>CM065384.1:4750000-4880000 GCA_033060915.1 Euryodendron excelsum | reverse complement strand
AAGCGAACTCAATTACTTTCTCAATTTTCAAATCAAGCAATCAAAGGAAGCCATTTTTATCAACCAAGCCAAGTACATCAATGACTTAATCAAGAAGTTTGACATGAAAGATGTAAAGCCTATAAGTATTCCAATGAGTACTACAACAAAATTAGATAGTGATGAGAAAGGTAAATCAGTAGACACTAAGCTTTATAGAAGCATGATAAGCTTTTTATTATATCTAACAGTTAGTAGGCCAGATATAATGTTTAGTGTTTGCTTTTTATTATATCTAACAGTTAGTAGGCCAGATATAATGTTTAGTGTTTGCTTTTTATTATATCTAACAGTTAGTAGGCCAGATATAATGAAATGAATTTTTTGTTGTCTCAAGCACACACCTAACCTTGGATTATGGTATCCAAACGTTATATCTTTTAATTTGATAGCTTACATCGATGATGACTATGCAGAGAGTAAAATTGATAGGAAGAGTACAAGTGGCTCTTGCCAACTCATAGGCAACATGATTGTGTCTTGGTATAGCAAGAAACAAAATTCGGTTACTCTCTCCATAGCTGAGTCTAAATATGTAGCAACCGGTAGTTGTTGTGCATAAGTGTTACAGATTAAATAACAGTTAGAGGATTATGGTATCTTATTTGATTATATTCTTATTAGATGTGACAATGCTAGTGCTATAAACTTGACTAAAAGTCCTATTCAACACTCTCACACAAAGCACATTGAGATTAGACATCAATTCATACGAGATCATGTGCAAAAGGGTGATATTGAACTTGATTTTATAAGTACAAACATGCAATTGGCCGGTATCTTTACAAAACCAGTAACTGAAGTTAGATTTTGTATGATAAGAAGAGAATTGGGAATGAGTAATCCTATGTCTTGAATTTTAATTGTGTGATTTTCATATTATTTGTGTTTTAGATATGAACAAATGTGGTGATTGATTGTATGAATTATATTTCTTACTCTCATAATTCATTGCATGCTCATAATAGAACATATTCTCACTCCTAATTGAAAAATCATCTCCTGAATTCACTTACACTCAATATGACCCAGTGTAGTTGCATGTGTCGACACATCACGACAGTGGACTCAAAAATGATTTGTTAAAACACATGTGTCAACACATCAATTTCATGTGTCGACACATGAGTCGGGCCTATATATTTTATAACAGCCCACTTTACAAACACTTTTACAAACATTTGAACTTTCCCTCCCTCTCTCTATTTGGCTCCCCTGTTCCCACCAACCCAACTGTCACCATCCGCCCATCTCAATCTCTCTTCTAAACATCTTTTTAACCTTAATCGAATGCTTGCCATCTTCTCACCACCCTCATTGATTCCATCATAGTACCAAAAAACCCCAAACCGAAGAAAATCTCAAAAGTCCTAGTTGTAGTTACAACCCATACACCGAAAGGCCAGAAGAGAAATCCAAGGGGGATTTTGGCAAAGATAAAGGGAAGAAGAAGAGAAGCAAGAAGGTAGAACCGGAGCCTTCTACTACTCTGAAACGAAATGAGTTGTACTTCAGTGAAGACACGACACAAGAAAGGTACAATACAAGTTTTTCTTTAAGAAAAGTCTATAATGGACGATGGGTTGACTACAATTTCTTTTATAATTACAAATTTGAGTTGAGTACCAAATTGGCTAATCTAGGTTGGAAATCCATGACTATATTAAGGGATGATGTTTACCCTGACTTAGTTGCCCATGCCGAAAGAGATTATAGAGAAGTATCCATTGTAAGTTTTGTTAAGGGTGTTAATTTTACTTTGGATAGAGCTGCGACCAGGCACATTCTTGGAATCAGACTTGGTGGAGAGGTTTATAGAGATAATATTCCTAGAAAAGATTAATTGGAAGTTCTTTATGGGAAAGAAGTGGATGAATGCATACAACCTATTGCCAATGACTTGCCTATGGAATTGAGGTTAATTCATCACTTCATTTGTACCATTTTCACCCCTAAGATTGGAAACTACGAGTATGTTTCTTAAAAGGAATTATTTTTCTTATGAGCATATCTAACTGACTCTAGGATTGATTTGCCTTTATTTATTTTGGATCATATGCACAAGGCTACTATTTCCAGAATCAATTTGCCCTATAGCATTTTCCTAAGAAAAGTCTTCAAGCATTTCAACATTGATTTGAGCAATGAGAAAAAGAGGACAATACTTTAAAAGAAAAGGCTCCCTCTACAAGTAGCTCTAGAGGAGTACCAAAAGAAGCTTGCATCAAGAACTTAAAGGAAATAAAGATGCAATGGCTGCATTCATGGCTCAGGTCTTTGATTCCCTCAAAAGACTGAACAAGAAGGCAGACTTGGCTACCACAAGAATGTTTTTTGTGGAAAGGAAAGTAAGAGAACTGAAAAAGAAAGTAAAGATGTTGAGACATGGGAAAGAAAAATGGATGGAGGAAGAAGAAGATGATGAGGAAGAAGAGGAAGAAGAAGAACATGAAGGAAATGAAGAAGAAAAAGAACGTGGGGAGGCAAAGGCATAAGAAGCTGAAGAAGGAGAGATTGCTGAAAAAGGGAAAGAAGCAAAGGAGTAAGGTCAAGAGGATGACTCATCTGCTACAAAATCTAATGCTCATCCTTTCACTTCTAGTCACAAGTATGGGATGAGGGATAGACTTGGCAAGAAGTTTTCCAACATCCCAGACGACCCTCTTATCCTAAACCCCTCACCACCAGCCTCTCCCCACTGATATCTCCTCTCCATATCCCATCTCTCTCTCTTTCATTTTGCATTTGCGTTTTTGCATTTGTCAACATTTTTGTTAAAGGATGGCATGTCATCCTCAAAGACAATTTCTTTTGTAATATTTTGTGAATGATTATTGACTACTCTTTTGTAATGTCTTTTGTGAATGAAACATAACTTTGTTGTCGTAGCTCGAGGCCTTGTTGATTGAATGCTTGCTTCCTTGTTTATAAAAATTATCATGTTATAAGATTTTTTTGCTATTGTATCTATCTTTGTTATAATATTTTTTTTTCTTTTTGATGAATTGACAAAAAAGGGGAGAAGAACTGAAATAACATGGTGAGAAAATTCAACTTTAAATGAGAAAAATGAACTGATTAATGGTTACATTGAATGATATTAAATGATGAATGTTGATTGATGAATGATTGAAATAATGAATATAAAGAATTATAAAGCATGTTTTTAGGGGGCGTAACATGATAAATGAATTATTCCCCTCAACTTATTTTGGAATGACTGATAAAAACTCTTTTTGAAATTGAGATCTGTTTTTGCTAATCAAACAAAAGAAAAGATATTTTTCTTGGAAGTATCAGTTACAAAACAAAGGGGGAGTTTTCTCTGGTAAGAAGTTTGATTCTATCTATTTCATTTCATCTTATATAGTCTGTTTTTACAAAGATTTTGTCATAATAAAAAAGGGGGAGATTGTTGACTCTACACCTTGATTTTGATGATAACTAAATCTTGTGTTAGTTTACTAATGCATTTAATTAGTGTGAAGATTAATAAGAATTATAATTTAGACTTAAAGCTTGGCTTAAAATCTAATTTATATCAAAATGGATGCACAATATTTACAAGTTCAAGCAATGCACCAAAAGTTAAGCCATACACCAAAATAGAGTAATTGCACCCATTCAAACTTCAAACAGATGATTTGCATTCGAAGAGATTGAAGGTGTTCAAAATGAAGAATTCATCATGATTGCAAAGTCTGTATAAAGATTTCAAAAGAGGACTTCTTTAGGACTGTGAAGTTCAAGAAAGTTGATATGTATTAAGAATCCTAAAAAAGTAGACTTCATCAAGCTTCTAAAGACTCATTAAAGGTGACTTGAACTCGAAGAGATTGAAGGTAACTTGAACTTGAAGAGATCAAAGGTGATTCAAATGGAGAATCCATTACATGTGCAATGACTCCTTGAAAAATCCAAGAGAAGATTTAGAAGAAACTAAATTGAATTCAATCCAAATTGAATTAAAGACATTCTTAAAGTGTCACAATGGATTGAGACTTTGAAGTATCATCATACCACAAAGAAAAGACTCCTTGAAAATCTTAAGTGTTTTTTAAGAACATCATATCTCAAAGAGAAGATCTTTTGGACATCTCTAGATTATTTGAGGCTAAACTAATCAAGGAAAGTATGAAGGATATTTTCTGGGTGATGTGTCGACACATGGGTTTGATGTGTCGACACATAGAGATAGTGGACAAAATCTGGAGAATGTGGACTTGATGTGTCGACACCTGCAGGCTAACGACTATATTTTTAAACGTTATATTGAACTGGACAAGCATTTAATGAAGCTCCAACAACTTCCATCGGGTGAAATCAATTCAGGGCTTTATATATAAGCCTGCAAATACATTTATGGACAAGAGAAACAACATTCACTGATTAATTGAGCTGAAAAATCTAAAAATTCTCTTTGTCTTTAAATTGGCAGTTAGTGAGCTATTCAATTCCCATCCACTCTTCATAGGGAGTTTGTATTTCATTTGTATATCTTTCATATACTTATAAGTGAGAGTTGGAGTGTTCTTTTGTAAAAGAAAAACACTTGTGAGTTGAAGTGGATCTTGGACAAAATCACTTGGTGGCTGGAAGAACTTGGGAAGAAGTTCTTATGTAAAAATGAGCTAAACACTTTGGAAATCAGCATCTACTTTGTAATTGGAGATTGCATAGTGGAAGAAGACTTCAAGGGGATCTTGGAGTGAGAACGTAGACTGCAAGTTGTGGTTGAACCTCGGTAATTCTTGGTGTGCTTTTTTGTGCTCTATTTTCATTTCATTATTGCTTACATTGCATTATAGACAATCTTGAACTATTGTTCCATTGATTAGATTAATTTTAATTATTCTTAATTGCTTTAATTGTTGAAAAACCCAATTCACCCTCCTCTTGGGTTGCCTTTTGGGCCAATAGACTGATCTTCGGTGATAAAGTCATCAGAGTTTGACCGGGACACGGTCGTCTAGACTTTGGTTTAAGGTGTCATTAGAGTCTGACCGGGATGTGGTTATCAGGACTACGGTTTAGGGTATTATCAGAATTTAATTGGGATGCAGTCAATTGGACTCAGTTTAGGGTGTTATTGCAATCCAACAGGGATGCGGTCATTGGGACTTTGGTTTAAGGTGTTATCGGAGTTTGTCAAATATACAGTCATCGGGACTCCGGTTTAAGAACTGATATGTGTGTCGGGCTCAAAATTTCGGTCTTAATAGAACTTTAAAAAGCTATTAATAATGATAGTTTGAAAAAGGGTTTTAAATACCACAACAAATTCATAGCATGCATGACATTAACATTACGACAAGTATAATGCAAAAGGTATGATCGTTCAAGGTTTGGCTTCACTTCATAATAAGTTACTCCAAGGCCATACCATCTGTAACTAGGCCTATAAGACATCCTCGGACATCGTGGTTCTCATAGGCATTCGTTTAGGCATGGCCTTGAAGCTCTCTTGTTTCAAGAATGTAAGAAAGGCAGGTAGAAAATGAGGATTAAAATAGAAAAAAACTTAAGTGAGCGTTAAGAGAAGAGAGAGAGTGGGGGGAAGCTTGAAATCATAAAGGGGTTTTACCTTAGTCTTTAACCTTAGCTTCATGGCTTCACTTTTTCTCATTCATAGATGATGAAGTTGCTTCAAGACTTAAAGAAATGGTTAAAAGCTAGGGTTTTGTTTAGAGAAATAACTAAGTAAACTTTCTACAGTAATTTTGGCATACCCTCTTTGTATATCAGAAATTCCCTCTAGAATGGAAAGTTGAGGTCTTAGTTTATAGGAAAACATGGTGCCTAGATGTGTGACAAGTGTCACAAAATGGACAAGGAAATGCCTAGATATGGATAAGTGTCCCAAAAGATATCTTGGCCATAAAGATAAGTATAGATATATGGCAAATGTCCTATATTGGATAAGGAAAGGCTTAAAGATCGACAAGTGTCCTAAAATATATCTCGGCCCTTGTAAGTACCCCATTTTTGCTGGCTCGACGATCTCCGGCCTAACCAGACTCACATTCAAACTGACACAGATACATTCAAGTCCAAACCGGCTTTCCGGACTCAATCCAATTAATCAAACGCTTCGTGAGCCCGCAAGCCCAATAGAGGCAAAATGACTAAAATGCCCTTGAGGTTCCATTTAATTCTAGTTGGCATGTCTTGTTAAAGATGGTAAGTCCGTATTTCAACCTCAACTCCAGTCCCAATTCCAGTCAAAACCAGTCAAACTCAATTCGGTATGTCTTACGAGAATGTTAATCCATCAGACAGTAAGTTCATCTAGCATGATATGTTTATTGAGAAAGCATAAAATCCTTTAGAATGATAAGTCACTTCACACCGCTCGACTAGGATGAAACTGAAGTACTTGAGATGGTAGAGTGGTTCACTTTTGACACCTGCTAGCCTGCCAACATAAAATGTCCATTATCTGGCATGCCAATCAAAAAATTACCGAAGGCCCCAAGGCGATAAGACCATCCAACAGCTTCACGAGATTAGGCAGTCTCTAGAATGAACACACATCGTTAGAGTGATGAAAACATTAAAAAACATCACAACTTTTAGAGTGACGGAAACACTCGCAAGCAGTTGACATCGGGAATACCAACAAACCCCAATGTTACGGGACTGAATATACCTTTTGGCTATGACACGTTTATCGGAGGATGGGATACCTTTAGAAATAAACTCATCACACACCATTAGAGTGATGGAAACACTCAAAACCCGGGTCAACACCAGTGTCTGCTAGCCCATTCAGGTGAATAATGACCAAACTACCTCTTGAGTCGTATCGACATGCTTCTTAAAAAAGTACCTAAGACCTTAGAGCAGTAAGTTCGCCCTTCCAAGATTGTCCCAAAGATAATCTAGCACATTTTAGTATTTTCCAGTTGCTTTCGGATCGATTCCAAGAACATCCGGTCAAAATGACTATTTTGCCTTTAGGCCTCCAATCGCCTCCAAGAACCATACTGGCTCTGGGTATTAAACCAGTTACCTTCTGTGGATACTTCTAATAGTATTCCCAACCTTCCAATACCTTTCCAAACCATTCTGAGTCCATTTTGATAAACATGGTGCGAAATGACCATTTTGCCCCTAGAGCGCTGGTCTCCTTTTCTAATCACACCAGCTCAGGGTATCAAATTGAAAATCCATTGGAAAATTCTCAATAGTGTTTCCAACCTTTAAAGTCTTCTCACAGATCACTCTGAGTTGATCCTGGTGTTTCTTCGGTTCAAATGATCGTTTTGCCCCTCGAGGCAGATCACCCTTTTCAACTACTCCGGCTCTTGTTATCAAGTCGTTTACCTCCGGGACACTCTTTTAGAGGTTCCCGTCCATTCTCGACCAAGTTTAGTTACTTGGAACCTTCCGGATCATTCCTGGACTTTTTAAAGTCACTCTTAGTGAAGCTAAGCCAAAAATTGTATGGTAGTCAGTAGGACAGGAGCCCAAATCTTTTGCTTTACATCCCAAGAGTTAAAAATCTGTTTCTTGCTACTTTAATAAGTTTCCTAAAAGAGTGGCACCACTACAACAGGCACCAAGAGGATTTTTGTTGGTTTATAAATATGGTTACCCCCTGCGTATTCTGGATCCGCAAAATCACACCAGAAATAGTGTTCGAATTCTCTAAAAACCCTAACTCTATCAATGCCCCTCAAACCCTAGCTTCCACACAAATCCTTGCCTCCAAGTATCCATTACAGATCAAGTGCTGCACATTTAAAGCTCCCAAGGTTCAAGCAAAGTCCATCATCAAAGTATCAAAGAAAAAAAAGAAGACAATGTAGGGTTCTATTTACTTTTATGTAATCCCCCCCTCTTTTCTCCCTCCCAGACCACTTGGGTTATTCTCTATTTCAATTCTCATCTTCCATCTCCTCTTCTTGCATATTTGAAACAAGGGACCTCTTGGTTTATACCTAGGAAGGCCTTGAAAGGAATCACTGTGTTAGGGATTCTCTTCGAGTACAACCTAAGATGGTGTGGGTTTGACTCCCTTGGTTATGTGATGAAGCCTATTCTTATATGTTCATGTCTCTATTGCATTGTTGCTATCATAATCAAGCATCCAAGGGTGTTTTCAAACTTGTATTCAAATTTGCTTTCAAAACTTGCAATCAAAATCTTTTCCTCTAAAATTGTTTTCAAAACCACAACCCTAAGTTGATTCTAACTATTTCATGGTTAGAGTTATTTTAGGTAAATGTTATATTCAATATGACCATCAAAGTCCAAATTTGAGTTCAAGTCTTAAATTATTTTTCAAGAAATCACAGTTCTAAGATGATTCTAGCCGTTCCATGGTTAGGGTTGTTTTAGGAAAGTGTTACATTCAAGGAGACCATCAAAGTCCAAATTTTAGTTACAAATCCTAGTTGTTTTCAAAATCACAACCCTAGAATTGTTCTAATCTTTTCATGGTTAGAACTATTTTAGGAATTGAGATATTCAAGAGACTTTCAAACGTCTATATTCATACCTTTCTAAAATTGTTTTGCAAATCCACTTCCTAAAAGTTTTATCAAAGATTTACTTTTCAAAAACTTTTTGTCATAAAATTCAACTAAAAACCCTAGAGTCCATGTTTAGGAAGCTCTAGTTTTCTAACATAAAATCATAGTTTTCTATCTATATTAAATAATAGACTTCTAAAACTACTTTTTACATAAAATCACAAATTTTCATATCATTTTCTACATAAAATCATAGATTTTCTAATTCAAGAGTAACATAAAATGATAGATTTCCAAAACTAAAGTTTTCCAATTTTATGTCAAATCAAATCTTGTCCAAATAGGAAACCAAATCAAATATTTTATTTTTGAAAATAAAAGCCAATCTTCTATTTTAGGAAATAGAAATTAAATCTTTCCTAATTCCCATATTTCCTAATGTTAATATTTCTTAATTTCAAAACTTTTCAAAAACAAACTTTACTTTTTCAATTAAAATCCAATATTTCCAATTCAAATTCATTGCATAAGTCCCAGGTCTTAGGATTACTTAACTCCCAAGTTACCTCAAACCTAGGTCAAATCTTCTCAAACTCTATTTTTCAAATTCAATTCTTCTTAAATCAAATCTTTCCAAATTATGACTTTCCAAATTTCTTAAATCAAACCTTTCCTAAATCTAGTCTTTCCAAATTCAAACGTTTCTTAAATCAAATCTTTTCTTAAATGAAAACTTTTCTAAAATAGAACTTTCCTAATTTAAAACTTTCCTAATTCGAAACTTTCCTAAAATCAAACTTTCTAAAATCAAATTTTCAAATGCATATTTAAACCTTAGGTTACCTAAGTCCCATGAGGCCCCCCAGTCCAACTCCTAAAATAGAGTTAGGAAACTTCAATTCTTTTTTAAATCAAGATGGTTTTCAAATCTTAATTCAAGTCAAGATGATCTCAAAGTTCGATTCAAACCTTCCAAAATAAGTCCAAGTTCTATTTCAAAGTTCGATTTCCAATCAAAGTTAATTTCAAATCAAAGTTCAATTTCAAATATTCTAATCAAAGTTCAAATAAAACCCTCTTCAAGTCAAACTTTTTAAAGGCCCAAAAGTGTCTTTTTAAATCAAACAAGACCTTAAAGTGTTTATTTTCAATCAGACTTCGAGTCTGAACTACGACTGACCTAATTCCCAACAAAAGAATACATTGGCAACCCTTATGAGTGTGGTCACAATTTTTTTCAAAATTTTAATTTTCTTTTTCAATATCGCTTTCCAAATTTTTTTTATGCACTTGCATATCATGCATCGTATCAATCTTAAAGTGATGGCTTAAACCTGTTTCCAAAATTCTTTTCAAAGTGAATATAATTGGACATTGGATAACTGGAATTCTAAATGAGTGAATCTAGGGTGAAAAGACATATAAGTACCTTAAGGGCGGGATAAAGTGATAGCCTAGTGTATCTTCTATATACGTAATCAACCTCTGAACATAGAATTACTATTTTCGAAGTACCAAAATGGAGTTATTTTAAAAAAAGGGCTTAAATCTTTTCAATCTACAAAAAAACCTTCTTTTGAGGAAGTTTTCCAAAACATTTTCAAAAATCTTAAGTTTATGTCGTTGTACTTTACTTAGTTTTAGGTGACCTAACTCATCTTAACAAAATTACGTGGCAACTTCAAACCTTTTTCCAAAAGCTCTTTATTCAAATCAATTTTCAATTTAGTTGAACTCGTTCTTCTAGGAGGATGAGTTCTAACGTGAGAGTATAATGTGTTTCCCATATATCATCTCGAGGTGCGAAAAATCGGGGCACAACAGCTGGCGACTCCCCTAGAGATGCTTAGAGAGTTAGGCCATTATCATATCTTTTCACCCTTCACACATCTAGAATCTTCGACTAATGAGTCCAATTCTATCTACTTTAAATTTCTCAAAGTCAAACTTTTCAAAGTTGTTTTCAAAAACATGTCATTACTTGCATTTAATGCATATTTAATCATTTTATCTTGCATTAAGATTGTCATCAAGGTATTGATTTTTTGTATTTTATTTTGTAGGTGGACCATGTTCACATTTATCTTCATTATTTATATAAACTGTCATGAATGATAGGATGGATGGGAGTTGTTGGATCCTTTTCTCTACTTTTTAAAAATTTCACACACACACACTGCACGTGCACTTGCATTTGCATGCTGGCAATCTCTACCTGATTATGTCTCTTCTAGTTAGAAGGGGGAACGATATATTGGTTGTGGGTTGATACTGTGTTAGTATCTTAGCCTATGGCCTCTTGATGGTTTTCTCGCTCAGATCACCAACCAATAATGGCACCGTCTCAGAAAGTGGACCTAGGTTTGACAATCCGAGAACTGAGCCTTCTTAGGAAGTATTAGTAAACCTTCAACCTCATGCTCATGTAGAAACCAGTGTATAGCCGAACCTCTATCGGATTTATGACACGTATGTCAATTTCAAAAGCATGGGGGAAAGGGCGACCGCTTTTCTTCCCTTTATTCTTGTCTACTCTTGCTGTTATAATGTTTGTATAATGTTTATGCATGTATGTTTAATTTACTATTGCACTCTCTCTCTTTATACTCTTGGATACATGCACATGCATTCAATACTCTATTTCAAAACAAGAGTTACAAAGTAACTCAAGTCACTGCATTCTCATGCATATGATCAACTCGTAAAGAGTGACACCAAACTCACTTTCCCTTGCATAAAACCTACCAAAATCCTAAGGGTTCCCATGTAACCCTAAAGACTCATGGCATGCATTTCAAGTCATTCCATGAAGAGGGGCCTCAATTCCTCTATGCTCGCGGAGATAAGGATGCCAAAAAGACAAAAAAATACATAGGGGCAACATGCAAAGCAAGATTAGTTCAATAACCTCTCGACATCAACAAAAGGCAAATTCAATGACTCAAAAGTAGTTTAGGATGCTCCTTGTAAAACTAGATAGGCGAAAGTTTCAAGGAAAATGTTATCCATCCCCCTATTACAATGTTCTTTAATTACACATGCTCAAGCTCGAATTCAATGAATAGGTTACTACATTTTCTTTGTTTCCATGTATAAAGGTATTAATGATTCCAAACACCGGTATGGTATTTGCATACAGGGGCAAACCCCCTATCTTAAAAAGTGAGCCAAATGCATCATGATTAGCCTCCCTCTCAAGTAGGGGCACCCTTAGGACATGCATTGCACAAAACTTTCTAAATATCAAACACTAACTCATGGCTTGTGTTCTTGTTTTCCTTGTTCTTTCTTTTCCTTCACAAAGACAAGAGAGTACACTACAAAATATACATCATTGCTCATAAGAAAGATCCATAGCCATCTAGAGACCCAATCATTACCTGATAAAGAGCTTTGCTAATGACAACCTATCTTGACGAGTCCTCTTTAGTCTCTCGAGAGGAGGTCAATGAGATGAAAACCAAGATCGATGAAATGTTTAAGCTTATCCAAGCCATGGCTGTGAAAGATGCTGTTTTAGCCTTATCATTATCTAAGGTTTTTCCAAAGACTTTAAACCTGCCAATCCGAGGATGGTGCTCTAATCTGACACTATGGAAAAAAAACAAAGAGGATTCCAAGGGGGCTAGCACTAAAGAAGAAGAGACCATACTGCTCTCACCTGCTGGAAAAAGAATTTTCCCATACCCTCTTAGCCTAAAGATCCAAGGTTTGGAAGACTCGCTATGGAGCCTCCATGGCCATGACCCTTTTGGGCTCACTTCTTACAATGAGCTCTGCTTTTTCCCAGATCATCCAAGGCCGGCAAGTTCAAAATGCCAAACTTTCAAAAGTAAGATGACATTGGCAACCCCGTAGCCCACCTTTGCCTTTATGTTAGGGCATTAAGTAGCCACGAAAATGATCCAAAGCTTCTCATGCAACTTTTTCAGCATAGTTTAACTGGGTTCGCTCTGCAATGTTTGCTCGACTTGATCAGAGGAAGGTCACAACTGTAGTGTCTCGATTTTTGGACACCAAGCCCTATTGGCTTGGGAAAAAGCAAGGCTTGGGAAAAAGCATGGTACTCTCTCGTTAGAACTCATCCTCCTAGAAGGACAAGTGTGACTAGGTTTGAACTTGAAAACATGATTTGATTTAAGGGCTTTTTGGAAAGAGTTTGGGAGTCGCCACCTAACTTGATCAAGGAGAGTTAGGTCACTTGAAACTAAGTACAATCCGAAGATTAAACTTAAGGTTTTTGAAAAAGGTTTTGAAAAACTTCCTCAAGAGAGAGTTTTTAAGAAAATAGGTTGTTTGGCAACCTTTGAAAAGTTTTAAGCCATTTTTGAAAATAACTTTATTTTGATCTTCGAAAATAGAAATCTATGGCCCGGGAGTTGGTTACGTGTAGGGAAGATATCCTAAGATCATGACCCTACCTCACTCTTTTGATACCTACATGTCAAATCACCCTCAATTCACTCTCGTGAATAACTGGTTACTATTATTCACTTAATATCCTCTTTAGAATTTTCAAACTGGGGTTTGGTCATCACTTTTTGGATGAATGATGTATGATGCAAGTTTTGGGAAAGATGTTGAAAAATGTGGAGTTTTGAAGAGATTTGAAATAAAAATCTTGGATTGATTGAAAATTTTGAAGAGGGAACTTGGGTTGAAATGAAAGTTATGACATCACCATTTTAGGTTGCCTACGTATCTCATTTAGTGAGAATCAGATCATTCGTTCGGGTAAGGGCCCGATAGAAAAGAGGCACATTGGGGCCTTTGGAATGTTTTAAAGACACATTAAGATCTTGGAAAAGATTTGAAGATGCTTTGAGGTCTTTAGAAAAAGAGAACTTAAGAGTTTAGACAAATGCCTTGGAGATAGAATTGGAGATGTTTGAAATGTTTTTGAATCAGGTTTGAAGATGATGTTAAATGTTTTTGAAATTAACTCAAGAGAGTTTTGAAATATTTTTGAAACAAGTCAAGGGAATTTTGGAAGTGCTTTGAAACAACTCAAGGGAGTTTTGAAAACATTTTCGAATAACTCAAAGGGGAGTTTTGTAAATATTTTGAAGTCTTATTTTGAAAACTTTGGAGGTAGAGTTTGAATTGGAAATGGTCTTATGAACTTGCCTTTGGAATGCTTTTGAAAGTAGTTTTTGAATACCTTATTTGAAAGGCATGTTTGATTTTTCATCACCTTTAGGAGGTTATTCATTAAGGAACTAAACTCCTTTAGGGCTATGAGTTTTGAAAACAAGTTAGGAAAAGGAGGCTAGAAACTTCCGTTTTGGTTTTTTTAAAACTTTCGGGTTATGCAACCCTTCTGGAATATCTCACTTATACTTGACCAATCCTTACCATGGAAGGATTAGGATTACTTCAAGAATGTGATGTTTGAAAATCATTTTTGAAAAGGGCTTTTGAAAAGCACTTAGGGTTTAGGAATTCTAATGTGGACAACTTTGGAGGTTGCATTTAATGTATCACCTTCGCTTGGAACCCCTAACCATAAAAAAAGTTGGGGAAAGTTTTTGAAATATTTTGAAAATAGTTTTTGGAAAAATGTGAAGTGTCCAGCCATTTTAGTTGAGACAAACGTAAAAGATCTTCTTGGAGGCATTCTTGAAGCTAGAGTATAGGAATATTTGAAGAGGTCCTGGAGTTGACTTTGGAAATCTCAATAGAGTAGAATGTTTTTGAAAATGTGTTATGGAAATGTTTTTTGAGAGATTATTTAAAAGGGGTCTTCGAATTGGAACCTTGAAGCTTACTAACCTAGGTTGAATTGACCAAAGGTTAACAAACTAGGGTTTAGTTAGACTAGGGTTGGGTTAACCTAGGGTTAAGGGAACCTAGGGTTAACGAATTTGGCTTAAGTTAACCTAGGGTTAAGGTGACCTAGGGTTAACTAACTTGGGTGAGGTTAACCTAAGGTTAAGGTGACCGAAGGTTAACTAACTAAGGTTGGGCTAACCTAGGGTTTTGGTTGACCTAAGGTTAACTAACTTGGGTTAGGTTAACCTAAGGTTGGACAACTAGGATCAAGGTAACTTAGGGTTGGAAGATGATTTTGAAAGGTGGATTTATGCATTAAATTTGAAAGTGTATTTTGAAAACCATTTTATATAAACCACTCAAATGAGTGTTGGGTTCTTATGGTTGGTATTTAAAAATCACTCAAGAGAGGGTTGCCTTGGAGCCATTTCACCCACTAACTCAAGAGAGTAAAACTTGTGAAAATCAAAATTGAATAGCTAGTTTTGAAGACTTGAAAATTAAAGAGAATGAACCTTTGAACATTAGTTTTGAAAAGGGGGTTTTGGAAAACCACTTTTAAGATTTTGAAAACCACTCTAATGAGTAAGGGTTCATATGGTTAATTTGAAGGAAACCGCTCCTAGGAGGACTTTGTAGGACCATTCCTACCACAATATTCAAGAGAACAAAACTTCTAAAACTCAAGGTAAAAATAGTGGTTTAGGGAAATCATTTTCATGGAAATTAAAGAGAATAAAATTTGGAACCCTTCTTGAAGAGAGTTGTTTCGAAAATCATTTTTTGGGGTGTAGGAATCCATTCTAATGAACTAGGGTTCATTTGGCCAAGATAATGAGAAAACCACTCAATAGAGGGTTCCAAGGAACCATTTCAACCACAAGGTTCAAGAGAGTGGATTCTACAAAATCAATATAGAAGAGAAGAGTTTAAAAACCAATTTTATGTCACATAAAATGCAAAGAAATATAAGGATGCAAGATGAAGTCTAGAGGCTTAAAGAGGGGTGTTCTAAGACATGGAAATTGACCTAGACTTCAAGGGTCCAACTCTTAGAACCACTTTTAGGAAAACACTTAGATATGGATTTTGAAGAAGACATAGAAATGAAGATAGTAAATATTTTCACAAAATGATGATGCACATGAAAATAGGGCCAATCATGCAATACATGAACTTGGTAACCATATGCAAGGGGGTTATGAATTCATACAAGGCTATAGGCCACACTACATAATCAAGATGCTCGAAGGCCATACCATCTTAAAGTAGACTAGTGAGAGATCCCGCTACACGGTAACTTTCACAAGCTTTCCTCTACGCATGAACTAAGAGCTCTTTTGTTTCAAGTATGCAAGCAAAGAGGATAGAAGATGGAGGTTTAAAATAGAGAATAGCCTAAGTAGGCTAGGTGAGAGAAGAGAAGAGTGGGGATGACAAGAATATAAAAGAGAATACCACCTTTTGCCTTCAAACACTTTTAAACTTCCACAGATGCTTTGACATGAGCTTGAATAGCCTTGGAGAGGCTTGAATGGGTTGAAATGAGGACTTCTACGGCATTGAGAACTATATAGGTGTAGTGTATGGGTTAGAGGGAGGTGGAATCTAACCTAAGTGCTTGGAGGGTGAGATGTATATAGGAATTTGAGGTTCAGAGGAGATGTTTGCAGAGCTTTGCTGCTGTTTTTGATTCTAGAATGTGCAAAGGGGGAGGCCTGTATTTGTAGGCAAGCTGAGGAGACCTAGCGCATGTAGCACATGCGCTTGGGTAATTTTTGCCCTAGCGCATGTTGTACATACGCCAATACTATTCCATTGTTTGAACGCCACATGGTACTCTCTGTACTAACTCAACTTAAGGAGTAAGTAAAGTTTTGCTCCATCTAATTAAAATCTGGGTGCATGTAGCATATGCTCTGTTGACGGGAATGTTCGTTTAACTTTTGCCTCGATAATTGTGTAATTTGAGAAGGATTTGGGAAAATCGGTGATGTCCATGATGTTCTCCTAATGTTTCTCAAGAACCAAAAATTTTTGGGGAGTTTGAAAGGTGTTTAAAAGAGTGAGATATCATCTTAGGAAGTGTACATTAAAATACACTTTTTGCGGAGCGTCTGTGATACCCTTCGTGGATGTTAAAAAGTAATAATTTTTGGGCCACGCGATCAGAATTTTCGGGAAGCGATCTCTCTGATCGTAGCGTACCAATGGAAAGTGCTCTAGAAATACTTTTGGGAATTCTCTAATTTACACATTTCTCAAATCGTTTGACAATACATAATAATCAGGGAATTGAAAAAAAAGACAACCTTGACGGAGCGTTTGTGAGACGCTCTAGGGGTTACTGAAAGTGGCAGTTTTCGAGCCTTGCGATCAGGGGCTCCGGAAAGCGATCTATTCAATTGAGCTGTATTGATGGAAAGACTTATGGTTAGGCCTTTGAGAATTTCTTGATTTATGCATTTCTCAAGTCATTTGACGGTGCGTTATAACCAAAGAATCCAGAGAAAAGACAACCTTAGAGGAGCGTCTACGAGACGCTCCAGGGGACTTTCATTGAGTTAGAAGTGTTTAGAATCACGAAGCTCACCTTGGATTGAATAGGGGCTTATGATATGATCTACTAATTTGGTACCTGGAGCCGATGTGGTTTTAGGACACATTCGGAATGCCAGGGGTGAAATGGTTATTTTGACCAAAATTAGTCGAAAAAGGGTTAGGATGGGTTGGAGTGGCATATTAAGTGTACTAAACTATTTGGGGACCGTCTTGGAAGATGTTTCCACTATTTAGTGAGATTTGTGCTGTGCTGGAGTGCCTAGGGGTAAAACAATCATTTTGACTGAAGTTAACCAGAACAGGACTGGAGTTGGGTCAGAATTGGATAGTATGCGGTATTGAGCATGCTTGATTATCTAGGAATATTTTGGAAGGGTGGACTTACTGTCTTAACGGATTTTGAACTTTCTTAAAGACGTGCCTGGAGGCTCAAGGGTCAAGCTTGCTTATTAGGACTCTGTTGGGCCCAATAGGCCCGAGAAGCGGTTGACTGGTTGAATATGGGTCTAAAAGTTGATTTGGACTTGAATGTGCCTACGGAGTTTTGAAAGGGAGTTCAGTCAGACTGGAGATTATTGAGCGGACAAAAATGGGATGCTTGCAGATGCCCCTCTTTTTTTTGTCTTTGCTTGTTAAAGACGAAAAACGAAAAAGGAAGGATCCTATGTTGACTGCGAGGAAATCGGAGGGACCAAAGTTGGAGAATTTTAGAGAGTAAATTATCTTAAACCGACATTCTGTCTGGTAGAATGGTACTCCTCTGGGAAGATTTAGGGCTAATATTTAGATACTGATTCTCTTTTGAACTGATGCTCCATGTGGCGGAAGGGTGCATCCTCTGGGGAGGTTCAAGTTGATGTTTGAAACTGATTCTTTTTGAATTGACGCTCCCTCTGGTGGAATGCTGCTCCTTTAGGGAGATTCAGGGTTTATATCTTGAAATTGGTTCTTCTTGAGCTGAGGTTTCGTCTAGTGGAATGCTGTTCCTCTTAAGAGGTTCCAGGTTGATGTCTTGAAATTGATTCTTTTTTTGAACTGATGCTCTATCTGGCAGAATGTTGCTCCTCTGGGGAGGTTCAAGGTTGATGTTTGGAAACTAATTCTTCTTGAACTAACGCTCTGTCTGGTGGAATGTTGCTCCTTTGGGGAGGTTCAAGGTTGATATCTAGAAACTGATTCTTCTTGAATTGATGCTCCATCTAGCGGAATGTTGCTCCTCTAGGGAGGTTCAAGGTTGATGTTTGGAAACTGATTCTTCTTGAACTAGCGTTTCGTCTAGTGGAATGTTGCTCCTCTGGGAAAGTTCAAGGTTGATGTCTAGAAACTGATTCTTCTTGAACTAATGCTTTGTTTCGCAGAATGTTGCTCCTCTGGGTAGGTTCAAGGTTGATGTCTGGAAACTGATTCTTCTTGAACTGATGCTTTGTTTGGCAGAATGTTGCTCCTCTGGGTAGGTTCAAGGTTGATGTTTGGAAACTGATTCTTCTTGAACTGATGCTCCGTCTTGCGAAATGCTGCTCCTCTGGGGAAGTTCAAGGTTTATGTCTGGAAACTGATCGTTCTTGAACTGATGCTCTGTTTGGCGAAATGTTGCTTCTCTAGGGAGGTTCAAGGTTGATGTTTGGAAATTGATTCTTCTTGAAATGATGCTCCGTCTAGCGAAATGTTGCTCCTCTAGGGAAGTTCAAGGTTGATGTCTTGAAACTGATCCTTCTTAAACTGACGCTCCGTCTGGCGGAATGTTGCTCCTTTGGGAAGGTTCAAGGTTGATACCTACTTTTGAAGGGGAAAGCTTGAAAACCTAATATTTGCTAATAGAAGGGATTAACTTATAGTTCTTTTATCTTGAATGTTGGAGAATATGACATTTGCCGCTTCTTAGATTGAGATCTCTTAAGAGTAATGTTCTTTTGGTGTGCTGATTGTTGACTTTGGCTTTTGTTTGGCATGGCAAAATCAGAGTCAATGTGCTTCCATGGGGTTGAATGTCTTGAATTTGGTTTTGGAAGAGGTGAGGTCTCCTCTTGAAAGGTTTAAGGTATCTGGAAGGTCGGACATCTTTGGTCGGTTCTCCTTGAATGAATTGACTAGTTTGAAATTGAGTGGGAGGTGTAGGGTAGGACATTGCTCTGATTTTTATGACTTGAAAAGGTCAAGTTAGGTTGACATTAATTGGGGTGGTCGAGGGTGGGTCGTTGTCCTATTTTCTGTGTTTTTGAAAAAGGTTGGATTAGGTTGTTCATGGTTGATTGGGAGATCAAGGGTGATTCAGTGCCCCATTCTTGTTTTCTTGTTGTCTACAGAAGACAGTTCGAGTTTTCTGAGGCGTACGCCTTTTCTTTTGCAGAGTGTTTGGATTCTGGCCGATAGACCTTCCGGGATGTTGTGTTTTTACTTCGTAACACTTTTTCTTTTGTAGTCACCTGAACACTTGTCAGCGTATTTTGTTAGATATGTTATTTGGTATATATTGTACAAGTCCACCAAAGGGATGTACGTACAGGTTTATATATAGGTTAGAATGAATGCACATCATACTTTTGGATGAATGCACAGGTTGATTCATGAATGAAATTGAATGCATGTAAGACTTTTTGATAAATGCATATGTTTGATACATGGATGAAAATGAATGCATGTCACACTTTTTGATGAATGCATAATGATAGAATTAAGCGTATGTCATACTTTTTGATGAATGCTCATGCAGGGATGGGATTGAATGCATGTCATGCTTTTTGATGAACGCACATACAGGAATAAAATTAAATGCATATCATACTTTTTGATGAATGCATAAAGATAGATTTTGAATGTATATCATACTTTTTAATGAATGCATATACATGAATGGAATTGAATGCATACCATACTTTTTGATGAATGCACATACATGAATAGAATTAAATGCATATCATACTTTTTGATGAATACATAGAGATAGATTTTGAATGCATGTCATACTTTTTGATGAATGCACATACATGAATAGAATTGAATTCATATCATACTTTTTTATTAATGCATAGAGCTGGATTTTAAATGCATGTCATACTTTTTGATGAATGCACATACCAGAATAAAAATTGAATGCATATCATACTTTCTGATGAACGCATTTAGATGGATTTTGAATGCATATGCTTGATATATAGATAAAAATGGATGTTTGTTCTAGGGGATGTCCCAGGGATCATGTTTATATTTAGAATCAAGCAGTCATTTAAACTTTTGTTCTTCTCTTGGGATTCCCCTTTTGGGTTCTGCCCTTTCTTGTCAAGATGTGATAGCACTTGCACTATTCTTAGAGATTCGATCCATTGACTTGTTGTCCCCCACACTCTTTTACTGAAAAGGAAAACTTCTCTAAGTGGACCTTTCGAGTGACAGCCGATATCGCTCTTTGGCAAAGCAATTTGTAGCTTCCTTCCTCAATTAGAGAAGACTTTACTTGGGATCGTAATGTAGGCCAAGTTTAAGGGTTATAAGAAATGAATGGATAACTAAGCCCAAATCTCTAAATTCAGTGGGGGTTGTATGAACCAGAACCACCTTTTGCAAGAAATGAATTTTTTTCTTTGTATTTACCATTCTTTTTAGACGTTATTGTTTCTTTGTTCAAGCTTATTTAGACTAAGCAATTTTTCTTGATTGAAGAGGACTTTAATTTGGACCGTAATCTGGGATAGGTGATAGGGTATTTGAAAGGGAGGATAAAAGCTTAAAACCTATTATATTTTCTAGGCTCCTAAAGACCCATGATCACCTTTGGCAAGTGGCTCTTACCCTTGTCGTTCTTCTAGACTTTTCTCTTTATTGGGAAGCTCGCTTCGATTTTGTCCTTCTATTGTCATCTTGGATGACGTTGTCTTCTTTTTGAAAGTCATCAGTGTGTTTGGAAATTATTATTATTATTATTTTTGAAAATCTTGCTCTGATGCCGGCTCCTAGAGATGTCGTCAACACTACATCCTCTTGGAGATCATCATTCATTTACTGCGTGCTTTCTTGAAAATCACCATTCATTCATCGCGTGCTCAATTGGAGATCACCATTTGTTCATTGTGTGATATCTTAAAGAGTTCTATTCGCTGCATGTGCTCTTGGAGATCATCACACATTCACGGTTTTACCTAGTGTAGGCGGTGATCATTAGGTCGGCTAAATGATGGGAATGCAACTGGCTCAAGTGGGCTTTGCAAGGGTTATATTTAGCTGTATAGTATAGGAAAAGAGGGTCTCTTTTCATTTCAAGTGGAATTGCTTAGTCTATAAAGCTCTTTCAAATTTTTAGCAACACCTTTAAAATGGTAAATGTTAGTTCATGAATTCATTCCTTGCATACATTTTCCCCAGTGTGGGGGGTGGCTCCCAGTTTGGGTTTCTAAATGAAAACTATATGCGCTAGTGGGCTCACCAACGGATTTCTTTCTGTTTGGGAGGTTGAAATGATGGCTCTCCTTCATTTTGAGGGTTTAGTTACTTGCTGCTTTGCTAGGACATCTTTCGGAGGTTAATCGGATTTCAACGATCTACATGATTGAGCGTCACCTCTCACATATCTGTATTTGCCCTCTCTCTATAATTTTTATTTCTCTCTCTCTTCTTTTAGGAGTAAGAGATTGTTTTTGTTGAAGGTGGTGCTCATGCTATCCCTTTTTTCAAGTTGAGGTAAAACATTTCAGGGAAAATTCCTAGAGTAAAACATCATTCATGAGAAAATGCGAGATAAAGGGATAAACTGGCACTCATTTCATTTTTCTTTCATTTAGGGATATTCACATGGCATGACAGTTTTTGATTTTAAATGAAAATGATTTATGAGAATTAGTAGAAGACTGAATAATAACGGATAGGAAGAAAAGAAAATGGATCTACAAAACATCGCTTTTTTTTAGATTGGTGAAACTTTTCAGATAGGTTTTGGGATGACACCAACCTCCTCCATGCTCCATTTGTGCGGTTCATCTCCTAGGTGCCAATGACCTTAGTGTCGATCAAATCTTGTATTTTGTGTTTCAGGATGAGACAGTGCTCAGTATCATGCCCATGTCTTCAGAATGGTATTCACAAACGAGAGTCGGGTTAAACGTAATGGGTAAAGGACTCGATAACGGTGGGGCCAGTATGGGATTCAGGTGTCCAACCTTTGGGAGACTATAATAGGCTTTTGTTTGATTGCAAGCTGGGCTAGTGAAGATGCGAGGTCGACAGTTTTGCCTTTGTGGTCGGACTATAATTGTCCCAGGAGTAGGTGCTTGAATAACTATGGGTGGCCAGAATTAGTGATGTTGTTGGGTTTGAATAGGCAGGATGGCAGACACTTCACCCTCTTTTTTACTTACTTTCCTTGCTGTGTTTGCAGAACTTTCTTCAATTTTGGAATAGGGGTCAGTGATTTTTCCAGTTTTCAAGCCATTCTCTATCATCTCCCCTTGCATGATTAGCTCTGAAAAGCTCTTCCCTA
Source organism: Euryodendron excelsum (assembly GCA_033060915.1). NCBI lineage: Eukaryota > Viridiplantae > Streptophyta > Magnoliopsida > Ericales > Pentaphylacaceae > Euryodendron > Euryodendron excelsum. Next base: position 4,857,683 of record CM065384.1, on the reverse strand, counting down.
TGCTTGTGCACAGTTTCTCATAATACAGCCCCCAAAAGGTTTGCACAAATAATTACACATACTCTTTCTCTTCTAATGGAGGATTGACCTATGCCACAGACTCCCTCCATCTTAGAGCATAGGCTTTGAAACTTTCCTTTTCCCCTCGGGTCATCATCATCAGGGCACATCTATCTAAGGTGAGGTCACTGTTGTGCCAGTATTATGATTGGAAAGCCATGACTAGCTCGTTCCATGTTATTATTTTCCTCATATCCAAGCGGGCAAACCATTACAAGGCAGACTTGGATAGGCTATGCTAAAATAGCTGCATCAAAAGTTTGGGGTCGTTTCCATGACCACTTAACGCACTTGCATACAGTCTCAAATAAGCCACAGGATCTCCACTTCCATTATATTTCTGGAAATCAGGTGTCTTGAACTTGAGCGGCCTTGGATGATTGGGGAAGAAACATAGTTCATCATAGGATGTCCCACTGAAGGTATCATGACCTTATAAGCTGCACAGGGACTCTTTTAAACCTTGTATCTTCAGATCAAGGGGATCCGGGCTTTCCTTTTTGGTGTGGCAGTCGACAAGATGGTTTCAGGGTTATCTTTTTCTCCCTCCTCGACATGCACCTCTTTGGGGATTTTCTTGCTCTTACCCGTATTGTCAGTACGTAGCGTGACCTTTAGCAGGATGACCTCAGTTTCTTTGGGGAAAGACGTTGAAGTTGAAGGATCCATGGCGGGTCTCTTGAAGGCCATCATTTGTATGAGCTTAAACATCTCGTCTATCTTTGTCTTCATTTCATTCACTTCCTCTCGTGTTATCGGGCTATTCTGTTGATCGGGAGTATTACCCTCACTCGTCATTTATGCTACTCAGTGTCGGGTAAAGATTGGTGTTCGGAGTCCGGAAGGCACTCATGTTCCTCTCTTTCCTTTTTTAGGAGCAATGATGACTTGAAATGTAAGCAAATCTTACTAAAAACTATTTCTAGCCTTTGGTGAGACGAGGGGGGGACAGAAAATAATGAAAAACAAGAAAAAGATCATATGTTAGTTTCTAGATTGAGGAAAGTTTTATGCAATACATGACTTAGGGATGCCCTTGCCTTTTGAAGGGAACTAATCATGATGTTTTGACTCAAACTTTGGAGATAGGGCCTTACCCCTGTTATGCAATACTGTACCTATTCCTATAGTCATTCATTTATACACTCATTCATTCAACAGAAATAATAATTTTATTGAGATAAATTTCCTTTGTACATAAAATTTTCAAAAATACATTTAAATGGGGAGAGGGAACATTTTTATTAGAACTTTCACCTATTCTATCCTTATATTTGAGATCCTAAACTATCTTGAGTCTTTGGATTTGCCTTCTCTATTAGAGGTCGGTGAGAGATTTTGATTTCGGATTGCCCCTTGTCTTCTTGGCAACCCTATCTCCATGAGTGAAGAGGGATTAGGACCCCTCTTTATGACATGATTTTGACGCATGCCATGAGTCCTTAGGGTCACTTGGTACCCTTAGGAGTTTTGGTTGGCTTGATTTGAGCAAGAAGGTCTTTGGGCCATTCTCTGGGGGTTAATCAGATGCATGGAGATGCAATGACTTGAGTTACTTTGGGAACTCTAGTCTTGGAATGAATACGAATGCACGAGCAGTTATGATGCAAAAAGATGTATAAATAACATAATTACAAGAATCAAGCAAGATAACAGTGTGAATTGAACAGAATGTAAATAAAGCAGTTACCCTTTCTCTTTGGTTTTGAAATTGACGCTTGTTTCTTAAATCCAGCAGAGGTTCGGCAATGCATGGAGTGTTACATGAGTATGAGGTTGGGGGTTTACTAATGCTTCTTAAAAAGCTCGATTCTCAAACCTTTAAACCTCCAGCGTCTACCCCGAAAGGGTGAACTCCATCTTTGGTTGGTGGTTCAAGCAGGAGAACTATCAAGAGACCGTAGGCTAAGAAACTGACACAACATTCGCCCATAGTCAATATACTATTTCCCCTTCTATCTAAAAGGGTAGTAACCAGGTAATTATGCAAAGATGCAAATGCAAGTCAGTGCATCAAGTGTGTGTGGAATTTTTAGTTAATTATGACATAAAATAAAGTGTGAACAAAAGTCCACTTACAAAAGAAAATGCAAGGTGTTATTAACTTTTCAAAAAACTTAATAAAAGGAAAAATGGATGATCAATGCAAGAGCATGAATATAGAAAGTAATGTAAGTTATGAATGCAAGTGATGACACTTATTTGAAAGATTTTGTTTTTGAAAAATCATGTTTTGGAACTTAGAAAAATTTTAGAAAGTGGATAAAGCTAGAAAAAGTAACTGGAGATTCTAGGTGAGTGAAAGGGGAAGAGGCATGACAATGGCCTAACCTTTTAAGTGTTCCTAGTGGAGTCGCCAGCTGTTGTGTCCCAATTTTTGGACACCAAGCCCTATTGGCTCGGGAAAAAAGCATGGTACTCTCTCGTTAGAACTCATTATCCTAGAAGGACGAGTGCGACTAGGTTTGAACTTGAAAACATGATTTGATTTAAGGGCTTTTTGAAAAAAGTTTGGGAGTCACCATCTAACTTGATCAAGGTGAGTTAGGTCACCCGAAACAAAGTATAATCCGAAGATTAAACTTAAGGATTTTGAAAAAGGTTTTGAAAAACTTTCTTAAGAGAGGGTTTATAAGAAAATAGGTTGTTTGGCAACCTTTGAAAAGTTTTAAGCCCTTTTTGAAAATAACTCTATTTTGGTCTTCGAAAACAGAAATCTATGGCTTGGGGGTTGGTTACGTGTAGGGAACATATCCTAAAATCATCACCCTACCTCGCCCTTTCGGTACTTAAATGTCTAATCACCCTCAATTCACTCTCTTGAATAACCAGTTACTATTATCTACTTAATATCCTCTTTAAAATTTTGAAAATAGAGTTTGGTCATCACTTATTGGATGAATGATGCATGATGCAAATTTTGAAGAGATTTGAAATAGAAATCTTGGATTGATAGAAAATTTTGAATAGGGAACTTGGGTTGAAATGAAAGTTGTGACCGCACTATTTTAGATTGCCTATATATCTCATTTGGTGAGAAATAGGTCATTCGTAGTTCGGGCAATGACTCGATAGAAAAGAGGCACATTGGGGCCTTTGGAATATTTTAAAGACACGTTGAGGTCTTTGAAAGGTTTGAAGACGCTTTGAGATCTTTAGAAAAAGAGAACTTGAGAGTTTAGAAAAAAGCCTTTAAGATAGAACTTGAGATGTTTGAAATGTTTTTGAAATCAGGTTTGAAGATGATGTTAAATGTTTTTGAAATTAACTCAAGGGAGTTTTAAAACGTTTTTGAAACAACTCAAGGGAGTTCTGGAAAGGTTTTGGAATAACTCAAAAGGGAGTTTTGTAAATGTTTTGAAGTCTTGTTTTGAAAACTTTGGAGATAGAGTTTGAATTGGAAATGGCCTGTGAACTTGTCTTCGGAATGCTTTTAAAAGTAGTTTTTGAATACCTTATTTGAAAGGCATGTTTGATTTTTCATCACCTTTACGAGGTTATTCATTGAGAAACTAAACTCCTTTAGGGCCATGAATTTTGAAAATAAGTTAGGTAAAGGGGGCTAGAAACTTCCCTTTTGGTTTTTTTAAAACTTTAGGGTTATAGAACCCTTCTGGAATATTTCACTTATACTTAACCAATCCTAACAATGGAAGGATTAGGGTTGCTTCAAAAATGTGATGTTTGAAAATCATTTTTGAAAAGGGCTTTTGAAAAGCACTCAGGGTTTAGGAATCCTAATGTGGACAATCTTGGAGTTTGCATTTAATGTATCACTTTCCATTGGAACCCCTAACCATAAAAGGTTGGGGACAATTTAAGGTTGTGAGGTTTTGAAAATAATTTTTGGAAAAATATTAAGTGTCTAGCCGTTTTAGTTGAGACAAGCTTAAAATAGCTTCTTGGAGGCATTCTTGAATATAGAGTATAGGAATATTTGAAGAGGTCTTGGAGTTGACTTTGGAAATCTCAAGAGAGTAGAATGTTTTTGAAAATGTGTTATGGAATTTTTTTTGAGAGATTATTTGAAAAGAGGTCTTCAAATTGGAACCTTGAAGCTTACTAACCTAGGTTGGATTGACCTAAGGTTAACAAACTAGGGTAAAGTTGGACTAGGGTTGGGTTGACCTAGGATTAACTAACTAAGGTTAGGTTAACCTAGGATTAAGGTGACCTAGGGTTAATTAACTTGGGTTAAGTTAACCTAGGGTTAAGGTGACCTAGGGTTAACTAACTAAGGTTGGGTTAACCTAGGGTTTGGTTGACCTAGGGTTAACCAACTTGGGTTATGTTAACTTAAGGTTGGACAACTAGGGTCAAGGTAACCTAGGGTTGGAAGATGGTTTTGAAATGTGGTTTTATGCATGAAACTTGAAAGTGTGTTTTGAAAATCATTTTATGAAAACCACTTATATGAGTGTTGGGTTCTTCTGGTTGGTATTTGGAAACCATTCAAGAGAGGGTTGCCTTGGAACCATTTCACCCACTAACTCAAGAGAGAAAAACTTGTGAAAATCAACATTGAATAGATAGTTTTGAAGACTTGAAAATTAAAGAGAATGAACCTTTGAACATTAGTTTTGAAAAGTGGATTTTGGAAAACCACTTTCAAGATTTTGAAAACCACTCGAATGAATAAGAGTTCATATGGTTAATTTGAAGGAAACTGCTCCTAGGAGGACTTCGTGGGACCATTCCAACCACAATATTCAAGGGAGCAAAAGTTCTAAAAATCAAGGTGAAAATAGTGGTTTTAAAGAAATCATTTTCATGCAAATTAAAGAGAATGAAATTTGAGAACCCTTCTTGAACAGGGTTGTTTTGAAAACCATTTATTGGGGTGTAGGAATCCATTCTAATGAACTAGGGTTCATATGGCCAAAATAATGAGAAAACCACTCAAAAGAGGGTTCCAGGGGACCATTTCAACCACAAGGTTTAAGAGAGTGGATTCTACAAAATCAATATAGAAAAGAGGAGTTTGAAAACCAATTTTATGTCATATGAAATGCAAAGAAATATAAGGATACAAGATGAAGTCAAGGGGCTTAAAGAGGGGTATTCTAAGACATAAAAATTGACCTAAGCTTCAAGGGACCAATTCTTAGAACCACTTTTAAAAAAACACTTAGATATGAATTTTGAAGAAGACATAGAAATGAAGGTAGTGAAAATTTTCATAAAATGATTATGTACATGAAAATAGGGCCAAGCATGCAATACATGAACATGGTAAACATGATAACCATATGCAAGGAGGCCATGAATTCATACATGGCTATAGGCCACACCATATAATCAAGGTGCTCCAAGGCCATACCATCTTAAGGTAGGCTAGTGAGAGATCCCCTTATATGGTAGCTCTCACAAGCTTTTCCCGCCATGAACTAAGAGCTCTCTTGTTTCAACCATGCAAGAAAGGGAGTAGAAGATGGGGGTTTGAAATAGAGAATATCCTCAATAGGCTAGGAGGGAGAAGAGAAGAGCTGGGATGACAAGAATATAAAAGAGAATACCACCTTTTACGTTCAAACACTTTCAAACTTGCATGGATGCTTTGACTTGAGCTTGAATAGCCTTGGAGAGGTTTGAAGGGGTTGGAAAGAGCTCTTTAATGACATTGAGAGCTATATTGGTGTAGTGTATGGGTTAGAGGGAAGTGGAATCTAACCTAAGTGCTTGAAGGGTGAGATATAGGAATTCAAGGTTCAGAGGAGATTTCTGCAGAGCTTCGCTGCTGTTTTTTATTTTAGAATATACAAAGGGGGAGGCCTATATTTATAGGCAAACTGGGGAGACCTAGCTCATGTAGCACATGTGCCTGAGCAATTTTTTCCTTGGCGTATGCGCCAACACCGTTCCATTATTTGAGCGCCACGTGGCACACTCTGTACTGACTCAACTTAGGGAGCAAGTGATTGTGCTTCAAAAGTGCTATTATAAGTCCTTAATTAGTGCTTTGTTAGCGTTAGTTTATAATTATATGTCTTTTTAGTTATGTTTTGATATTAATTAAGTTTATGATGCTTTATGTAGATTTTAAGCTTAAATGGAATGGTTTCAAATGCAATTTAATCATAGGTTTCAGGAGGTTGCTGTCAAAGTACAAGTTGCTGAAGCTGTGGTACAAGCTGCTAATGAACACAGAGCTGAAACTTTGAAAGTCCATATCTCTCAAACCAGAGAGGCTATTAAGTCCCATGATATGTCAATTTCATATAAATTTTTGAGATCTACAACTTTTGTGAAGTGACCCAGCCCGCTTGAGCACTAGGTGGGATCCGACCGTACGCATGACGACGAGATTTGTAGATTAACTCACTTTTTAGTTGTAGATAGATTAAGAAGTAGTAGAAGAGATTTAGGAGTTTTTTGTTTTGAAGGAGGAGAAGAATTCTAGGGTTTGAAAAGGAAGAATCATCCATCTTTTAGAGGCTACGAATCTTTTCATCTTTCTAGAGAGAATATTTTAATCTTTAGTTTTCCTTCTTATTCTTATTGTGAATTCAAGATTATACTTCTTTAATGCAGTATTTTCTTTCTTTGATTATTATTTCCATTCTTGTAGTTTGTATAAATATTTTTAGTTGCTAAATTCGTTATTGGTATGAGTTGAGAAAGTAACTAAGTTACGGGTAGAGATTCAAGATAGTTATTTATTTTCCAAGATTTCAAAATCTTGGATCAAGATTCATTTTCTTGCTCATGAATATCTTTGAAAATAATTTTCTTGATCATTTTTAGTATGTATGTATAGACTGATTTGTAAGTAGAGATACGTATACCTAGAATTTCTGATAAGGGTATTGATTATAATTGTTTACATATTCCTATTAGGAGTACTTTGAAAATCTACTGTTCTTGATTAAGCTTCAAACATACTTTGTAGATAGGTTTAAAAACTAGGATATGTATAAATGGGACCTTAGTATGAATTCTAGTAAATAATTGAATATCAACTCTACGAGGGTAGTCGAATTTTGAATTTCTTTAATCGCAACTATCTTGGGAACCTACCTGTAAGCCTATTACTAGATCAAACCCTACCAAGACCTTTTTATATTATTTGAATATATCTCTAAAATTCGTGTAATTTTATTGCCTGATAATTTAGATCAACCATCACCAACAATTGATTTTTATTTTCTTTTTGGAAGCTTTCTTGCAATTTTAATTGATTCTGAGCTCGTTATCCTTTTGTTCTGATTGTAGACCTTACCGGATTAAGTTTATTCTTGTGTTCCCTATGGATCAACCTCGGACTTACTGAGATATTATTACTGTATAGCAACCGCACCCTGGCAGATATAAATTGCACTATTCAGGAGTGATTAGTTTTTGGCACCGTTGCTGGGGACTTACAAAGTAAATAAGCTAAGGTAAGAAAAACAAATAGGGCAAAAATAAAAATATACAAGAACAAAAATAAAGCAAACAAACTAGAGAGGAATTGATTCCTACAGAAACAACTTTACCATCAAACTACAACCACGAGGAAATTCAATCGCTCAATTAGGTAACCTCGTTCCATCCCTACTATCTGTGAGAACATTATAGTTTCTTTTCTTTATTTTACTAGTTTCTTTTAGATAAATTGTATTTTTTCCTAGAGGAGGTTTAGGGTTTAATTGCAAATTGGTGGTTATTTTATGTGGAGATTGCTGGTTCGGTTGGAAATTTAAATTGAATATTGTTTATTTTTACTTCACTGTTGTGACAGATTGGTGCATTTATGTGCATTGCATTGCATGTTAATTTGGCAGAAGGACAGTTCAGGTAGACTTTCTAGAGTCTTTCCCTGATACTACACCAATACCTATAGACTTTGACATAACCCACTAACTAGGTAATGATGAAAATAGGGATGGGGGTAATAACGTGCAACGCTCACAACCCCAAGTACCTGCATCACCATAGAGAACTATGAGAGATTATCTAAACCCACAAAGATAAACTCCAAACTCTTGCATTATATTAGCTCCTGACCAAAATGCATTCCATGTTAAGTCAGGTTTCATGCAACTAATCACACATTTTCATGGGATAGATTTTGAAAATTCATATACCCATCTTAAAGTGTTTGAAAAGGCCTGTAGCATGTGTTTTGAGAATACCTGCTCTGTCGAGACCATCTGTCTCAAATTATTTCCATTCTCGTTAAGGATAAGGCTAAAATTTGGTTCAATTCTTTAAGGTCGAGGTTTATTCCATCATGGGATGTCCTTCACATCGAGTTTCTAAAAAAGTTCTTTCCTAAGTATCGCACAGAGGCGATTCGTCGCCAAATTTCACAGTTCACTTCTTTTGAAAATGAAACGTTTTACCATAGTTGGGAGAGATATAAAGAACTTTTGAATTCGTGTCCGCATCATGGACAAGACCTATGTAGGTTGGTTAGTACTTTCTTTTTCGCCTTGACTCCCGAACTCAAAAGGTTTGTAGAGACAATGTGCAACGATTCTTTCTATGATAAATCTTTAGAAGAAGCTTATGACTTCTTTGACTTTCTAACTGATAACGTGAGAGATTGGGACACCACGAGGACAAAAAATCCCAAGATTAGAAATAACCTAAGGGCAGGCACCATGTACCTGTTAAGGCATTTAGAGGAGGATAATTCAAAGATAGCCATATTGACAAAGCGATTAGAGGCCTTAGAAATGAAAAAAATTGCTGCAGTTGAGCATGAAACCCAGGTTAATTGTAGTGTCTGTAATAGTAATGAGCATAGGACAGATCTTTGCCCCACAATTCTAGCCTTTAAGGAAGTGTTGCATGGTCAAGTAAATGCCATTGCTCCTTATAGCAAACCAACACAAGCCCCATAGGGACAAGGAAATCCATATGCACCTACATATAACCTAGGGTAGAGGAACCATCCCAACTTTAGTCGGAGGAACGATGGTAACTCAGCACCCCAACAATTTCAACAACTGCAAAAATTTAATGGCCCCCCTAATCAATACCAAGCACAAGGTCAACAATTTCCAACACCAACAACAAATATGTAAGACCACCTCCGCTAAGAACTGTAGAAGATCCTGTGACCCAATTCATACAGGTACAACAAGCAACTAATGCTAAACTTGATAAATCCATAGAAAAGTTAAAGACTCTTTTTGCTCAATCACTGACCAAAGAGAAAGGTACATTCCCTGCACAACCATTACCCAACCCTAATAGGCAACTCATGGTGTAGAGATAAATTCAAATCCACCAAATCATGAGCAAGTTTAAGCAGTAACCACCCTAAGGAGTGGAAAAGCCATAGATAAAACTATTCTTAGGAAAGATTCTGCACCTAGAGATGACACTAGCGATAGAGTAAAAAAAACATTAGAAAAGGATAGAGAAAATCCTAAAGAGGTAGTATAGGAGCTAGGAAAGAAGCCTAGGGAAGAAGAGTCTAGGGATAAATCAACAGACATTAACATAAAGGATATGTCACGTGTCCCATTCCCTTATAGATTGGCTAGACTGAAGCAAGAACTAATAAATTCTGAAATCTATGAGGTATTCAAGCAAGTGAAAATCAATATTCCATTCTTAGATGCATTAAGTAGATCCCTTCATATGCAAAGTTCTTAAGGGACTTGTGCACCATTAAGAGATGGCTCACTGTGAGAGAAGCTTCTTTTCTGAACCAAGAAGCTAGAGAGGTTCTACAAGTAAACCTTCTACCAAAATACAAGGACCCTGGGAGTCTAACCATTCTATGCATAATTGGAGATCATAGGGTTGATAATGCTTTACTGGATCTAGGATCCAGTGTGAACCTGCTATCTTATTCTACTTACCAACAGTTAGGGTTAGGAGAGTTGAAACCTATCAAAATCACCCTACAGTTAGCTGATTGTTTGATTAAGATTCCTAGGGGCACGGTAGAAGATGTGCTTATCCAAGTGGATAAATTTTACTTCCCAGTTGATTTTGTAGTGTTAGACACCGTGGGAAACTCATGTGACCATTCTCCAATCTCTGTCATTCTAGGTTGTCCCTTCCTAGCAACATCCAATGCTATTATTTGTTGTAGGGGTGAAGACTTGAACTTATCTTTCGGAAACATGACTGTAAATATGAACATTTTCCACGCGGGCAAGAAACCGAGAGAGTATGAAGACATCAGGGAGGTTAGCATGATAGACATTCTAGTAAAAGAACATTTTAACAGAGAATTCCTAACAGATCCACTTGAGAGAGCCTTAATTTTGAATGAGCAAATAGAGTGTTTAGAAGAAACAGTGATAAATGAGGAAGCAGCAAAGTGCATCCCTGCTATGTTTGTGAATCATTGGACCCAATGTGGTGAGCCATTAGGGTTCAGTGCTTGTAAATCTGAACCATCAGAAATGGAAACTCCTATTCTGGAGCAAAAGCCATTGCCATCTACTCTTAAATATATATTTTTAGGCAATGGTGAATCTTACCCAGTAGTGATATCCTCTAGCCTATTCGAAGGCCAAGAGGATCGATTGAAGAAAGTGCTTTTAAAGCAACGTGTAAGCACCCCATTTTTGTCCGCTCGGCAATCTCCGGCCTAACCGGGACCGATTTCCAACATCACAACACATGCAAGCTCAAGATGAGCCTTTCAATCTCCAATCCAACCAACTGGTCACTTCTCGGGTCCACAAGGATCCGCTGGAGCCTTAAGCACCATTATTCCAGGCAATTTTTTGGACCGGGCAATCCTAGAAACCAACGCCATCCAGGTAGATTCCTGGGATCGGGCGATCTCGGGGACTAATACCTCATCAAAATTCCAAACGGTTCACTTCTGGCACCTGCTAGCCCACCAATGTAGAATGTCCGTCATTTGGTAGTTCTCCGAGACCGGGTGTTCTTGGAGACCAACATCACACTTCCAGGTAGCTTTCTAGGATCAGGCGTTCTCAGGAACCAACACCACCCCTACAGGTAGCTCTCTAAGAACGGGTGTTCTTGGAGACCAACACCGCACAGGTAGTTTTCCAAGACCGGGCGGTCTCGGAAACCAACACCTAGGTAAACACCGACGCCTGCTTGCCCGACTCGGTGAAAAATGACCAAACCTGCCCCTTGGGCCTCCAAGCACGTTTTGGGAAAGTTCAAAATCCCTCAAAACGATAAGTTCATCCTTCCAAAATGTTATCAAACTATTAGGCATCCCCCGCACGCCATTTGGTCCAAATTCGGTCCTATTCTAGCCCACTCTGGTCAAAACGATCGTTTTGCCCCCGAGCGCCTCGACATCGCACAAACCCTGCTAAAACTGCAAAAGACTCTCTCAAAACCATTCCTGAATAGCCCTACACACTTAACACAACCTACCAAACCTTTCCTGACCATTTCCAGCCAACTCCGGTCAAAATGACCGTTTTGCCCCTGGAAGCCCAAAGATGCCCCGAAACAGCACCGGCCGAGCTGAGGGTTTCACCACACACCCCTGTTTAATCCAAAGAACACCCTACGACACTAAGCTCACACGACTCGATAAAAGTTCCCTAGAACGTCTCGCAGACGCTCTGCTTGAATTATCTTTTTCCCTGATTCCCTGGTTATAATGTATCGTCAAATGACTTAAGAAATGTGTAAATTAGGGAATTCTGAAGGCTCGTCCATAGATCTTTCCATCGATACGGCTCGATCGAATAGACCGCTTCCCAAAGCCCTCCATCATACATTGCAAAAACCATAACTTTCAGTAACCCCTGGAGCGTCTCGCAGACGCTCCGCCAAGGTTGACTTTTTCCCTGATTCCCTATTCAAAACGCACCGTCAAACGACTTGAGAAATGCGTAAATTTGGGAATTCCAGAAAGTATTTCCAAAGTACTTTCAATCGGTACGGTCCGATCGAATAGATCGCTTGTCGAAGGCCTCAATCACACGAAACGAAGACAACCACTTTTGAACACCCACGTAGCGTATCACAGACGCTCCGCGAATGTGTCCTTTTTGGCACACTTCCCAAGACGATATCACTCACCTCCAAACATAATTCAAACTTTTTGAAAACATAAAAGTTCATCGGAAGCACTAAGAGAACATCCCGAGTGCAACCGATTTCCCTGGAACCTTCCCGATTGACCTAATTATCGAGGCAAAGTTTGGACGAACCTTCCCGGTAATGGAGCGCATGCTACATGCACTCAAATTTTGATTAGATCGATTAACTTTCGATCAACGATCGAGATTTAACCAATACATAGGGTGCCACATGTTATTCTGGCAATGGAACAGTACCTACGCATGTCCTACATGCGCAAGGCCAAAATTTGGCCATGCGCATGTAGCACATGCGCAAGGCCTGTTCCAGATTGCCTATAAATAGAGGCCTCCCCCCTTGCATATGGCAGGTCTGAAATTGATACAAAACTCTGCTGAAATCACTCCAGAACCTCGAATCTCCATATATATTCTCCCCTTCTAACACTTAGGCTAGATTCTACCCCTTCTAAGCCTATACACTCCACATACAAGGCCCCATACACACTTATACACTCCACACTAGACTCTCAAGCCTTCTTAAAGTCACTCAAGCTCCAATCAAGACATCCATTGAAGACTACAAATGTGTTGAAGGCAAAAGGTGGTATCCCTTTTACATTTATGCTCTCCCCCACTCTTCTCTTCTCCCTCCTAGCCTACTTAGGCTATTCTCTATTTTAACCCCCATCTTCAACCCCCCTTTCTTGCATGCTTGAGCCAAGAGGGCTCTTAGATCATGCTTAGAGGAAAGCAAGTGAGAGCCACCGTGTAGGGGGACCTCTCACTAGCCTACTTTAAGATGGTATGGCCTAGGAGCCCCTTGTTTATGTGGTATAGCCTAAAAGCCTTGTATGTAAATCATGACCCCTTGCATATTGCTATTTTGATCATGTCTTGTGTGCTTAGCTTCATTTTATATTTATTGTCATGCTCCATAATGCTTATATTGCTCTTAGTTTTAGGCCATTTCCAAGCTCTATATTTCTTTCAAAAATTGTTCCAAGAGTTGGCCCCTTGAAGTCTAGGATGAGACCTTAGGAGTCATGCCTTAGAAAATCTCTCACAACCCCCTAATTCATACTTTTGCATCATTGTATTTCAACTTGCATGAAAGTTGCTTTCAAACTCTCTAATATTCAAAGTCTCCATTCTCTCTCAAATTTAGTGGTTGAAATGACCCCATGGAACCCTCTCGTGAGTGGTCTCCCTTTATATTGGCCATAGGAGCCCTAAATTGTTAGAATGGTTCCCTTTTCTCTTTATGATTGCCTAAGAATGATGTTCAAGATCTTTGATTTCTATGGTTCCTATTCTCTCAAGTTTAGTGGTTGGAATGGCCCCATGGAACCATCTCTTGAGTGGTCTCCCTTTTGTTGGCCATATGAACCCTCTCTTGATGGAATGGTTCCCTTGAAAAATGGTTTTCAAAATCCTTCTCCAAAAATGATTTCAAAAATGCACTCTCTCTATCTTTGCATCAAAAATAATCTTCCAAAAATTACCATCATTATGTTGAATTTTAACCCCTTATACTCTTGTCAAGATATTGGTCATAATGGCCATAAGGAAGCCTTCCTTGGAATGGTCTCCAATCACCAACCATATAAACCATACTCTTGGCTAGAGTCAAAATTTTCATGGAAATGATCTTCATAAAGATTGCCAACCAAAGTCCATTGCATATCATGTTTTGCTTTCAAAACTTTTTCCAAGAATGCATCAAAACAACTTTCGAGACCATTCTCCAATCTAACCCTATGTTAACTTGACCCTAGTTACCACACCCTAAGTTAACTTGACCTAGTTACCTAACCTTAAGTTAACTTGACCCTAGTTACCTAACCCTAGGTTAACTTGACCCTAGTTATCTAACCTTAAGTTAACTTGACCCTAGTTACCTAACCCTATGATAACTTGACCCTAGTTACCACACTCTAGGTTAACTTGACCCCAGTTACCTAATCCTAGGCTAACCCAACCTAGGTTAGTGAACTTCAATGTCCCAACTCTTGGACCCTTTTCTAATGATCATTCAAATTTTCAAACTATTCTCATAGCTTATTTTCCAAAACCTCCTATTCTCTTGATTTCAAAAACCCAACTCCATACACTCTTCAAATGTCCCTACACTCCATCTTCAAGACATGTCCAAAAATGTTTTCAAAAGGTCACAAACCTAAGGTACTCCTAGCCCTCTCATGGTTAGGGATTCCAATGACAAGTGATAAATCAAGATCAACCTCTAAGGTTGTCCCTATTAGGATTTCAAATACTTAGCTATTTTCAAAAACCGCTTTCAAAAAACTAATTCATCAAAACACTCCAAAGTCATGCCTCCAAGGTTTTCAAAACAAGACTTCAAAAACACTTTCAAGTTCTCTTGAGTCATGCCAAAACATTTTTCCAAAACTCCTCTAAAGTTGATCCAAAAACATTTTCAAAACACTCCACCATCAAAGTGTCTTCAATTTCCAAAGATCTCAAAGTGTTTTAAACTTTTCCAAAGACCACAAAGTGTCTTCAAACTTTTCAAAGGTCCCAATGCGCCAATCTTCCATTGGGCTCTTGCCCGAACTACGAATGACCTAATTCTCGTCAAATGAGATGCGTAGACAACCTAAAATGGTGCAGTCATAACTTTTATTTCAACCCCAATTCCTTTTTCAAAAATTCCAATCAATTCAAAGTTTCTATTCCAAACTCTTTCAAAACCTCCATTATTTTCAAATTTTTTTCCAAAAACTTGCATCATCCATCTGAAAAGTGATGACTAAACTCCGTTTTTCTAAAAGTTGATATTAAGTGGACAATGGTAACCGGTTATTCTGATGAGTGAACAAAGGGTGATTAGACATGTAGGTACCGAAAGGGCGGGGTAGGGTGACGATCTTAGGATATCTTCCCTACACGTAACCAACCCCCGAACCGTAGATTTCTGTTTTCGAAAGACCAAAATGGAGTTATTTCAAAAAGGGCTTAAACATTTCCAAAGGTTGCCAAATAACCTATTTTCCTAAAAACCCTCTCTTGAGGGAGTTTTCAAAAAACCTTTTTCAAAAACTCTAAGTTTAATCTTTGGATTAACGATTAGTTTTAGGTGCCCTAACTCACCTTTATCAAGTTAGGTGGCGACTCCTATTTTTCTAAAAAGCCCTTAGTCAAATCAATTTTCAAACTTAGTCGCACTTGTCCTTCTAGGGGGACGAGTTCTAATGACAGAGTTCCGTGCTTTAGGGTCTCCGAGCCGAAAGGATCTTGGACACCCAAAAACCGAGGCGCGACACACCGTAAAGCCATAGGGTGGTCAATTGCTGATTTACATGGTATTAGTCCATTAATTTGCACACATTGCATATACTTAGAGGAAGAGGCTAAACCGATTCGCCAAATGCAAAGGCAATTGAACCATAATATAAAAGAAGTAGTTAGAGGAGAAGTGTTAAAACTTCTCAATGCAGGTATTATTTACCCAATAGCAAATTCTAGGTGGGTAAGCCCTACTCAAGTGGTCCCTAAAAAGTCTGGATTAATAGTGGTGCAAAATGATAAAGATGAATTAGTACCCACTAGGATCCAGACAGGATGGCAAATGTGCATCGATTATAGACGTCTCAATGCTGTCACTAGCAAAGACCACTTTCCACTACCAATCCTTGATCAAGTCATAGAGCCGGTGTCAGGTAGAGCTTATTATTGTTTTCTGGATGGGTACTCGGGCTACAATAAAATTGAAATAGCCCCAAAAGATCAAGATAAAACTACCTTTACTTGTCCTTTTGGCACGTATGCTTATAGAAGAATGCCTTTCGGCCTATGTAATGGATTGACCACTTTCCAAAGATGTATGATGAGCTTATTTAGTGACATGGTAGAAAGAATCTTGGAAGTCTTTATGGATGATTTTTCTATCTATGGGGATACCCATGACCAATGCCTAGAAAATTTGGAAAAAGTTTTGCAAAGATGTAAGGAGACCAATTTGGTCCTTAATTGGGAGAAATGTTATTTTATGGTGACACAAGGGATAGTGTTAGGACACATAATTTCAAATAAGGGGATAGAAGTTGACAAAGCTTAGATTGACTTTATCCAAAACCTTCGACCCTCTACCGATGTTAAAGATGTCCGTTCATTTTTAGGGCACGCCGGGTTTTATTGGTGATTAATTCTAGGTTTTAGTGCTATTTCTCGTCCTATGTGCCATTTGTTATCCACGGATGTTCCATTTGAATGGACGTCCCCTTGCCAATAAGCTTTTGACAAGCTAAAAGGGCTCTTGACCACTACACCCATCATGCAAGCCCCAGATTGGTCTTTACCTTTCAAACTCATGTGTGACGTGAGTGACTTCGCTATAGGGGCGGTGCTTGGTCAAAGAAAGGACAAGAAACCACATGCCATCAATTATGCTAGCAAAACTTTAAATGATGTGCAAATGAACTACACTACCACCGAGAAGGGGCTTCTTGCGGTGGTCTTTGCCCTTGATAAGTTTAGATCCTACTTAGTTGGCTCACTTGTCATAGTTTATACTGATCATGCCGCACTTAAGTACTTGCTCACCAAGCCAGACGCTAAGCCACGACTCATACGTTGGATTCTACTCCTTCAAGAGTTTCATATAGAAATATGGAACAAAAAATGGGTAGAAAACGTGGCAACTGATCACTTGTTTCGCCTTCCCATAAATGGTCGAAACCAAGACAAATCTCCCATTTCTGAACATTTTCTTGATGAACAACTGTTTTTCATCTAATCTGTTACTCATACTAGTACCCCTTGGTTTGTAGATATAGCTAATTACTTGATTTCAGGTAAGATTCCATTTCAATGGTCGTCCAATGATAAAAAGAAAATTTTTCAAAAGGTTAGAGTTTTCATGTGGGATGACCCATACCTTTACAAGTATTGCTCAAACCAAGTGATTCGTCGTTGTGTACCAAATAATGAATTTTAATCCATAATTAGTTTCTGCCACTCATATACATGTGGTGGGCATTTCTCCACCAAGAAAACAATTGCTTAAGTCCTCCAATGTGGATTTTATTGGCCGACTATGTTTAGAGATGTCCACACATTTTGTACTGTGTGTAATAGATGTCAAAGACTAGGTTCTTTTACTATAAGAAATATGATGCCTTTGAATCCCATAACTGTCATAGAAATATTTGATTGTTGGGGTATCGACTTTATGGGGCCGTGTCCTAATTTTTTTGGGCATTTATACATTTTAGTGGGTATTGATTATGTATCTAAGTGGGTAGAGATAGTAGCATCCCGTACAAATGATCACCCAGTGGTGATTAAATTTCTAAAAGAAAATATCTTTTAAAGATTTGGGATGCCACGTGTTATTATAAGTGATGGTGGCACCCACTTCTGTAATAGATACGTTGGGGTCTTGATGCGTAAATATGGAGTGTTACACAAAGTTGGAACGCCCTACCACCCACAAACCAGTGGCCAAGTAAAACTCGCCAATAAGGAAGTTAAGCATATCTTAGAAAAAACCATGAACCCCAACCGCAAGGATTGATTCTTAAGGTTGGTGGATGCACTCTGGGCATACCAGACTGTATACAAAACACAGTTGGGCATGTCACCCTATAAGCTTGTTTATGACAAAGCTTGCCATTTACCTATTGAGGTTCAACACAAAGCCTACTAAGCTATTAGACAAATGAACGAAAACCCTGATGACGCTGGACATCATCGAAAACTTTAACTCTCAGAGTTGGACGAAATACATAATGACGCGTATGAAAATGAGTGAATTTCTAAAGCGAAGATAAAAGTTCTTCACGATCAACATATTTCTCGAAAATCTTTTGAAGTTGGTCCAAAGGTCCTTCTGTACAACACCCGTTTACATTTATTTCCCGAAAAGTTACGTAGTAAATGGTTGGGACCTTATATAGTGAAGACAGTCCACAAGAATAGGGCCATCGAAATTCGAAACCCCACGAATGATAATCAATTGATAGTAATGGTCATCATCTAAAACACTATGTCAAAAATTTTATGGTAGAAATAGAGATATTAAGTCTTGAAGATCCTTCTCTATTAGAGTAATATTCCAATGATAATCATGTATATTAGTGTTGTTGTATTTTAAGGATCTCTAATGTCCAGTGTGCCATTCATCATGTAAGTTTGCATCTTTTGTCTTTTCTCTTTCTTCCATTGAGGTCAATGTGCCTACTAAGTTGGGGGGAGATCAAAGATTTTGTGATGAATTGCATACTGCTTTATAGAAAGAAAAAAAAAAAAAGAAAAGAAAAAAAGAAGAAATATGAAAAAAATAAAAAAAAGGAGAAGTATTATCATATGAATTGGGAGGTGAAAGCATGGCTTTGGTGATCATTAGATGCATTGAGCACAAACATTTTGAGTAGTTGATTCTTTCTCTCTCCATATATTTTTCTTCTTCATATAGAAGGTCATAGTTGATCCGAAGTATACGTGAGTTGAAAATTCTTTTGAGTATAAGTTATCCTTGTCAATTTCTTGATTGTCACCTTGACTGTGAATATTCTTTCATGAAGCTATATCAAATCCTATATACTTACGTTTTTGCGGTTTTTGTTATTGGATTGCTCTTACTGCATGACTTATACAATTACTCTTGTGATGAGCTTTCCATTGAGAGACCCATGCGATCAGTTTATTGTGAGTGTATGTCTTGTGAGAGTTTGAATCAAAGCAAGAAGGATGTTTATGCATGATATTGATATAGTTTAGTTATATTGCATTGTTAGTGCATTATAATGTGCATCTTTCTTGTAACTTTCATGTTTTAACCTCGCATGACTCATAATGGAGGTTAAGTTGAGAATTACCTTGAGTAAGTTATCATATGCCTTAATTGTTGTCTCTATTATTGATTGTTTGAAATGAATAGATGTTTATAAGTAACATCACTGCAAGCCCTCACTAGATATCACTTGTCCACTAGGGGTAATCTAAGAGTTTAAAGACTTGATGCATAGGTTAAATGCATTCGTGACTTTTACAAAAGTAGAGATTATCTTTTTGCTTTTAGTATTTTGCTAGGGAGTAGCAAAAATCAAGTTTGGGGTTGTGATTGTGCTTCAAAAGTGCAATTATAAGTCCTTAATTAGTATTTTATTTGCATTAGTTTATGATTATATATGTCTTTTTAGTTATGTTTTGATATTAATTAAGTTTATGATGCTTTATGTAGATTTTGAGCTTAAATAGAATAATTTTGAATGCAATTTAATCATAGGTTTTAAGAGGTTGTTGTCAAGGTACGAGCTGTAGAAGCACGCAAAGCTAAAACTTTGAAAGTTTATATCTTTTGAACTAAAAAGGCTATTAAAGCCCATAATATATTGATTTCATATAACTTTTCGAGATCTACAACTTTCATATGGTGAACCAACCAGTTTGAGCACTCAGTGTGACCTGTTCGTGCGCCTGACAACGGGATTTGTAGATTAACTCACTTTTTAGTTGTGGATAGATTAGGAAGTAGTAGAATAGATTTAGGAGTTTTTTGTTTTGAAGGAGAAGAAGAATTCTAGGATTTGAAAAGGAAGAATCATCTATCTTTGGGAGGCTACGAATCTTTTCATCTTTCAAGAGAGAATCTTTTAATATTTAGTTTTCATCTTTAGTTTTCCTTCTTGTTCTTATTGCGAATTCAAGATTATATTTCTTTAATGCAATATTTTGTTTCTTTGATTATTATTTCCATTCTTGCAGTCTATATAATGTTTTTTAGTAGTTAAATCTATTCTTGGTATGGGTTGAGAAAGTAACTAGCTTACACGTAGAGATTCAAGATAATTATTTATTTTTCAATATTTCAAGATCTTGGATTAGTATTCATTTTCTTGTCCATGAATATCTTCGAAAACAATATTCTTGATCATATCTAGCATGTATGGATAGACTGATTTGTAAGCAGGGATACGTACACCTAAAATTTCTGATAAGGGCATTGATTATAATTGTTTACATATTCCTATTATGAGTACTTTAGAAATCTATTGTTGTTGATTAAGCTTTAAACATACTTTGCAGATAGGTTTATAAACTGGGACAGGTACGAACGAGACTCTGATATGAACACTAGTAAATAATTAAATATTAACTCCACGAGGGTAATCGAATCTTGACTTTCTTTAATCGCAACTATCTTGGGAACGTACCTGTAGGCCTATTACTGGATCAAACCCTGCCAAGACCTTTTTATATTATTTGAATATATCCTTAAAATTCGTGTAATTTTATTGCCTGATAATTTAGATCAACCATCTCCAACAATTGAATTATTTTCTTTTTGGAAGCTTTCTTGTAATTTTAATTAATTCTGAGCTCGTTATCCTTTTGTTTTGATTCTAGACCTTGCCAGATTAAGTTTATTCTTGTGTTTCCTGTGGATTGACCTCGGACTTACCGAGATATTATTACTGCATCGTAACCGCACACTGGTGGATATAAATTGAACTATTTAGGAGCGATCAACAAGCAAAGTTTTTATCGTTTTGATCCAAATCTGGCCGCATGTAGCATATTCTCCGCTGCCAGGAATGTTCATTTAAACTTTGTCTCGATAATTGTGCAATTCAAGAAGGATTTGGAGAAATCAGTCACGTCCACAAAGTTCTCCTAGTGTTTATTAAGAATTAGAAATTTTTGTGAAGTTTGAAAGGTGTTTGGAAAAGTGAGATATCATCTCAAGAAGTGTACATGAAAACACACTTTTGCAGAGCGTTTATGATACGCACTGTGGATGTTCAAAAGTCATAGTTTTTTGGCCACGCGATCGGGGACTTCGAGAAGTGACCTCGCCGATCGTACCGTAACGATAGAAAGGGCTCTGGAAATGCTTTAGAGAATTCCTTAATTTACGCATTTCTCAAGTCGTTTGACAGTGCGTTATAATAAGGGAATTGGAGAAACAGAGAACCTTGGCAGAGCATTTGTGAGATGCTCCAGGAGTTAGTAAAAGTGGCAGTTTTTGAGCCATGCGATTGGGGGTTCCAAGAAGTGATCTATTCAATCGAGTCGTATCGATGGAAAGACCTATGGTCAGGCCTTTGGGAATTCCCTGATTTACGCATTTCTCGAGTCATTTGTTGATGCGTTATAATTAGGGAATCCGGAGAAAAGACAACACTAGTGGAGCGTCTCTCTAGGGGACTTTCGTTGAGTTGGAAGTGTTTAGAGTCTCGGGGCTCACCTTGGATTGAATAGGAGCTTATGATATGATCTACCTGTTTGGTACCTAAAGCCAGTGTGGTTTCGAAGCGCATTCGGGCTGCTAGGGGTAAAACAGTCATTTTGACCGAAATTAGACAAAAAGGGGTTAGGATGGGTTGGAGTGGCATATTAAGCATACCGAACTATTTGGGGACGGTATTGGAAGATGTTTCCACTTATTTGTGAGATTTGTACTGTGTTGGAGAAACCGTCATTTTGACCGGAATTGACCAGAATGGGACTTGAATTAGTCTGGAATTTGATAGTATGGCGTATTGAGTATATATGACTATCTAGGAATGTTTTGGAAGGGTGGACTTACCAACTTGAGGGATTTTAAACTTTCTCAAAGACATGCCTAGAGGCCCAAGGGGCAAGCTTGGTTATTAGGCCGCTATTGGGCCCGAGAAGCGGTTGATTAATTGAATAGGGGTCTGAAAGTTGATTTGGGCTTGAATGTACCTACGGAGTTTTGAAAGGGAGTTTGGTCAGGCCGGAGATTGGCGAGCAGGCAAAAATGGGGTGCTTACAACAACTTGGATTGAACTGGTCAATGCATTCAAAGCCTAGTACCGCTACAACATAGATCTAACATCTAACCGTTGTTCCTTGATTACAATGAGCAAAGGAGACAAAGAAAGTTTCAAAAGCAATGCCTTTAGGTGGAGAGAAGCAGCAGCACAAATCAATCCCCCTTTAGAAGAAAAGAAATATAAGCAATTGTTTGTGCACACCTTCCAAGGCATATACTATCAAAAGTTTTGCACGAGTGTGGGGAAAAGTTTCTCCGAGCTTATCATGCAAGGAGAGATGATAGAAAATGGTTTCAAGATAGGAAGGATTTTAGATCCCTATGCAAAGACTAGGGAAAGCTTTGCCAACAAAGCTAGAAAAGTGGCCACTACAAGAGGAGTAATAAAAAATGAGAGTGAGGAGTCAGCCATTTTGCCTATTCAACCACTGGAATACCATTCACCACCCCAGTAACATCCTCTATTACCAATACCCACCTTAACCATGCCTACTCAAATGCCCAACTTTGTCCCCGCTAAGGCACGACCCAATTTCAATAGGCTAGTCTGACATATCCACACCTTTGATACCTTAGTTTGCACCCAGATTGAAGCCTACCATAATCTCTTAAAGAACAACATACTAAAGCTAATATTGACCCGTCCATTGCTAAGTCCTTTACCTCCAACCTTCAATGGTGCACTCAGTTGTGAATACCATTCTGGCAGCTAAGGGCATGACACGAAAAGTTGCTTCTCCCTCAAACACAAAATTCAAGACCTGATAGATAATAAAACTATCGACATACAACCGGTGAACCCAACTCCTACTCCTAATATGACCACAAACCCGTTTCCAGACCACAATGTCAACCTGATACTAAAAGAGATAGAAGAGGGAGATGAGCTGGAGGAGATCATGGTCGGGGATTATTCTGATAAGGATTGGGAAACTGGTGAAGAAAGTGATTGGGAGGAGGAAATGTCGTCTTGCCCAATTTACCTCTACAATCCAAATGAAGTGCACGACCCTTCTAACTGGCCAGTCAAAGAGTCCCTATCCATAGAGGAGATCCCTGCCAAAAACATGACTACCGATGGTTGGGGAGATGAATTCTTGCAACTCAAGTATGCCATGGCTAAACTCAACCTATCAAGGAACCCTTGGCCGCAACTGAATTTGACTATGAAGACATGGGCCGAAAGCATCGACAAAGCTATTCGAGCTAGAAGGAGGTGAGCTAGCCAACTTGTCAATGGAGGAAAACAATAAATTTAATGAGGCTGATAATTAGACCATTAGTATCAACTCACCAAGAGCCCTCAAAGAAGCACCCATCTGCCTTACCTCCGGTGATCTAAAGGATGGGTGGAGCATCAAAGACGTGGGCATCATTCCAAAACCAAGCGAGAGTTCACCTGAAAGCATACAAAAGAGGGATGTTCTCACTCGCTTTCTTTATATTCCTTTTATTTTATGTTTTTAAATTCATGTCCACATTTTTATTTCAACAAAAATTTCAAGTTTGAAGTAATAAAGAGATAGTTTTTCATTCAAAATGTTGTTATCTCATACTCTTGTGAATGGTGAATGCTTTGAAAGAAAAATGGATGAGCTCTATCTTGTGGAGGACTTGACTTGAAGGGTGTGATAGCATGAGTTAACCACTCGCTAAATAGTTAGATTTTCGAAGAGAGGGAAGATGAAAGTGAGTAAGGAAACAATCCAAAAAGTAGCGCTTACAAGACATCAAAGTGAAGCGATGGGTAGCCAGACTATCAAAAGGAAGAGGAGTCACCTTTCAAATCTCCCTGAAAAATATATATATTCCCTTAGGTCAACCCACTAGTGCCATGCAAAAAGCAAAAGATTTATTGTTAACCGCGATCTGAAACCAACCCCCCACACTGGGGCAAGCAGATAGCAAAAAACTCGGCAAAGAATGTCCTTTCTCTTTCACTTGAAACATTAAGCCAGAATAATTTACAGGCTCTAAGGATCAAGCAATCCGGTTCAAAATGAAGAGAGACCCTCATTTCATTTGCCATAGTAAAAAAGCAACCTATGTCAAACCTGTTGAGCCAATTATGTTTTTTCCAAGAAAACCCCAGCCTAGTGATCACCAGCCACCACGGGTCAAAATAAAACATTGAGAGAAAATATATCTACGTAAAAGGGGTTGTAGAAGTATCTGACCCAAAAGAAAAAAGAAAAAGAGAGGAGAGCCGTCATAGGGCCATCAGAAGTAAAAAAAAAAAAAAAGTGTTTAAAAAAAAAATCTTTTTCCTTCAGTAAGGTAGGCAAGCAAGCCAAAAGAAGGGACAATTTGCCTCATGCCATCTCATACAGTGTGCAATGTTCAAAAGGTGGAAGGGAAATTTTAAGGTGATCCTTGGCAATAAGGAAACCCAGTAGAAGTAATAGGTTTGAGTCTTTACCTCTTTTTGCAAGAGCCCAAAACCATGGCCCACATTACAGTTCTATTAAAGTCCTTTCTAGTTGAAAAAGGATTGCTTGGTTTATATAAGCCGGACGTGTTGCCAAGGTAAAAGAAGGATACTAGGGGATAGAAACTCTAAACCTACTCAGGATGGTATGGATCTAAACCCTACTGGAAGTAATATTAAATTTGAGCCCTCATATCCTACTTAATCAAAACCCCTTAACTTAGCCTACATTATAGTCTTCAAGCAAAGTCTACTCAGATTGAAAGATTGGCTACTCATAGCTTTGTCAAAGTTTGCCTAAGTAGTTGCCTACGCCCCTAAGGATTGAGAGTTCAAGCCAAATAATCCCAAACACCAACTCAAGTAGGAAGTCGGAGTCGAGAGAAGGATGAGAAAGGTACGAAATACTATCATTATTCAATCAAGGTAAGGTCAAGCCAGAAGAGGGGAAAAGCCCCTGAAAAAGAAAGAGTCGCCATTCTAAGGATATAGAGTATGATGCCCTCCTACCCACCCCACCCCACCCCCCCCCCCCCCCCAAAGCATGTTTGTTTGCAACCTGTGCATTCTGTTATGTGTTAACCAGTGCATCCCTAACATGTGCCTTCATTTTTATAAAAATTTCAGCATGAGCTTCGCTTACATAAGACATAACTTCTTGTGGAAACAAAAGTCACTGATGCAATTCAATATCATATCCAAACATATAATAGACATGCATCATCCACATCATGATAATCCTAACATCTATCCATGTTTATGCATCTATCCATATATCTAGCTATCTAATCATAAACATCCATCCAATTTGGAAATTACAAATAAATTATCTGACAAAAGCTAAACTTTAAATGTATATCTAGGACAAAGGGCAAAAGAAGAGCTAGGCCCACAAAAAAGGCACCTATCAAGAGTCAAAGTCAATGTCTAGATCGTAGTCACCAAAGCCCGACTCAGGAGTAGGCGACTGACTACTAGAAGCACCGGTATCTTACAAAGAAGAAATAGTTTGAATCAGCAAAGCAGATAAACAACTAAACAAAGCCAGAATAAAAAAGAAGAAGATAATATACCCCGCCACCTCCCATCTGAGCCAACTGTGTAGTTAAAGTGGCTACCTTAGCCTGATACTAGTCTCTCTCCATCTGCAACTGGTCTCTCTCTATCTGGCTATCTGGTACCAGTCTCTTTGATCCCTTATGGTAGAAAACTCGACTTAGGGCATAAATCCCCTTAGCCTGATGTCATAAATCCACCACCTCTTGGCCCATGGTGTAGCCTCCAACCACCACCTAGAACTAGGTGAAGGCACTTATGGATCGACTTTAAAGTTGGTGGCATAATCAGTCTTTGGAGGAAACAAAAAACTAGTGCCTAACTAATGCTCCTCGTATAGAATAGGAAGCCCTTCAACCAAAGCTCCAAACATATACTTAGGAGGATCCCCAGCTGATCAGAACTCCTCGTGGAACTGGCCCTAATGTCGATCTCCCAGATAGGATTCCTAAGACTCATCACTAAGAAAGAAAATCCTCTACAAAGGCATCGGAACCAGATACCTAACTGCCTCATAATGGACCGATCCAACAAAGGGCTACCAAGTCACATTTCTCACCTCTATCAACTCTAGATTCGCTTGTATTGTCACAGAGTTAGTAATCTCAGACCGGCGAGCCACTTGATCACTAGCCCATCTCAAAGCTTGGGGATAAAGGTCAACCTCCACTACCTCTGGATGACAAACAAGCAGATACTCGTAGCTCCACCATACCAGAAATGGTCAAAAATTGATCACGCTACCCTAGCGAGAGGAAGTCCGAGCCCGCATAGATCAGAGGAAGCAACTGAAAGAGAAAAACTCTCAATCCAGCTTTGAAAAAACTCCCAAATCAACTACTAAGATCATTAGCTTGAACGGAACGATCGACTTATTATTGTTACAGAAGCAGCTAAACACAATATACAACACTAGCAGCCGTCTCATAATATCTAACCGATCAGGTGACGGTTCCACAGAAAAGGTACGCTCGTCCTAACTAAGCCAAGACATAGGGAAAGAAGAACAATCGGGAGGCGGTAGGTCCAATAAAGCACAAGTATCGGCTCTACTAACTGACTGTAAAGTGATCTGGCGGCTGACAAAAGAAAGTCCAGTAATGATGGCCCAGTCCAATGGAGTTGGGCCCAACTCGAAAGTGAAAGGTCCCTATCTCACCAAACAATTTCTCAATTGAGGCTAACACCAACTGGCAGTTTCGACGGTTTGTCTGTAATCCTATGAAATCCTTGAACCCAATCTCTACAAGAAAGACATAGTAGGATGGAGCAACTAATTGCATGTCACTGAATTCCAGGTGAATGGTCTCTCTAAATGATGTATGTACCCTAGGAGGAGGCAAATGCTGTCAGAAATAAACACTAGAATGGTGAGCCAGATCTCCCAGTGGGGGAATGTCAGGCACCTCCAAGTCACTCAAGCCTACATTTGTTTGTCTCCTTATAGAAGAAGCCCTCCCGTAGCTAGTCGTAGGGTCTCCAAAGCCCAACGCCTAATCTTCTCCTTAAAAGCAGGCTTAACTGGAGGAAAAGGATCGACTGGAGGCATACCCTCACTCCCACTCCTACCAAAAGTGGTCCTGCCAGCGGACCTGTAGCTACCTCAGGAATGACTAGAACTGTCGCTTGAGTCAGTACGAGCTCCCTTCCCGGATCGATGTCTTGCCTTAGAACAATCATCACTCGTGTCGACCATCCTGAAAATCAAATCAAGGTATAGACATCAATATACGATATATGCAATTCAAAAGAAAAGAGGTACAGAAAAGGAAAGGAAAGGAAAGAAAAGAATAATGCAAATCCCATTCCCATTCCCTGCCCTTGGCAGAGTCTACTCTGTCATATTCCTCAGTTTTCAAGTTTTCTAAAAAGTTTACTTAAAAATCAATTCCCAAGGTTTTCGAGCTATTTCCAAAAGTCTATTTCAAAGTCAATATCCAAAGTTAATTTCAAAAGTCTTATTCCAAGATCTACTTTCAAAAGGTTTCCAAGCTTTTCATTTAAAAGGTTTTATTCCAAGTCACTCTGAGTTTCTCGGGGTCTTCTCTGCTAAAAAGGCCCCATCTTCAAAAGTTTTATCTCTTTTACCTTCAAAAAGATTTTATTTCAAAATTTTCAAACTTCTTTTCCATTTTCAAAATTTTTTTTGACACAATCCCATTTGTAAATAGTCTATATAATGCCCAAAACTCAACCGTAGAACACACACCGTACACCCCACGATATCACAAGCATATGGCACGGACAAACACAAAGCAGTCTGTGCACATTCTCAAGGTTTTTAAATTTTTCCACAAACGTTTCTATTTTCTAAAAATTCAAGAGTTTTCAAATTTTTTGCAAAATCTTTCAAAAATACTTCAAATATTTTCTAAAATATTTCCATACTTTTCTAAATACATAACATGAATAATTCAATCAATTTTTTTTTTTAATTTTCTCTATTTTCTAAGTATTTTTCTATTTCTCAAAAACTTAAAAATTCAAAAATTTTTCAAAAAATCACAAAACTTTCCACGATTATTTAACACATTTTTCTAAGACACACGGTACAAAAATTTCGTAAGAAAACCCAATACCCAAAACTATAGGAGCAAATTTTCAATTCCTGCAACAACCCTTTTTACATAAACATGAAACACTACTCAAACTCAATCAAATGGCCTCAAAACATAGAAACAACACTACTAGAGCATTGAAAATACATAAAAACGTCAATTTTGACTATTTGCACAACTCAAACGGAGTTCTGCACATCAAGATCAACAAAAAATAAAAACTCGTATCTTGGAGTTTTTAGATGAAATCCTTTTCTTCAGCAGTAAATCCGGTGATGATAATGACTCCCAGCAACTCTCCTGTGTCCCTTCAACTCACTCCTTTAATGCCCAAGGGTTCCTCCTTGCAGAACTTTAAAAATCTTCACAAACCCGCAAGCCTCGATTGAGAGGCTACACGGCTTTTTAATCCTTAGGCCTGGCACCATTGCGGTGGCACCAAGGCAATATTATTCCTGGCGCCACTCCTAGTGGTGCCACAGGTCAATTCTGGGCAAGTTTTGCTTTTTGCCTGCCAAAATCTGATTTTAAATGCCCCCTTGGGCCAATTTGTAACTTTCAAGTTCCAGTCTTCAAAAACTTACAATTCCAATCCCTTTGATCACGTCGCGGTCAACATGGGACCCCTACTTCGACAAGCAAAGATAGAAAAAGAGGAGTAGTTGTAAGCACCCTATTTTTGTCTGCTTGGCAATCTTTGACCTAACTAGACTCACATTCAAACTGACACATACACATTCAAGTCCAAACCGGCTTTTCGAACTCAATTCAGTTAATCAACCGCTTCACGGCCCGCTAGGCCCAATGGAGATAAAATGACCAAAATGCCCTTGGGGTATTGTTCGGTCTAATTCAGGTGGCACATCTTCTTAAAGACAGTAAGTTCGTATTCCAACCTCAACTCCAGTCCCAATTCCAGTCTAGACCAGTCAAATTCAATTTGGTACGTCTTTTGAGAAAGTTGATCCTTCAAATAGTAAGTCCATCCAGCACAACACATCTATCAGGAAAGCACAAAATCCCTTGGAACGATAAGTCCCTTCACACTTGTCGATCAGGATGAAACCCAAGTCCACGAGATGATAAAGTGGTTTATTACTGGCGCCTTTCGGCTCGGAGAAAAAAATACGGAACTCTGTCATTAGAACTCATCCTCTTAGAAGGACAAGTGCGACTAGGTTTGAACTTGAAATAGGTTTGAGTAAGGACTTTTTAGAAAAACAGGAGTCGCCACCTAACTTGATTAAGGTGAGTTAGGGTACCTAAAACTAAATATTAATCTGAAGATTAAACTTAAGATTTTTGAAAAAGATTTTAAAAACTCCCTCAGGAGAGGGTTTTTAAGAAAATAGGTTATTTGGCAACCTTTGGAAAGATTTAAGCCCTTTTGGAAAATAACTCCATTTTGGTCTTTTGAAAACAGAAATCTATGGTCCGGGGGTTGGTTACGTGTAGGGAAGATATTCTAAGATCATCACCCCACCCTACCCTTTCGGTACCTACATATCTAATCACCCTTTGTTCACTTACTAGAATAACCGGTTACCGTTATCCACTTAATATCCACTTCAGAATTTTGAAAATAGCGTTTAGTCATCACTTTGCAGATGAATGATGCATGATGCAAGTTTTGGAAGAAGTTTGAAAACATGGGATTTTTGTAGGAGTTTAAAATGAAAACTTTGAATTGATTGAAGTTTTTGAAAAGGGGATTGGAGTTGAAGTAGAAGTTATGACAGCACCATTTTAGGTTGCCTACGTATCTCATTTGGTGAGAATTAGGTCATTCGTAG
The DNA here is from genome assembly GCA_033060915.1 of Euryodendron excelsum. Classification (NCBI taxonomy): domain Eukaryota; kingdom Viridiplantae; phylum Streptophyta; class Magnoliopsida; order Ericales; family Pentaphylacaceae; genus Euryodendron; species Euryodendron excelsum. The sequence continues at coordinate 4,828,056 of CM065384.1, read as the reverse complement.
TTTGGGCAAGAGCCCGATGGAAAATAGGCATATTGGGGCCCTTGGAAAGCTTGAAGACACTTTGAGGTCTTCGGAAATAAGACTTGAGAATTTTGATTTGAAATCGGATGTTGAAGTGTTTTGAAATAGAACTTTGAAAATTTTGAAATGGGATTTTGAAATATTTTTGGAACAACTCAAGGGAGTTTTGGAAGTGCTTTAAAGTAACTCAGGAGAGTTTTGATGTCTTGTTTTGAAAACCTTGGAGGTATGATGTTCGAGTGTCGACCAATTTTCGATGATGATTTTTGAAAACACCTAGGGCTTTGAAACCCTAATATGGACAACCCAGGGGGTTGTTTTTGATATATCACATTCCTTTGGAATCCCTAACCATAGGAGGGGTAAGGACACCTTAGGATTGTGAATTCTTGAAAACGTTTTTAAATGTAGAGTGTAGGAGTATTTGAAAAGGTTATGGAGTAGGTCTTTGAAATCTCAAGAGAGTGGGAGGTTTTGAAAAAATGAGTTATGGGAGTAGTTTTAAATAAGAAGAACCTTTAAAAGGGGTCCATGAGTTAGAGCCTTGAAGTATACTACTCTAGGTTGGGTTGACCTAGGGTTAAGGTGACCTAGGGTTGACTAATTTGGGTTAGGTTGACTTAGGGTTAAGGTGACCTAAGGTTGGCTAATTTGGGTTAGGTTGACTTAGGGTTAAGGTGACCTAAGGTTGGCTAATTTGGGTTAGGTTAACCTAGGGTTGGATAACTAGGGTCAAGTTAACCTAGGTTGGATAACTAGGGTCGAGTTAACCTAGGGTTAGATAACTAGGGTCAAGTTAACCTAGGGTTGAATTGTAAGATAGTTTTGAAAGGTGGTTTTATGCACTTTTGGAAAGCGTTTTAGAAAACAAATCATGTTATGTAAAAGACTTTGGTAGACAACCCTTTTTAAGATCATTTCCATGAAAAGAGATGGTTCCATGGGCCATTTCAACCACTAAACTTGAAAGAATAGAACCTTGGGAGTTAGAGAGTTTGAAAATCATTTTCATGCAAGTTGGAATGCAATGACGCAAAAGTGAGAGTTAGGGGGTTGGTGGGAGATTTTCTAAGGCATGACTTCTAAGGTCTCATCCTAAACTTCAAGGAGCCCATTCTTGGAATCATTTTGAGAGGGGTATTGAACTTGAAAGTGGCATGAAAATAAGAATAATGCAAGCTTTGTAGGATATGATTATAAACGTAGGCTAGGAGGGAGAAGAGAAGAGTGGGGAAGGCAAAAATGTAAAAGAAATATCACCTTTAGCCTTCAACCCACTTGTAATCTTCTATGGATGCCTTGACTTGAACTGGGATGGCTTCAAGTAGGCTTGAGGGGTTAGAAGGAGGGGTTTAATGATGTATAGGGCTATGTAGGTGATGTGTATGGGACTAGAGGGAGGTAGAATCTAGCTTAAGTGTTGGAGGAGTGGAATGTATGTAGAGATTTAAGGTTCTGGAGTAGTTTCAGTAGAGCTTCATATTAATTTTTGGTTCTAGAATATGAAAAGGGGGGTGCTAGTATTTATAGGCAATCTGGAACAAACCTAGCGCATGTATTACATGCGCCTGGCCAAAATTGGCCCTGACGCATGTAACACATGTGCCAGTACTATTCCATTACCACCATGCCACGTGGCACCCAGTGTACTGGTTAAATCCAAATGGTTGATCAAACTTTGGTCGATTTGATCAAAATCTGGGCGCATGTAGCATATGCTCCGTTATTGAGAGTGTTTGTTTAAACTTTGTCTCGATAATTGAGCCAACCGGAAAGGTTTTAGGGGAATCGGTTGCACCCATGATGTTCTCCTAGGGTTTCTCGTAAACTTTCATGTTTTCAGAAAGTTTGAATGGTGCTCGGAAGTGTGGGATATCACCTCGAAAAACGTGCTTAAAATGGCATCTTTGTAGAGCGTCTGTGATACGCTCCATGGGGGTTTGAAAGTAATTGTTTTCGTGTTACATGATCAAGGCCTTCAAGAAACGATCTCTTCAATCGGACCTTATCGATGGGAAGCACTCTGGAAATACTTTCGAAAATTTTTTGATTTACGCATTTCTCAAGTCATTTGAGGGTGCGTTGCAACCAGGGAATTGGGGAAAAAGTCGATCTAGGTGGAGCGTTTGCAAAACGCTACAGGGGTTGCTGAAAGTTGCAGTTTTTGAGTCATACGATGAAGGGCTTCGAGGAGCGATCTATCTGATCGAGCCATATCAATGGAAAGGCCTATGGATGAGCTTTTGGGAATTCCCTGGTTTACGTGTTTCTCAAGTCGTTTAATGATGCATTATACCTAGGAAATTGGGAGAAACAAGAATTTAGGCGGAGCTTCTATGAGACGCTCCGAAGAACTTTTATCGAGTTGTGGGTGTTTAGCGTCGTGAGGTCTTCCTTAGGTTAAACAGGGGTGTATGACGAGATCCGCCATTCAGTAACCTAGGACCGATGTTGTTTTGGGGTGCGTTCAGGTCATTAGGAGCAAAATAATCATTTTGACTTGTTTTGGCTAAAAATTGTTAGGAATGGATCGGAATGTCATGTTAAGCGTGCCGTGTCGTTCAGGGGTGTTTTCAAGAGAGTCTTTTACCGCTCAGTGGGGTTTACGCAGTGCTGGGGTGTTTAGGGGCAAAACAGTCATTTTAACTGGAGTTATCCGGAATGGGACCGAAATTGGACTGGATAGGCGAGGAGTACGCCTAATAGTTTAGTAACATTTTAGAAGGGTGGAATTATTATTTTGAGGGATCTTGAACTTTCCCTAAACGTGCCTGGAGGCCTAAGGGGCATGTTTGGTTATTTTTCACTAAGTTGGGCTAGCAGGCGCCGGTGTTAACCTAGGTGTTGATTCCCAATACCGCTCAGTCTCAGAGAGCTACCTGTAGAGTGGTGTTAGTTCCTGAGAATTCCCAGTCTCAGAAAGCTATCTATGAGGGTGGTGTTGATCTCCGAGAACACCTAGTCTCGGGGAACTACTGAATGACGAATATTTTACATTGGCGGGCTAACAAGCACCAAAAGTTAACCGTTTGGAATTTGATAAGGTGTTGGTTCCCGAGATTGCCCGATCTTAGGAAGCTACCTGGATGGCGTTAGTTTCCAAGACCGCTCGGTCCCGGAAAGCTACCTGTAATGATGTTTATGGCTTCATTTGGGCTTTGTGTGCCCGAGAAGCAACTAGTTGACTAGATTGGAGTTTGAGCTTGCTTGTGTTGTGATGTTTGAAAACTGGATCCGGTCGAGCCGAAGATTGCTGAGCGGGCAAAAATAGGGTGCTTACACTAGCCCACCAACTTAGATGTCCACTATCCGGCATGCCAATTGGGAAAGTACCTAAGGCCTTGAGGTGATAAAACCATCCAGAAGCTTCTTGAGATCAAGTAGTCTCTGAAATGAACGCACACTGTCAGAGTGACAGAAATAATAAAAAATATCGCAACCGTTAGAGTGATGGAACACTCGCAAGCAGGTCGACATTAAGAATGCCAACAAACCCCCATGTCACAGGATTGAGCACGCCTCTTTGCTGTGAGACGTTTACCGAAGGATAAGATACCTTTGGATACCAACTCGTCACACACAGTCAGAGTGATGGAAACACTTAAAACTTAGGTCAACACTAGTGCTTGCTAGCCCATTCAAGTGAAAAATGACCAAACTGTCCCTTGGGCTTCACTGACACGCTTCTCGAGAAAGTACCTAAGATCTCAAAGTGGTAAGTCTACCCTTTTAATATTTTTCTAAAGATAATCTAGCATGTTCTAGTGCTTTCTAGTCGTTTCTAATTCAATTTCAAGAGTATCTGGTCAAAATGACCATTTTACCTCTAGGCCTCCAATGGCCTCCGGGAATCACAACAGCTCTAAGTATTAAACCAATTACTTTTGAGCATGCTTCTAATAGTATTCCTAACCTTACAGTAACTTTTCGGACCATTTCGAGTCCATTCCGGTAAACACAGTGTGAAATGACCATTTTGCCTTTGGTTAATCAGTCACCTTTTCCAACCACGCCAGCTCTAGGTATCAAACTAGAAATTCCTTGGAGCATCCTCAGTAGTGTTTCTAGCCTTCAAAGTCTTCTCATAGATCACTCTGAGTCAATCTCGGTGTTTTCCCGATTCAAATCACTGTTTTGCCTCTAGGGGGCCGATCACCCTTTTCAACTACTTTGGCTTTAGTTATCAAGCTGTTTACCTCTGAGACACTCTTTTAGGGGTTTCTGTTCATTCTCAACTGAGTCTGGTTACTTGAAATCTTTTGGATCATTTCCAGACTTTCCAGAGTCACTCCTAGTGAAGTCAAGCCAAAAATTGCAGGGTAGTCACTAGGACAAGTGTCCAAATCATCTGTCTTATGTCTTAAGAGTCAAAGATCTATTCTTGCCACCTTAAACAATTTCCCAAAGGAGTGGCACAAAGCCAAATTTTGGCTTGGCGCCACTATAACAAGCACCAAGAGGATTTTTGTGGCCTATAAATATAGGCCACCCCCTGCATATTCTGGGTCCTTAAAATCACTCCAGAAACCCTGCCTCTCTGAAAACAGCTCTCAAGTTCCCTCAAAACCCAACCCACCTCAAACCCTAGCCTCCATACAAATCCTTACCTCCAAGCATCCATTGAAGATCAAATGCAACCTAAGACGGTGTGGATATACCCCCCTTGGTTATGTGGTGAAGTCTAACCATGTATGTTCATGTCCCTAATGCATTGTTGCTATCATAATCGTGCATTCAAGGGTATTTTCAAACTTACATTAAAAGTTTCTTTCAAAACTTGCATTTAAAAGCTTTTTCTCTTATTTTCAAAACCACAACCCTAAGATGATTCTAACCATTCCTTGGTTAGAGTTGTTTTAGGAAAGTGTTATATTCAACATGACCATCAAGGTCTAAATTTGAGTTCAAGTCTTAAATTGGTTTTTAAGAAATCACAACTCTAAGATGATTCTAGCCATTCTATGTTTACCGTTGTTTTAGAAAAGTGTTACATTCATGGAGATCATCAAAGTCCAAATTTTGGTTACAAACCCTAGTTGTTTTTAAAATCACAACCCTAGAATAGTTCTAATCTTTTCATGGTTAGAATCGTTTTAGGAAAGTGAGATATTAAAGAGACTTTCAAAAGTCTATATTTGTACCTTTCTAAAATTGTTTTGCAAATCCACTTTCTAAAATTTTTCTCAAAGTACTTTCCAAAAACTCTTTATCTTGAAATTCAAGTCAAAACCCTAGAATCCACGTGTAGGAAGCCCTAGTTTTCTTACATAAAATCATAATTTTCTATCTACATTAAATAATAGGCTTCGAAAACTATTTTCTACATAAAATCACAAATTTCTAAAACCATTTTATATATAAAATCATAGATTTCCTGATTCAAAAGTCATGTAAAATAATATATTTCAATTAAAGTTTTTCAATTTCATGTCAAATCAAATATTGTCCAAATCGAAAATCAAATCAAATATTCTATTTTTAGAAATAAAAGCCAATCTTCTATTTTAGGAAATAGAAATAAATTTTTTCGTAATTTCCATCTTTCCTAATGTCAATCTTACCTAATTTAAAACTTTTCAAAAACAAAACTTTCTTTTTCAATTGAAATTCAATCTTTCCATTCAAATGCATTGCATACGCCCTAGGTCCTATGATTGCTTAACTCCCAAGTTACCTCAAACTTTGTTCAAATCTTCTCAAACTCTATTTTTCAAATTCAATTCTTCTTAAATCAAATATTTCCAAATCTCGACTTTCCAAATTTCTTAAATCAAACCTTTCCTAAATCAAGTCTTTCCAAAATCAAACCTTTCTTAAATCAAATGTTTCCTAAAATGGAGACTTTCTTAAAATAGAAATTTTGTAATTTGGAACTTTCATAATTCGAAACTTTCCTAAAATCAAACTTTTCAAGTGCATATTTAAACCCGAGGTTACCTAAGTCCTAGGAGGCCAAAACCCTAGTCCAACCCCTAAAATAGAGTTAGGAAACTTCAATTCTTTTCTAAATCAAGATGGTTTTCAAACCTTAATTCAAGTCAAGATGATCTCAAAGTTCAATTCAAATCTTCCAAAATAAATCCAAGTTCTATTTCAAAGTTTGATTTCAAATCATAGTTCAATTTTAAATCTTCTAATCAAAGTTCAAATCAAACACTTTTCAAGTCAAACTTTCTAAAAGCTCCAAAGTGTATTTTCAAATCAAGCAAGACCCTAAAGTGTCTATTTTTAATTGGACTCTGAGTTCGAACTATGACTAACCTGATTCCCAACAAAAGGATACGTAGGCAACCCTTATGGGTGCGGTCACAATCTTTTTTCAAAATTTTAATTTACTTTTCAAATTCTTTTCATGCACTTACATATCATGCATCATATCATCTCCAAAGTGATGGCCCAAACCTCTTTTCAAAATTATTTTCAAAGTAGATATAATTGGACATTGGATAACCAGAGATTCTAAATTAGTGAACCTTGGGTGAAAATACATGTAGGTACTGCAATGGCGGGATATAGTGATAGACTAGTGCATCTTCCCTATACGAAACCAACCTCTAAACCTAGAATCACTGTTTTTGAAAGACCAAAATGGAGTTAATTTCAAAAAAGAGCTTAAATATTTTCAAAGGTTTCCAAACAACCTGTTTTTTTCAAAAAAATCCTCTCTGGAAGAAATTTTTCAAAACCTTTTCAAAAACCTTAAGTTTATGTCTTCGGACTTTACTTAGTTTTAAGTGTCTAACTGCCCTTAAAAAAGTTAGATGGCAACTCCAAATCTTTTTTCAAAAGCCCTTTATTCAAATCAATTTCTAATTTAAACCTAGTCACACTCTTTCTTCTAGAAGGATAAGTTCTAACAAGAGAGTACAGTGTGTTTCGCACATATTATCTCAAGGTGCAACAAATCAGGACGCGACAGCCCCAAAGATAAGTCTAGATATATGACAACTATCCTAAATTAGATAAAAAGAAGCCTAAATATGGATAAGTGTCCCAAAAGACAACTTATCTCTAGATATAAAAAATGCTTAGATATGTGCCAAGTGTCATAAATTGGATAAGAAAATTTCTACATATGGGACAAGTGTCCCGAAAGATAAGAAAATGCCTAGATTTATGACAAGTGTCCTAAACAGGATGAGAATATGTCTAGGCATGGGACAAATAGTACAAGTTTACTATTTTGGATAAGAATATTTCTAGATGTGGGACAAGTGTCCCAAAAAGGACAAGAAAATACCTAGATATGTGACAAGTGTCCCCAATTAGATAAGAAAATGCTTAGATATAGGACAAGTTTCCCAAAAGGTAATAAAATGCCTACACATGTGACAAATGTTAAGGCAATCTTATCATCTTAAGAAATTTGTACTTTCTTAAAAGACGTGTCGGGCTATCTAGGGATAAAATGGTCATTTTTACTCAGTATCAACGAAATAAGACTACAGTGTTTGACTGGCATCTTGAATGTGCCAAATTGTCTAGAGACGGTGTTAAGGGTGCTCTTACCATCTTGAGAAATTTGTACTTTCTCAAAAGATGTGTAAGGTTGCCTAAGGGTAGAATGGTTATTTTTTACTGATCGGGCTAGCAGGTGTCGAGGTTGGCCTGAGTTTATGAATGTTTTTGTCTCCGACGGTTGTCACTAGTTGGTTTCCTAAGGCATCCCATCCTTGGTAAACATGCTACAGTCAAGAGGCATTTTTGGTCTTTTTCTAGTGGATTGCTTGCGGTGTGCCCGTGTCGACCTGTTTGTGAGTGTTTCCACCACTTTAACGATTTTGATGTTGGTTTTGAATATCGCCCGATCTTGAGAAACTGCCTGATGCCTAGGGGCATTATGAATATTTTACATTGGCAAGCTAGCAGGCGCTAGAAGTGAACCATTTAAGAATTTTGATTGTTTTCATCACTCTGACGGTGTCGGCAATTGGTTTTAAAGACTATCCGGTCTCGGAAAGCTTTCTTATAATGCCTAAAGGCTCAATGAAATGCCAAGTGGCATTTTGGTTATCTTCTACTAGAAATTGTCGAGCGGGCAAAAAAAGGATGCTTACTTTTGCTCTCTTTTTCTGTCTTTGCTCATCGAAGCATAAAAAGATAAAATTGAAAGAAAGCATGAGCTTTCATTTGTGAAATGGATTTTTGAATCTTTTTGTAGAAATTTTTTGAAAATGTTTTTAAATTTAAAAAAATAAAGTAAGAGTTTATGTCTTTGAAATTGAAATTGAAACTTTTTTTTGAAAAAAAATTAACTTTGAAAATTAATTTTGAATTTGAAGGAAAAGCTAGGGCTTTCAATTTTGAAATTGGAATAGAAACTTTTTATAGAAAAAGTTTTAAAAACCCCTTGAAATTTTGAAATTGAAAGAAAGTAAGAGCTTTCACCTTTGAAATTGATTTTGAAATTGGAATTGAAAGTTTTTGCAGAAAAAGCTTTGAAAGCTCTTTTTTTTTTTTTTGTTTTGAAATTTTGAATTGTTTTTCAAATTTGAAGGAAAGCAAGGGCTTTCACTTTTTGAAATTGATTTTGAAATTGGAATAAAGCAAGTGCTTTCACTTTTTAAATTGGATAGAAACTTTTTGTGGTTTGAAAACTTTTAAAACTTTGAGAATTGATTTTGAGTTTGAAAGAAAGCAAGACCTTTCGCACTTGAAATTGATTTTGAAACTGGAAGAAAGCAAGAGCTTTCACTTTTGAAATTGACTTTAAAAAGTTTTTTAGAAAAAAGGTTTGAAATTTTTTTTTTAATTTGAAAGAAAGCAAGGGCCTTCATTTTATGAAATTGATTTTGAAATTGGAATAAGGCAAGCGTTTTCACTTTTGAAATTGCAATAGAAACTTTTTGTAGAAAAAACTTTGGAAACTTTTTGAATTTTGAGAATTGATTTTGAATTTGAAGGAAAGCAAGAGCTTCTGCACTTGAAATTGATTTTGAAATTGGAAGAAAGCAAGAGCATTCACTTTTGAAATTGACTTTGAAACTTTTTGTAGAAAAAGGTTTGAAAACCCTTTTTTTTTTTTTAAAGAAAGCAAGAGCTCTGGAGATGAGTTGAGCTTGGGGAGCGTTCACTTTTAGAAATTGATTTAATTTGGTAAGAATTATACATTTTCTTTGTTAGAGCTCTGGAGATGAGTTGAGCTTGAGGAATCATGAGAGACTATTCTATGTTTTTAGTTCTTCTGTCTTGAAGTTTGAAGGATAGAATATTTGTCCGTGTTTGGTTGAGATCTCTTGAGATTGGAATCTTAGTTGTTCAACTGGTTGTCGAGTTTTGCTTTTGCTTGGCATGATAGGATTCTTGTTGAAAGATCTTCTAAGGGGTTATATTTTTCTAAAGACAAACATCTTGACGTTGTTTCTGAAGGGGGTGAGGTATCTGGAAGGTCGAACATCTTTGGTCGACTTTTCTTGAATGAATGAAGTGGTTCAAATTTGAATGGGAGGTTGGGGGGGGGGGGGGGGGGTTGTTGCCCTATTTTTCATGGTTTGAAAGAAAGTTGTATCAATTACTCCCAAGTTGATAGGGAGGTTGAGGGTCATTGCCCCATTTCTTATGGTTTTTGAAAAAAGGTTGTATCATGGCTTGATGGTCTTCATAACAAGACTTTTTTTCACAAGAGTGAAAACTGTTATAATAGCTCTAGTCTACAAAAAAATTGATCATCATTTTTTGTTTTTTTTTTTATTTGACCCAGCATTTGTTTAGCATGTTTAGTGACTTACAGATTTCAAAAAGCTAAATTGCAAGGGTAACTCCTTTTTTTTTCTTTTGACAAGGGTCTGAAGATCTCCTTGATTGTGAAAGCTTTTGGATTAATGGATCATTGTTGATCTAAGTGGTCTTTCTTTGGACTGTAATGTATGGTTAGGTGAGGTGTAGTGAAAGAAAAAGGTTCTTTTTGGCCCAAAAATTTGATACATGTGAAGACTAAGGATAGTGGCCTTTGAGTCACTTTCTAGTGAAATTGCCCCTAGTGTACATGTTGAAAGCTCTTAGTGCTAAATGTCCATTATCAATGCAAGAAGACTTTAATTTGGACCATAATGTAGGCTGAATTTAGAGGTTTCGAATGAAAGGATAAAATGCTCAAACTTTCTTGTTGAGTGGGTCATTTTATCGAAAATCATCTTTAGGGATTTCTTCTCCACTTAATGCCCAAGTTTGGCGAACACCTTTGAGTTTCCTATCTTCTATAGAAATTTTTTGAACTTTGCAATTCTCTTTTGATCAGAGAGGGCTTTGATTTGGACCATAGCGTAGGCTAAGGTTTGGGTTTAAGATTTGGGTTTAAGAAAAGAATGAAAGATGAGGCTCAAAGTTCATATTGTAAAGGGTTATTAGAACTTATGATCACCTTTTGTTGAATTGCTCCTTTCTCTTTTTTTTTTTTCTTGAATTTTCTGTTGCCTTTTATTGCACCAATTAGGATGAGGATCTTTTGAATTGAACTATTTTGATATGAATGAAAGAACTTTGCTCTCTATTTTTTTGTGGAGCATTTGATATTTTGAAATTGACCCAATATAGATGGTAATCGTCGGGTGGGATTTATAAAAAAGAATTTATATTGGCTCAATCGGGCTTTCAAGGGTTGAAGATGTCTCTTTTTTTTTTATTAGCGGTAGAAGAATTGATAGCCTCTCCTCATTTCAAATTGAATTGCATAGTCTATAAAGCTTCACAAAGTTTTGACAACCAAAGTGCTTCACTTGAGAAAAGATGCCAACTCATGCTAGTGCCAAGGGATTGACCCAATGACTTGTTCTTTGTTGCTTTTTTTGGTCGATTGAGATGATAGATCCGCATTGTTGCCCTAGCGTGGGAGCTGATTCTAGGTAGGATTTAGAAACGAATTGTTATGGCTCAAAGGGTTTTGCAAAGGGAAGTTTTTCTTGATATACAAAGGATAGCTACAATGATGGCCTCTTATCATCTTGATTTTGGACTTTTAGCCATTAAAGCTTTTGACTTCCTAAAACAGGGCTTTTGAAATGCTATGTTACCCCAGTGTGGGGTGTGATCCTTAGCAGGTCATTTTGAAAGAATTGCGATGCAGGATCAATGGCTTTTTAATAGAACTATAGACGAATCATATGGAATATAGCAGAAATGAATGCCACTTATTATGTCAACTCTTGATCTGTTAATCTTTCAAGCTCTTTCAATGTATTGAAAATCTTTTGTGGGGGATTTTTTTTTCTTCTTTTGTTATGACCACACCCAGGGGTTGGACCTAGGCTGCCTACTATCTCGACAGGCCCAAGAATTAGGTCAATCGTAATTTTGACCTAGGACAACTAGCTATAATTCATGCAATTGCAAAAAGTTTACATGGTTCATGTTGACGGTAATTCTACATGAGCTTGCGAGAGTAATCAGCCGAAGAACTGGACATCAAAATTACAATTTTGAACATATTTTTGTTTCTAGTATGCCAAAAATTGTCCTTTTAAGCTTTGTTTATTTGGTTCATATGTCAAAATTAAAGGCTTATTTGAACTTGTTTATGTGGTGGTTCCTTTTTTTGAAATAGTGTAGTTGGTTAATATGCACAAAGTCTCTTTGAACTCTCATAAATTTGGTTTCTATGCCAAACATGTCATTTTGCACTTATGACATGTCTATGTATCTTAACATCATGAATCAATTTATGTAGTTAGTATGTCAAAAGATGTCCTCTCAAGCATGTCTATTTATGCCCACACACACACACACACACACACACACACATCTATATATATATATATATCTACAATTTGAAATTTCATTTGGTCGGTACTATACCTAATTAAAATTTTATTTTTTAACTTTATAATTTTGTTAGTCTGCCTCTAAGATGTCATTTGGAACTTGTTGCTTTGGCCATTAATTATGATTTAAAGTATCATTTTAAACCAAGTCTCTTGACTCTTATGCCCCAAATATCATTTCAACTATTTGGTTTTGTCAAAATTGCCATTTTGAGTCTTTGATCTTAACTCGTATGCCTAAAATGTCATTGTGAGTTAACCTGTGTCTTCAACTAGCATGTAAAAGATTTTATTATATGTTTAAAATTTGTTATTCTTTGAATTTTTAACATTTTTTTTGAAAAACTTCATTTTTTGAAAAAAAAAAACAAACAACGTCAATGTTGAGGCTTGTTCTTAATAAGTGCCTCATCGTCATCTAATGATGCAAAACCTCTCATGAAAAATCTATCCTTTTACCATTCTAAACCCTTTGCTTTGCAAACCACTAATGACAAGTAATCTTGAAAGGATATTAAGAACCAATTACCAATTTTGGATGATGTATCAACTTAACAACTTTCTTACTCATAATTGAACCTCCGAACCTTTTTCACTTTAGTACATTTTTTTTGTTTATCTGCAATCATTAAAATGCTAGCCTACTCCTACAGGGATATGAGGGGATGGACATTGCTAATAGGGGTGCACAAATAACCCAAAAAAACTCGAGAACTGAACCAATCCGACCTCCTTGGGTTAGATTGGTTTGGTTCGGTTTTGGTAAGCCCTTGGTTTGGTTCTGAGTTTGAAAATTACCAAACTAATAGATCAATTTGGTTCTCGAGTTAGCAACTTTCAGAATCGAAATCGGACCGAACCAAAAACGAATGATCCGAGACCGAACCGAGTTTATATAACTTATGGTGGACTTGCCACACCTTATTATTGCAACTTCATATAAATAGATACAATTTTTAGGGCTTCTCATTCTTCGCTTCGCCGTCTTCAAATTCTATAACTTCAATCTGTATCTCGTCCTCTTGTTTCGATTGCAACGATCTCTCTCTCTCTCTCTCTCTCTCTCTCCAACATCTGATATACACATATAATAATGCCTTCTTGAACTTCTTAACCGGCCGTCCATTCATCGAAGACCTGAGAGAATTTACACTCGAGCGACGATGATGGGCCTGTCGAAGCTACCGCGACCTCTCCATCGTCTCCACCGTTCATCTTTGCAGACAAATCAACAACCAATGATACACTATGTAAACATATCATTGCATCAAACGATCGCACTTGGGTTTCAAGGCCTTTTGTCAGAAGATCATAGCTTTGGAATCAGTGACAAATGAGTATGGAAAATGTTGGTTTTAGATTCAACCATTCTAAGTTGAAAGCACAAAGGGCTTGGACATAAACTAGGATTTCTCTCTCTCTTCTCTCTCTCTCTCTCTCGCTCTTTCTCTCTCTCTCTCCAAACCGACCCAATAAGAACCATGGAACCGAACCGAACAGAAAAGAGTTGGGTTGGTTCAGTTTGATTCCAATTCCTGATTGGTTCGGTCCTGAGTCTAAAAATCTAAAATCAATGAAGATTGATTTGGTTTTGAGATAGGCATGAACTCAAAACTAACCAACCCATTTGCACCCCTAACTGCCAAGCAACAAGCGGGGCAAGAGCCACCACAAGTATAGGGAACCAACCACCATAAGAAGCATTCTTGCCTATAGTAAGAGTCGAACCTGCAACCTCTAAAAGAGAGAGCAGATTCTGGCCCATTGAATTATCCCAACGGGTTCACTCTAGTTCAAATAAACTAATATTAAGCCTACTTTAGTTCAAATAGACTAATATTGAGCCCCAAATTAAGTGGCCTATGTTTTAAACTACTATACTTTCCAAGTCGAACATAAGTTACATAAATTTAACAAAAGAAAAAATACGTTTTAAGATTACATAACAGAGCTCACTGATTTCCTTTGTCGACGACAATTCGATTTGATTTAAGGCATCATTCAACAAAGCCCACAAGATTCTTTTCTCCAAAGTAGGTATGGTGTGTTGTTTGCTTTTCAAAAGACGCCTCATTTTTTACATTCATGATGATGGCTAGAAAAGTGGTGGAACTCTCTCATTTTGAACTACCCTTCACTTGCAGTTGCTGAAAAGAAATAATGAAGAAAACAAAAATGAAATGATACGGATCTGAGCAAGTAAACCATTGTACAAGAATATTAAAGCAAATACCTATTCTGAAAGGGTAATGCTACACACCAAGAAAATTCATATAAAACCAACTCACTTCAAAACAAAATATATATCGTGATGATCCTTAATTACAACAATGACACTACCACATCATTCTGATATGATTTTCTATACAAAATTTCTAGAACAATAGTATTTTCCACACTGAAAATAGTAACATCTAAAAATGGCCCTTCTATGTAAACAAAGGATAGTTTCTACTCCAATCATCTCTAGATAAAAGTAACCATCCATGCTCGTGCACCGTTCTCATCTTAGCAAATAGAGAAATACTTAACCTGCAAAAGTTATCTTGAAGAATTAGTTAACAAGCCAAAAATCTCCTATAACAGAGTATTAAGAGGTTCGTAATGATTTGTGTCAAATTGAAAGCATTCTAATAAATTACCTTCTAGAATCAAAACTTGGGAGTTTCAGAAATTACGAGTGACGTTGGACATCAACACTAGAATTAGTTAAGAAGCCAAAATCTCCTATAACAGAGCATTAAGTGGTTCGTAATGATTTGTGTCAAATTGAAAGCATTCTAATAAATTATCTTCTAGAATTAAAACTTGGGAGTTTCAGAAATTACGAGTGACATTGGACATTAACACTGGCCATCATTTCTTTGCCCTCTTCATTTGGGTCCTTATCTTCATCCTTCTACTAGGACTACAGAAACAACCAAAACCACAATGAAACCACAACAGTATTCATATTATATTTGGTAGTTAATTTGTATGCAATAAACGGCTCTCTCATGTAAATTCAATTTAAACAACCACATAATCACATAAATAAAACTCTTTACTTCTATAATATTACTCGATTCTCATTCACGTAGGTTACAATTGAAGCAGCAAAACATTCAACCCCTAAGTTTTAAGGCTTACAAGCATGACCCCACTTCAAAATAGCAAATAACTTTCAGCAGGTTCTATGTCTTGAAGAATTTAAAGGCAGTTCTTCGCATAAAATAATCCAATCATGTTAGGAGGCCAAGCAAGAACAGACGAACCAAATACCCCCATGTAAAGCCAGTTGTCAAGAGCAGAATCCACAATCTCGGGCTCGTTTGTTTTACTACATATGGCACATGGGATTGGCTTTGTATTCATGGGACCCACAAACGACGAGTTTAAAAGAAAAAGAGTATGCTGGAATTCATCTCCAAAACAAATGAGAATACACCTAAAACGCTGTATGTGGTATACCAGGGGGTTATGGTATGAGTTATCCTATAGCATGGGATTGTGAGGTGAGTTAACGCTTTTTCCCTTTTGCGCTAAAACCAACGAAAAAATTTAAACCAAGGTCTCCTTTTTGCAAAGGCTACCGAATCCATTTATTTTCTTGATTTAATTATTATATAATAATATTATATACATAACATATAATATTATATTTTGGATATTATATACTACAATATAATAGTATATTTTAAATTAATACATATTATTATAAATACATGATATTAATTTTTTATAGGGATAAGGAAGTAATTTCGTGCAGTTTCCCATTTTTATCCATCTCTATTTGACATACCATACATATTATTATTTATCACATTTCTTATCTCACTCTAACCAAACAGTATAATCAATCCCCCATATCTTGTGGTATTACTTTATCACCCATCATCCCCTTGGAATCCCATGGTGTTACTTGTTCCCCATAATCCCATTTTACAAACAACTGTAGTCTTAGTCTATTAATCCACAAAGGGGTACATGAAACTAGTTCTAGTAGGACAACTATCTATCGTTCGACTTAGTATATTACCAGTTGGATCATTGCATTTTTTTTATATGGAAAACTATAAAAAGCACCTAGGGGGAGGTATATAGAATGAGAACATGAAAACACACATGTCAAAAACATGAAATTCAGGCTGACAGGAAATATGACATAAAGCAAACCCCCCACCCCTCTTCTTTTTTCTCCCCCCATATTGAGTGTCATGCGTTTGTGGGTGTTGAGCAATGATACAAATAGCAATCCATGTAGCCAAATAGTAGCTTTCTTGAGCAACAAAATCCAGTTGCCATGTCTAACAGAATCTCCTTTTGCCGGTTCTGCAACTTAACACCACAATATTTCAAAGGTGAAAGAAATGAAAGGACTTAATGTCGTCCAAAAGCAATTTTAACCATGAACTTGCAAAACAATGAAAAAGAAAATTACAAATTGTTAACTACACAAGGCACTTACTAATGTTGATCGATGGAAGACCGTAATTAGTCCAAATGCTTTATATGGCACATGAAATACTAGAACCACAATAAAATGTCAACATACCGAGATCACAACATGCATTTAGAGATTTTGTTACCTAGTGTGTGTAGTGTTGTATGAGAAGTGAGTGGTCAAACCTGGTAGAGGGAGACCCTCTAAAAAGTTATGATAGACACTGTCTACGAGGAGGACCACTGGAGGTAGAGGAGATAGAGTTGAGGCGGTCCTAGGAAGAGAGAGAGTGGCAGTACTCCAAAGGAACTGGAGAGACTTTGAGAGGTACTCAAAGGTTGGTGGTGAACATTCAATGTGGAATCAATGCTCTTATTTATGGAGAAGCGGGGTTCCCTTTATATAGGTGAGGGAGGCCTTCCATAATTGGTTCTTCAACCATTGAGGTCTTTGGTGATTAGCTCCTCAAACTTGTAACGAAAATCTCTTGTGATTGGCTCCTTGGGTCTAAAGCTTTATCGAAGGCCGACATTCTGAATGTCAATTCTGCGCCCTGTGGGTGGTAGTGATTCAGGCGGCTCAAAATTCGGCACACATTAAATGTGCTTGTCGACTTGCATTAAATACACTTGTTGTTTGCCTGACTTGGTGGAGATCCCTTTCTTTCTCTAAGACTGGCTGGAGGGGCGAGGTTCCTCGGCAAACCCTCATCTCTAACCTCCAATCCACTTGTTCTTCTTATGGTCCCGCGTAGAGGTCCTTAGGTCTTGCTCCCAACTAGATTATGGATACAGGCATGTGAAGAATTCTGGACAAGTAGGGAGAAGTGGTCTAATGGAGAGGGCGCTCGGCGAAAAGGTTCCATGGCCGTACCAGCAGGTGCCAAATGCGAGACCATAGGTAAGGACCATGGAGGAGATGTCTCGACATCACCTTAAAGAGAA
This sequence comes from Euryodendron excelsum, assembly GCA_033060915.1. NCBI lineage: Eukaryota > Viridiplantae > Streptophyta > Magnoliopsida > Ericales > Pentaphylacaceae > Euryodendron > Euryodendron excelsum. Next base: position 4,810,912 of record CM065384.1, on the reverse strand, counting down.
ACCTTGAGGTCACATGAGCAAGGGTCCTGGTGCCTTGACTCGGAGGAGGTGCTCTGCGCACCATCCTCCGTGGATGATATTATCTTGGTCCACACGTCACCACAACATGCTGCCATGTGGGACTATGGAGAGAGAAGCGATGAGGCACCTAAGTGTCCTGGTAAGTAGGAGAGTTGGATACTTGTACCTCCACCTAGAAAACTAGCAATCAAATACAATCAAAGTAACAAATTTAACAAACCCAAACCAACCCCCACACACAACCAACAGTCGAAAAAAGGAAGGTACTGACAGACTAGATAAGAAAAAGAAAAGGTCAAGCAAGTCAAATCAAAGGTAACATGTACAAACTTAAAATAAATATATATTAAGCACATCAGTCATCCTGAACCTATGAGATAATTGGACTCAGCTCAGGCTGACTGTGCATGGAAATGAGCACAACTTTAATCGAAGGATTAGTCGAATCAACTCCAAGAAGCTGTGAAACCAACAATCCATAACAGATAATTTTATTCTATTTTTTTTAGATTTTATTTCTTTTTCCTTCTTTCCTTTTCCTTTTCATTTTACTTTCATCTTAGTTTTTGGTGGTGAGAGAGAGGGGAAGGGAATTGTCATTAATCACATTAGGGACAACTATAGACCATCATGTTCTATGTTAGGGCAAAAATATTAAGCACGGAATACAAGGGAAGAGAATCTTGAGATTGGTGAGAATTTAACTCTTGATGTAGTAGGTAATTAGTCAGTCCTCCCTAAATTAAAGCCAACTCAAAATTTGAAAATTACAGCGTCTTGAGCAATCCTTTTTGTGATGTACACCACTTGGAAATGAAGGAATTTATGACATTTACCACCTCTTCTAAGGAGTACAATTTGAATTGCAATAGAATAGTTCCCATGCTCCAAATGGTAAAATAACAACATTAATGATGTGTAGGTAGATAGGTCCATCCGCCACATGGCAAGACCCCATATCACTTTCTCATAGACTTTAACCCATGAGTCAGTCCCGTGAAGTGACACCTATATTAACCAAAATCCCGTGAGTGCTGGTAGAGGTTAACGTACGCGGAGCCTTAACCCTGAGTCAAGACACTTGGGGAAAATCTCAGCGAAGCTCTAGCCAAGCTCGGTTCTCCCTCTCTCAGTCAAACTAATCCTCGACCCAATCGTGCACATCTCCACTTGTGATAAACACACTTGGTTGAGAATTTATCCACCCAAGTGCACTCCCACTATGGTTTAAACTAGGTTCTCCAATGGCACCATAATGCCAAAACATCCACCTAAGTTGGAAGCAAGGCCTGCAAACCCACTTCGGGTTGGTGTTGCCATCATGGGGTGCTCAAGTAGCTAATCGTATGCGGGACCACTAGAGTTTTGTGATTTGGCGGCTAGAGTTAAGGGCTCATCAAGATGTCTTATCCCACTTCCCCTTGAAAAACTCACAACTTGACTGATCTTAGAGAGAGAGATCTCCATAAAAAGGCAATTCCATAACAAAACAAAGCATATGCTTTGTATTTCCTAGGAGCATGCTTGAGTACTGTACAACCACTATGTTATAGCCACTGAGGACTTTGGCACCACTACCAGTAGTGGTTGTTACCTCTAGGTTGTTTGGACAAGTAGAGGGAACCGTGCCTTCTTTTGTCCTCACTCAAACATGTGCCCAAGTGAGCTAACCTCCTGGTCCAAGTCCGACCCTCCTATAAATAGGAGATCTCCACCACGCATGCAAAGCAATCAACCATTCTCTGTCTCTAGACCTCCATCACTGCTCTCTCTCTCTCTCTCTCTCTCTCTCTCTCTCTCTCTCTCTCTCAGAGTCAGATTGCCTCTAATCTTATACAAGTCTTCTCTAGTGACCTAGTGGGTCATCTTAGTAACTACTATACTTCCCAAAAGGCTCCCTCCAACTTACAAAGCCTTCATCGCCTACGTAAGGAAACAATGTGTGCCCCATAAGTTCGCTAAACATCCACCCGAGCAAGCCCCTTATGTTGCTGGTGTACCTTTATTAGTAATTATTAAACTAGACCCATCAGTGCCCACATGCCCCCAGCCACTAGCAAATTGCCAATAGAAGTATATGTTTTCTACCAGCCCTTCTAATGAGTACAATTTAAATTGCAGTAAAATAGTTTCACCAAAGTGTGCCCCATAAGTTCACCAAACACGCACACCCAGCAAGTCCACCTTTATGTAGTAGGAATAACCCTATTAGCAATTTGAAACTAGGCAAATTAGTGTGCCCCAATCACCAGCAAATTGCTAATAGAGATCAAGCTGTTTATCTTATGAGTTATGAGTGTTTATATAAACAAGTACTAGACAAATAAGAGCATTGGTTAAAGGGAACCTGGGGAAAGCTAAATTATACTAAACACGTCAACTAGGACGTGGGTAAGTCGCAGCCATCAACTGCGGTTACATTTTCACACGTGCTTGTCTAGATCATATGGCTGATGCTAAGTAAATGTATAAGAAATGTCGTCTCATTTTTTAAGTTCAGAGCATCACATGCCAATGCAGCTTTGGGTAACACACGAAAAGCCACACATGCTTGCATGAGTATAGTTGAGAGCGAAAGACCATTTACTCCAATGTTTTGAAAACAGGATCGGACCGGCCAGCTTAACCGGTTGAACCATTGACTTGTCTGTAAAACGGTCCGATCAACCCTCTACACCCGTTTGGTACCAAAAATCGGCAAAACCCGTGACAAACCCCGGTTGCACCAAAAATCGTTTGAACTATTCGTGGTTCGCTATAAATGGGTTCTTGAAATTTTTGAAAGAGGGGAAAAATTAGGGCTTGCCTCCTCACCAGCCAGTTCGCCTCCTAGCATTGGGCCTCCTCCCTTGCAAAGTATCCCATCAAGAACAAGCTTCTTCTTCAGATTCTCTCTTATCCTTTCTTATCTCTCTCTCACATGAGGCACTCGGATTTGAAAGAATCAAACTAAGCAACAGAGTGCTAATATATATTTGTACGTATGACTTTGTATATATCTTTACAAGATATATTCCAGGAGAAATTCAAAAATTGACACGTCTCTAAAAAAAAAGTAAAGGTGTTACCTGACTTTATGAATCAAGACCAATGAAAAACTGAAGTCTTTTAGTATTCTATGACTACAATTTTTGAGAGACATGCTCTCATAATTATTAACAAAAGTATTTGCCTTTTAAAACTTTAAGAATTCGTATATCTTTGCTAATTAAATTAACAAAGTTTATATTCAAATCCCTACTAAATAAAACTTTTGTTGATGACTTTGTATTTTTAAGAACTCAAATTAGTCAGTTGTGTTTGGTTTATAATTTTTTTAAATCTATACAGAACAGCTCAAATGTCCTAGTTCAATTGCAGGGGCAAGATAATTTTAATACCTATTTATTTATTTATTTATTATTTAAATTATATTTCTAACGTAATTATGATGTCATAGTTCAATTCCGGTTGAACAACTGACCTATGAGCCGGCCTATTTTTCGGTTCACTCAACAGCCAGGGTTTCAAAACATTGATTTAGACACTAAATGATACAAACTTAATGCAATATTGCAAGGACATCACTAAACAACACAACAGAAGACTAAAGGAAAAAAGAGCTTTGTTTAAAAACTCAGATTGGGAGAAATTGGATAAGTAGATTCAACAAACTATTCACCCATGTGTCTGTCACTTGGACACCGTGTCTATTACTTAGATACACATAAAACACATTGCCAATTTGAAGAAAATAACTTGAAAACTAATTGTAAAATAAAATAGTGTGTTTCATACCTTGGACATTTTAGCTATGGAATGTATGTTTTTTATTTTAATTAGTGTTATTTACGATCCTTCCATTATTTTTAAATAAAATATTCTTATATAAGATACATTTTTGACGTGTTTTCACTATGTCATTTCCTGCATTTTTTAAATTTGACATGTCCACATCGTGTTGTGCTCATGCCTGTGTTTCTTAGGATCAAAGAAAGATAGACAATTACCAAGTGCTAAGTCTTGATAATCTGCAGCTGCCTCTGAAAGATCTGTCTCTCCCAAGGCATGATTAATAGTAGGGTCAACCACTGACTTATCAATGCCTGCCGTCAAAGCATTCTCATCATCCTGTAAAACAATTGGAGGTAAAATTAAATGAGTGTCGGTTGGAGCACCTACTGATATATGTAAACCGCAAGTGAGGAGACAGAGATCAGAGACGGTTGTAAAATTATGAAGAACTGCTTTTGACAAAATTATGTCCACGACATAGAAGCCGCTGCTCAGAATGAAGGTGCAGAAGAAGAATAAGAAGGGACACAGAAAATTGCAGCAATGACACAGATAAGAGCTAGGCAATTTTCAAGCTCCATCTTTTCTTTCTTTTTTTCCCCTTGATAATTATGAGTTGGAGCAAAATCAGACACCTATAAGGAATGTATAAATATGCCCCATATGCAAAATAACACTGGACAATTGTACGGATCAGCATTTATTACAGAAAAATTGAGATCATAACGCCATGTGGCTGTTGATGGGACTAACATGGCTAAATGTAAACCCGGCCAGAAGGATGGGTCCATGAATCATTGGCCCAGCCATTGGGTCAAACAGTCAGACTAGGACGTCATAAAAAAATTTATTTTTAGACAAACATTCACATGAAAATCGAAAAGATGTCATAAAGTAAATCAAATTCTGCTAGTATATCATATTATTACCATAGAGTATCCAAACTAAGCAGACATGCATAATTGTCTTCACCAATACCCTCGGCAGGAGCAAAACCCATTGTTGAAATGATGGAAGCGACTCGCATCCCTAAGTATAATTTCATGGTCCATGATTCTAGATATGTAGATAATGGCAGTATGGCAATCACCGCAGACACGCAAGTTCTTAGTGATCCTAATGGGCACCCCAGGAGGAGAAGTGAGGATGCCATAGGCAAGAGCTAACTTTTCACTATGTTCAAAAAGAAGATCGCCTTTCTCCTCATCATCTACATCATGCAAAGCAAATCTTGTATCAGGAACATAGCCAATGGCTTTGATGCGGTGAATCAAGTCTGCGAGGACATTATATATTTGTTGAGACAGTGGATGGGATCTGTCCCCAACGTAAAAGGTTGCTGTGCCTTTTTTTCCTTGGACCCAACTGCAGCCAGGTCTCTTCTTGATCCCCGCATATTTCATCAAAGATCTAATCCTCTCCACATCTTTCCATTGCCTAGCATTGGCATATAAGTTTGATAGTAGCGTATATGATCCATCATTATCTGACTCCAATTCTATCAATTTATTTGCAGCGTATTCCCCAAGTTCCACATTGGCATGGGTCCGGCAAGCACTTAATAATGCTACCCACACTATTGGGCTTGGTTCCATAGGCATGCCTTCTATTAGTTTCATAGCTTCATCCAAACGACCAGCACGACCCAAGAGGTCAACCATGCAAGCATAGTGTTCTACCCCAGGAACAATCCCATATTCCATGCTCATCCTGTTGAAGTATTGAATTCCCTGATCAACCATTCCCGAGTGACTACAAGCATAGAGCACAACAACAAAAGTTACACCATCAGGCAACAGACCCGCCCTCCTCATCTCCTCAAAAACTTGGAAAGCCTCTTCACCACGACCATGCATGCCATATCCTGTCATTAGGGATGTCCAAGAGATAGCATTTCTATGATACATGTTATCAAACACAACACGAGCAGCATTGACTTCTCCAGATTTGGCATACATGTCTATCAGGCAGTTGGACACGAACAGCATTGCAGACTCATATCTATTGCGTAATACATAAGCATGAACTTGTCTACCTAATCTCAGTGCTGCCAGACGTGCGCAAGCCATTAGAGCACATGATATAGTAAATGCATTTGGCACTACAGAATTATCCTGCTTCAGCATATTGGAGAAAAGTTCCAAGGCATCATTGGCATCTCCTTGCTGGGCATAACCACCAATCATAACAGTCCAGGTCACAACATTCCTATCCTTCGGTGCTATGTAATCAAACATAGTGCGAGCAACTTTTGTACTTTTGCATTTAGAATACATGTCAATCAGACCGTTGATCACCATCAGATCATCCCCAGGATCCCTACCATCTAAACTAAGAATGCATTTGATGGCGTAACAATGAGTCTCCTCCCCTTGAAGCAACGCTCCAACAGAAGCACAACCCGACAGAAGGGACACAAGGGTAACAACATTCGGCTCCGACCTGCAAAGTCGCATTTGCCGGAACACATTGATGGCTTCATAGCCACGGCCCCTCTGGGAATAACCTGCAATTACTGCACTCCATGTCACAACATTCAACTCAATATTCTCCTCACGCATTTTCTTAAATAAACTTAGAGCTTCCTCACATCTACCAATCTGAGAATACCCAGTAACCATTGCATTCCAAGAAACCAAATCCTTCACCTCCATTCGCTCAAAAACCTTGTTTGCTTCGTCCATCAATCCACACTTTGCATACATGTCCACTATGGCATTACCCACGAACACATCTTCGGATTGGCCACCTCGAACCGCATAAGCATGAACCTGCTTACCCCGCGCATACTCCCCAACCGAAGCACAAGCCGGAAGGATATTAACAAGGCTAACAGCATCGGCACTAAACCCGAAATTGCTTTCTGCGTTCAACCGATCAAACATCTCCAGTGCCCTCCTTGGATCCCCATTCTGCACATAAGCAGCCACAATCGAATTCCATGATACCAAATCATCGATACCTCTGCTCGACAATTCATCAAACATCTGCTGTGCATCGTCCAAAGCACCACAACGGCCGTACATAGCAACAACGGCATTACATATATAGACATTGGACTCAAACCCTGAGGCACACGCAATGGCGTGGACCGAAGCGCCTCGACGGAACGAGGGAAGCTCACCGCAGGCCTTGAGAACGAAAGGGAAAGTGTAGCCGTCGGGCCTCCACCCAAACCTGCGCATGCTACGGTAGAGACCGAGCACGTCGTCGAGAAAACCAAGACGGACATCTCTCCGAATGAGGGTGTTCCACCAGAACACAGCAGATAAAGAGGGCGGGAGGCGCTCGAGGGCTGTGAGAGCGTGGGACGGAGCATCGCTGGCTATGTACGTGCCCACGAGGTGGTTCATTGTTATGGGGTCTGCGAGGCCTCGCACTACGATTTGCTGGTGGACGCGCTTCACGTCGACCAAAGACTTGCATTGTTTCAGAAGACGAGGAGAGAAAGGGACTGTCGACAAGGAAAAATTGGAAATGGCGGCGTAGAGTGGAAGGCGCTGCTGGGGAATTTGTTTTAGTTTTGGTTTTATGGGCAGCGACGAGAGAAGCATACTACATACTACACACAAGCTATGACCGTGGCGGGGGAGAAATTTGAATAAAAGCGAAATGACTGAGGAGTCATTTATCACTTCCGGACATCAATGGCTCGGCATGGTGTGGTTTGAACTTTGACCAACTTTGGACTGCTTTACTTGTGATATATCTATTAGAGCTACACCAATGCTGCTCTAAAATAGAGACCAGAGAGCCAAATTATTATAAAATATATACTCTCTATTTTAGAGGGTTACTTTATAGGACAATTTCAACCTTACTCTGTAGGTAACTTAGCTATTCTAACTAAATTTTATATTTTGTTTTAAAAAGTATTGCATGTCATGCCATGTCATCATTGTAGTGGTGACGTAGTAGGCATGCCATATCAAAAAATAAAAATAAAAACAATAATTTTTTAATTAAAGATGTTGCGTCATCAAAAAGTAAAAATGCCACATTTTCTCAATAGCTATTTTTCAGCTAAAAAGTTAAAATAGTCATATTGTCAAACAAAATTTATAGCAATCATATTCTCAATACCTCTCCATAAATAAGGTCATTTTCTCTCTCATTTTCACAACTCTTAACATCTATTTCCTCTCACATTCGTTTTTCTATTATTTTCTATAACTAGCAGTCGTGTAATTGATATGATTCTTAACGATTTTGATTCTGCTGACGAATTGAAGATGCTAATGATTGCTACTATGGAAGAAGAGAAATTCAATAGTGAGAGACAATTGGGATTATGTCATGGTTTTGTTCATGGTCATTCAATTATTTTTTGTAATCCAATTTAAGGTCACAAATGACTCTACCTAGACTATTTTGCTAAACACTTATATATCCTCCTAATTTATTTAGGAGGAGGTTTCGAATGAATCGATCTTTTTTTCTTCGTATTTTATCAATGGTGAATACAATCCTCATTTTATCCACAAAAAAAAAAAAAAAAGATACTCTTAGTATTAGTGGCTCATCTTCCCTTCAAAAGATGACAGCTGGTATAAGGATACTCACTTCTGGAGTACTAGTAGACTACGTGAGGATCAACAAAAGCACCGCAATAGAGAGTCTAAAAAAGTTTGTGAAACCAGTAGTTGTAATTTTTTTAGACGTGTACTTGAGGTCACCAAATTATGATGACATTGCTAGATTACTAGCGGTGGATACTTCAGGAGCATTGATTGTATGCATTCAAAGTGGAAGAATTGTCTGACAACATGAAAATGAATGTATAGTGGTCACATTCATGAGCCAACGATTATTTTGGAGGCTGTGACTTCATATGGTCAATGGATAGGGCATATCTTCTTTGGTTTACCGGGATCTTATAATGACAACAAAATGTTAGAATGTTATTCCGTCTTCTCTCTACTTGTTGAAGGCCATGCTCCTCCAGTCAATTACTTAGTCGACGGAGGTGACTATACAATAGGATATTATTTTGCCAATGGTATATACCCAAAGTGGTCTACATTCGTCAAAGCAATTCTATCTCCAAGAGGCAATAAAGAAACATATGTTCACAAAGACTCAATAGTCAATAAGGAAGGTTGTTGAGCGAGCATTTGGAGTGCTTCATGCACGTTTTGGAATTGTACGTGGACCTACAAGTTTTTGGAAATGTGAAATGCTTAAAGATATAATGAAGGCATGCATAATATGATCATTGAGGATGAGTGAGAGGCCAATAGAATAAACTTTAATTATGATGCAATCAATGAAAGTCCTATTTCATCGGTGTTGAATGAGCGTACTATTGAACTTCTTGAATCTATTCAAACTCATCATCACATTAGAGATAGAGAGACTCATTAAAAACTACAAATGGATCTAGTCGAGCATTGCGGAATCTACACGAAGACTCGTAAGAATTTGTACTAGTTAGTTCATTTGTTTGTTTGTTTGAACACATTTCATTCACCTTTGTATGACTTTTTGACTAGTTTATTTAATTTCAATAATAATCATATTTAAATGAAATATAATATACCACACATACTCTACGGTTGTCGCTGCACGGATCTACTGTACCAGAAATGCTAAAACTGCCAAAATGACGAAAATGCCATTTTTATCAGAAAATGCTCATTTTCTCGAAAATGACCCTGGCTTCAGTTTTGAGTAGGAGTTGTTGACTCAAGGTTAACTCCCATGTTGATTTTGATGATAACTAAACCCTATGTTATTTTACTAATGAATCTGCTTAGTGTGCAGATTAACAAAGTTCATAATTTAGACTTAAAGTTCAATCTTAAGTCTAATGCATGTCAAAGAGAATGCACAACAAATTCAAGATCAAGCAATAAATTCAAGAGCTATGCAATGAACCAAACAGAGGAGTGATGCATATCTCTACTCCAAACAAATGTTCTACATTTGAAGAGATTGAAGGTGTTCAAATGAAGGTTTCATCAAAGTGTGCATAGACTCAGTGAGTTTGATTTGCACTCAAGATAGACTGAAGACTTCATCAAAATATGCAAAGATTAGTTGAAGAGGTGCAAAGATCAGTTGAAGAGGAATTGATTGTTGAAGAGATTGAAAATGCTCAAGAGATGACTTCATCTAGTATGCAAAGATCAATTCAAGATAATATGATTGAAGTTGCTGAGAAAGAAGACTCACAATGATTTTCTAATCTCTACATGGAATCTAAGTGAAGAATTCTTCCATAATATAAATAATCAATGAAGACTAGATATATGAAGAGATTTCATCAATCCTGCAAAAGTCTCATTGAAGTGATCTGGAAAGAAGAAAGAAGAATTGCTAGCAAAGAGAAGAATTCGGCAATGAAGCATTGTGAAGCTCTACGTAATTAAGGAAGCTTGGCATTGAAGAAGATGTTCTACAATGAAAGAGAAAGCTTTACAAATGAAGAGGCAAAGATGAACATTGATCTAATGAAGCTCTGACAGTTTGAGAGTCAAGAGAAGATCAATATCCAATGATTGATTCAATTCAAATTGAATAGGAGTTAACTCTGATGAGTTAAGGAGATTTGATTGATCATCATACCCCAAAGAGATACTCCTTGAAGATCTTATATCAGTGCTGAGATGAGCTAGATCATTAGAAGTCAGAAAGCAGATTTCTGCACAATAAGGGGACTCATGGAAGTGAGGAGTCGTCTCTTAATCACAGAAGCAAAAGGCCTGAAGACAAAATGAATAATGAGTGGACTCATGAAAAATGAAGAGTCGCTTAGTGATCACAGAAGCAAAAGGCCTGAAGATAAAATGAACAATGAGCGGACTCATGAAAAATGAAGAGTCGCCTTTTGATCACAGAAGGAAAAAGCCTGGAGACCAAATAGACAAATAGTGGACTCATTGAAATAAAGAGTCGCCTCATGGAGACAGACGCAAAGGCGTGAAGATGACATGATTAATGAGCGGACACATGAAGACGAAGAGTCGCCTCATGACAACAGAAGTAAAAGGTTGAAGATCGAATGAACAAAGAGCGGACTTCTGAATATGAAGAGTCGCCTCATGACAGCAGAAACCAAAGATGTGAAGACAGAATGAACAAGGAGTCGCCTCATTGATATGAAGAGCGGACTCATGAAGTCAGTGAACAACATCTGGTAAATGCAGAAGCAGAAAGTGTCGACTCCACAAATCTGGAGCCAACTCCTTGGATATAACGGCTATTTTTCTTAACGTTATAACGGACTGGACGTACATTAATGATACCCAACAACCTCTAACGGATGGAATCAATACAGGGGTTTATATACAAGCTTCCAGTTGTATTTATACAAGATATTAAAGATAAAAACAAGATTCAACTGACTAATCCACTGATATACTCTGATATTCTTCCTGTCTTCAACCTGTGAGCTCAGATTGTAAAATCTACTCTTGCTAGAGAGTGTGTTAATTACTTGTATACTTTTATACACTTGTAATTGAGAGTTTGAGAGTTTTCTTGTGGAAGCAAAACTCTTGGAAGTTTGAGTGGAGCTTGGACAAAACCATTTGGAGATTGAAGAGCTCGGTGAGGAGTTCTTGTGTATAGTGAGCTGAGCATTTTGTCAATTAGCAACCCATTTGTAATAGGTGATTACATAGTAGAAGAAGACTTCAAGGAGGTCTTGGGGTGAGGACGTAGACCACGGGTTGTGGTTGAACCTCGGTAAATTTGTGTATTCTTTCTTATGCTCTGTTTTCGTTCCTTTCTCTGATTATATTGCATTGCATATAGATTGATCACTGTTACATTACTTAGATTAATTTTAATTAATCTTAATTGTTATTAATCTTTGAAAAACCCAATTCACCCCCCCCTCTTGGGTTGCCTTTTGGACCAACAATTGGTATCAAAGCTAGTATTCCTGTTTTAAGGCTTAACATCCTAGGAATAGATCCATGGCAACCAATTTCGGAAGCTCTCTTGGTGAGGGTCAATTCACAAATAGACCACCTATATTCAATAACACCAATTACAATTATTGAAAAAATAGAATGAGAATCTACATTCAATCAGTAGATTATGAACTATGGAGACTTATTGTAAATGGTCCTAAAACTCCTACCTCCAGAATAGAACAAATAGTTGTCCCTAAACCAGAATCTGAATAGGATGAAGATGATCTGAAAATGCTACAATCTAACGCTGAAGCTATGAATATTTTGTATTGTACACTTGATCCCAATGAATTTAATTGTATTTCCACTTGTGAATCAGTTAAGGAAATATGGGATAGATTAGATGTCACACATGAAGGTACCAATCAAGTTAAAGAATCTAAAATCAATATATTGGTACATAATTATGAATTGTTCAAAATGAAACATGATGAATCCATCATTGAAATGTTAACTAGGTTCACCGATATTATTAATGGTTTAAAATCTCTTGGAAAGGTGTATCATAACAGTGAGCAGGTAAGGAAGATTCTAACCTCTTTGCCAAAGGCTTGGGAGGCCAAGGTCACAGCAATCCAAGAAGCAAAGGACCTCAACACCCTACCACTAGAAGAACTTTTGGGCTCTCTAATGACACATGAGCTCACATAAAAACAACATGTCCAAGAGGATGAAAAAAAGAAGAAAAGGGTAGTTGCATTCCAATCTACTTGTTAAGATGATGAATCAGCAAGTGAAGAGAATGAAGATGAAATTGCTCTCATCACTTGAAAATTTAGGAGATTCATAAAGAAGAAATGGAGAGGTGGAAAGAAGCATGAAGCCAAGGGAGAACCTAACAAGGAACCCAACATAACATGCTATGAATGCAAGAAGCTTGGCCGCATGAAGGCAGAATGTCGTCTGCTCAGAAAGAGAGGAAAGAGATATCAAGGAAAGAAGGTCATGGTAGCCATGAAGAATCAAGCTCCAAAGAAGAAGCAAAACCACAAGAAGTGGCTAACCTATGTCTCATGGCTCAAGCAGATGATAATGAGGTATCTGATTCTTCCCAATTCACTTTTAATGAATTACAAGATGCTTTTGATGATTTAATTTGTGAATTCAGAAAATTGGGAATTAAAAATGGACTTCTTAAAAAGATGGTTTTCACTATTTCAAATGAAAAAGAGAGTTTACAAAAGGAAAATAAAGTTTTGAAAAATGATGTCTATGCCCTGAAGGATAAGATTAAGAAAAATTATTTTCAAAAGGATCTTTCAAAAGAAAATCACATTTTGCTTGAAAAAGTCAAAAGCTTGGAAACAAGTCTTCATAAATGTGTAAATGGAAAAGAAAAACTTGATGCAATTTTAGAAAAACAAAATTGTTCTCTTGACAAAGCTAGTCTTGGTTTTGATCCATTTAAAAGGAAGAAACTTTCAAAAGACAAATTTAGTACTTCAATTGGAAAGACACATATATCATGCTTTTATTGTCATAAAATGGGACGTATTGCTAGTAGATGCTTTGTTTTACAAAAATCAAATGTTCCTAGCAATGCATGGGTCTCTAGAAGACCATTGAGAACTAACCCCCAAGGACCCAAGATGATTTGGATACCTAAGGTCAGATAAACCCTGTTGCAGGTTTGCCTTCAAGTCAAGTCCAAAAAAGATCATTGGTACTTGGATAGTAAATGCTCAAGGCATATGACGGGAAATGAAGCTCAATTCATTTCTCTCGCACCAAAGGATGGAGGTCTTGTCACATTTGGTGACAATAGCAAATGGAAGATCATCGGTATAGGTAGTGTTGGTAAGAATTCCTCTACCTCTATTGAAAATGTATTACTTGTTAAAGAACTCAAACATAATCTTTTGAGCATTAGTCAACTTTGTGACAAAAGATGCAAGGTTGTATTTGAATCCTTTAAATGTGATGTAATTGACATTAATGTTAACAAGACAATTCTCACTAGACATAGACAAGGCCATATTTATGTTTTCAATCTTAATGATTTATCTTCATGCAAAATGGAATATCTTGCTGCTATAAATAATGATGAAAGTTGGTTGTGGCATAGAAGACTTGGTCACATTAGTATGAGCATCCTTTCAAAAGTTTCTAAAAATGATTTGGTCAAAGGTCTTCCAAAAATAAAATTTGACAAAGATAGAGTTTGTGATGCTTGTCAAAGCAAACTCGAATTTCTTTCAAATCCTTAAATATGCTCACTACCTCTAGGCCACTACAACTACTACATATGGATTTATTTGGACCTACTAGGACTCTAAGTCTTGGTGGTAAACAATATGCATTTGTTATTGTTGATGACTATTCTAGATTTACATGGACATTCTTTCTAGCTCATAAGGATAAGATAATTATTTTCTTTACAAAATTTTGTAAAAAAATCTAAAATGAAAAAGGATTTTCAATTACTTCTATTAGGACTGATCATGGAGGGGAATTCGATTGTAAACTTTTTGAAATATTTTGTGATGAAAATAGTTTTGATCAAAATTTCTCAGCTCTTAGAACTCCTCAACAAAATGGGGTTGTTGAGAGGAAAAACAGAGTTTTAGAAGAAATAGCTAGAACCATGCTTTGGGAAAATGGTTTACCAAAATACTTTTGGGCTGAAGCTGTTAACACAACTTGTTATGTTTTAAAACAAATTTTATTTAGAAAGTTTTTGAACAAAACCCCCTATGAACTTTGGAAAGAAAAGAAGCCAAATGTCTCATACTTTAAAGCTTTTGGATGTAAATACTTTATATTGAATAACAATAAAGACAACCTCGGCAAGTTTGAGGCTAAATCCGACGAGGGTGTATTTCTTGGCTATTCAACACATAGCAAGGCTTATAGAATCTTTAATAAGAGGACTCTAGTTGTTGAAGAATCAGTCCACATCACTTTTGATGAACTTAATCATTCTTCAAAGAATGTTGCAAGTGATGATGCAGATGAGCTAGAACTTGGAATGAAAAAGCTAGACATCCAACCAAGCTTAAATAAGGAACCACAAAATGAAAGAGAATTACAAGGAGTTCCTACCAACCAACAAGAAATTAATGAAGGTCTACCTAAGGAGTGGAAGTTTGTGCATAACCATCCTACGAAACAAATCCTAGGATATCCTTCACAAGGTGTAAGAACTCGATCTTTTATCAAAAATATATGTCAAATAGAGCCTAAATGTTTTAATGATGCTGAACATGATGAATTTTGGATAAATGCAATGCAAGAGGAATTAAATCAATTTGAAAGGAATGAGGTATAACACATTGTTCCAAGACCTAATGATCATCCAGTTATTGGAACCAAATGGGTATTTAGAAACAAAATGGATGAATATGGAATTATGGTGAGAAACAAGGCAAGACTTGTTGCTCAAGGTTATAGTCAAGAGGAAGGCATTAATTTTGATGAAACCTATGCCCCTGTAGCTAGACTAGAAGCCATTAGATTATTACTTGCTTTTGCTTGTTTTAAAGATATTAAATTGTATCAAATGGATGTGAAAAGTGCATTTCTAAATGGTTTTATCACTGAAGAAGTTTTCGTTGAACAACCACCTGGTTTTGAAGATCCAAAACTTCTTGACTATGTTTTCAAACTCACAAAAGCATTGTATGGTTTGAAGCAAGCTCCAAGGGCTTGGTATGAAAAATTAAGTAAGTTTTAAATTGAAAAAAGTTTTTCTAGAGGAATAATAGATACAACTCTTTTTATTAAAATAAAAAACAATGATATGCTTGTAGTGCAAATTTATGTGGATGATATCATATTTGGTACTACTAATGAATTGCTTTGCGAAGAATTTGCTAAGTGTATGCAGGGAGAATTCGAGATGAGTATGATGGGAGAGCTCAACTACTTTCTCGGACTTCAAATTAAGCAATCAAAGGAAGACATCTTTATCAACCAAGCCAAGTAAATCAAGGACTTAATCAAAAAGTTTGGTATGGAAGATGCAAAGCCTATAAGTACTCCAATGAGTACTACAATGAAATAAGATAGCGATGAGAAAGGTAAGTCAGTAGATACTAAGCTTTATAGAAGCATGATAGGCTCTCTATTGTATCTAACTGCTAGTAGACCTGACATAATGTTTAGTGTTTGCTTATATGCTCGCTTTCAATCTAGTCCTAAAGAATCTCATGTGATTGCTATAAAAAGGATTTTTCGTTATCTTAAGCACACATAAAATCTTAGATTATGGTATCCAACAAATACATGTTTTAATTTAAATGTTTACACTGACGCTGACTATGCGGGGAGTAGAGTTGATAGGAAGAGCACAAGTAGCTCTTGCCAACTCCTAGGCAACATGATTGTATTTTGGTATAGCAAGAAACAAAATTTAGTTGCTCTCTCCACAGCTGAGGCTGAATATGTAGCAACTGGTAGTTGTTGTGCACAAGTATTATGGATCAAACAACAATTAGAAGATTATGGAATCTTGTTTGATCATATTCCTATTAAATGTGATAATACTAGTGCAATAAACTTGACTAAAAATCCTATTCAACACTCTCGCACAAAACACATTGAAATCAGATATCACTTTATATGTGATCATGTACAAAAAGGTGATATAGAACTTGACTTTGTGTGCACTGATATGCAATTAGCTGATATCTTTACTAAACCATTACGTGAAGATCGTCTTTGTATGATTAGAAGAGAATTAGGGATGAGTGATCCTTTATTCTAAAATGTGTTTAATTTGAGTGAAATTTGTACTTTGAATGTTTAAATGTATTTATCATTCATATAAAATGCTTTTCTTGAATTCATGATGCATTATATGATCATATTAAGACAATCTTTATCTCAAAACTTGAAAAAGATCATTTCATGAAATCCTTATGATTCACATATTCAGTCTGGGTGAAAGAGTCGACACTTTATTTCATAGAATCGGCTCATCACAACAGTGGACTTAAATCATTTCATTAACAAGGCATGTGTCGGCTCATTTAGTTCATGAGTCGCCTCATGCTTCGGGCTTATATACTTTGACGAAGCCCACTTCACAAACATTTAAAATTTTCCTCTCACTCATTCATTCTCACTCTTTTTCTCTCCTACTACCCTATTCGCTCCAAAACCCAACCGTCACTCTCAACCATCGCAAATCTTCATTTCAAACTCCTTATAAACCCTAATCGACTACTTTCCACTCTCATTCAACCTTCCTTTCTCCTACAATGACTCCCAAAACCTCAAAACCGAAAAAAATGTCCAAAGCCCTAGTAGTATTACCAACTCCTACTTCAACAGAGCCAAAGAGAATCCAAACAAGGGTCTAGCAAAGACAAAAGGAAGCACAAGAACAGTAAAACTGGAGAAGCTTCATCCTCAGCAGTCCTGGAATGGAATGAACTATATTTTAGTGAGGGCAAGGCCTAAGAAAGGTACAATTCGATCTTTTCTCTTAGAAAAGTGTTCAATGGACGATGGGTAGATTACAAATTCTTTGATCTTCATAAGTTCAAATTTGGTACAAAATTTGAAAACCTAGGGTAAAAATATATGACAACACTCAGGGATGATGTTTACCGTGATTTGGTTGCTCATTTCTATTCAAATGCTGAAAGGGAATCTAGAGAAGTGTCTATCAAAAGTTATGTTAAAGGAATTACCATCAATTTGGATAGAACAGTGATTAGACACATTCTTGAAATCAGAATTGGTGGAGAAGTTTATAGAGATGGTGCATCTAGAAAAGACCAATTGAAAGCCTTATATGGAAAAGACATGGATGAAAATGTACAGTCCTTTGCCACTGATCTACCTCTTGAATTAAGGCTTGTTCATCACTTTGCCTACACCATATTTACTCCCAAAACTAGGAAGTATGATTATGTTTCAGAAATGTTCTTCCTATGGGCATATATAACTAATTCAAGAATCGATTTGTCTTTGTTTATTTTAGATCATATATATAAGGCTACAATTTCCAAAATCACTTTGCCATATGGAATTTTCTTGACAAAGGTTTTCAAGCATTTTGATATTGATTTGAAAAACGAGAAGAAGATAATCCCCAAAGCCATTAGTGATGAGTACAATGAGAGAATACTCAAGAGAATGGGGTATATTCTCAAGAACAACAAATGGACTCCAAAGAAAACAGAAGGGGAAAGTATTTCAAAAGGAAAAGCTCCATTTGGGAGCACCTCGAGGCAGAGAAGCACAAGAAGATTATTGAGTTCTGAATCACAAGAAAGTACAAGGGATTTGAATTCTTTTATGACTCAAGTTATGAAATCTCTGGACAAATTGCATCACAAGGCAGATATTGCAAATACAAGGATGATGATTTTCGAAAGAAAGATGCGAGAACTCAAAAAGGAAGTACAATTGTTAAGAAATGCCAAAGGAAAAATGGTTGAAAAAGAAGAAGAGGAAGAAGTTAATGAAGAAGACAATGAGGAGGAAACACATGAAAGGGAAGAAGCTAGGGAAGGGGACTCTTCGGCCACTGAATCTGAAGCTCACTAAACTCTCCTCTCCTCATCCTATTTATCCTTACTTCTATTACATCTCCTCATCTCATATTTCCTTTTACCTCCTCACATCTGTTTTTCTCATGGCCCTATTATAACATCTCTTTTGCTTTAACTAAATGTTGCATAATTCTTGTGGATATGATAACAGTATAACTCTTTATAATCTCAATGTTTAGTCACTAAAATATCATTATGTTCTGGTATCAAATGTGTTTGCTCTGATAAATTGTTTGTTCGATTCCCTATTTATACAATCTATTCTGTTCTTAATAAAAAATTTTTTTGCTATTGTACCTGTCTATCAGTCTCACTCTATTGGTATCATTCTCATTCTCTTTTTGATACATTGACAAAAAGGGGGAGAAGTATTGTGGTATAGTATTGGCAAAATTAGAGCAAAATTGTTTTGGATAAGATAAATTGTGTTTAAGTTAAAAAAAGGGAGAAGTGTTGGAAGTATTGGAGCAAAATTGATAAAATTATCAATTGAGTATTTAACAGAATTGGACAAGAAATGAAAAATTACTAAAATGAACATAAATTGCTTAATGTATTGGCATTAAATGAAAAGGAAATTAAATGAATTACTTATTACTTGATAAATGTCAAGCATGTTTTCAGGGGGAGCATCATGATATATTTCCCTCAAAATGTTTTTGAATCACCTGACAGAAACTCCCTGAAAATTGTTTTTGAAATATTTTTATCCTCTAAGCATCATGTGCTTAATTACTAAACAAAGGGAGAATTTCCTTATTGATATGTTATTTAACTTTGTTAATTTCATTTAATCTTATATGAACTTATTTTGCAAAGGTTTTGTCATCATAAAAAAGGGGGTGATTGTTAACTCAAGGTTGACCCTTGTTGACTGAAGATTAATTTCCATGTTGATTTTGATGATAACTAAACCCTCTGTTATTTTACTAACGAATCTACTTAGTGTGTAGGTTAAAAAAGTTTATAATTTAGACTTAAAGTTCAATCTTAAGTCTAATGCATGTCAAAGAGAATGCACAACAAATTCAAGATCAAGGAACAAAATCAAGAGCTATGCAATGAACCAAACAGAGGAGTGATGCCTATCTCTACTTCAAACAAATGTTCTACATTTGAAGAGATTGATGGTGTTCAAATGAAGTTTTTATCAAAGTATGCATAGACTTAGTGAGTTTGATTTGTACTCAAGATAGACTGAAGACTTTATGAAAATATGCAAAGATTAGTTGAAGAGGTGAAAGATCAGTTAAAGAGGAATTGATTGTTGAAAATATTGAAAATGCTCAAGAGATGACTTCATCTAGTATGCAAAGATCAATTCAAGATAATATGATTGAAGTTGCTGAGAAAGAAGACTCACAATGATTTTCTAATCTCTATATGGAATCCAAGTGAAGAATTCTTCTATAACATAAAGAATCAATGAAGACTAGATGTATGAAGAGATTTCATCAAGCCTGCAAAAGTCTCATTGAAGTGATCTAGAAAGAAGAAAGAAAAATTGCTAGCAAAGAGAAGAACTCGGCAATGAAGCATTGTGAAGCTCTATATAATTAAGGAAGCTTGGCATTGAAGAAGATGTTCTACAATGAAAGAGAAAGCTTTGCAAATGAAGAGGCAAAGATGAACATTGATCTAATGAAGCTCTGATAGTTTGAGAGTCAAGAGAAGATCAATATCCAATGATTGATTCAATCCAAATTGAATAGGAGTTAACTCTGATGAGTTAAGGAGATTTGATTGACCATCATACCCTAAAGAGATACTCCTTGAAGATCTTATATCAGTACTGAGATGAACTAGATCATTAGAAGTCAGAAAGCAGATTCTTGGACAATGAGGGGAGTCATGGAAGTGAGGAGTCACCTTTTGATCACAGAAGCAAAAGGCCTGAAGACAAAATGAACAATGAGTGGACTCATGAAAAATGAAGAGTCGCCTCGTGATCACAGAAGTAAAAGGCCTGAAGACAAAATGAACAATGAGCGAACTCATGAAAAATGAAGAGTCGCCTCTTGATCACAGAAGTAAAAAGCCTGGGGACCAAATAAACAAAGAGTGGACTCATTGAAATAAAGAGTCGCCTCATGGAGACAGACGCAAAGGCATGAAGATGACATAATCAATGAG
Source organism: Euryodendron excelsum (assembly GCA_033060915.1). Taxonomy (NCBI): domain Eukaryota; kingdom Viridiplantae; phylum Streptophyta; class Magnoliopsida; order Ericales; family Pentaphylacaceae; genus Euryodendron; species Euryodendron excelsum. The sequence goes on along the minus strand of CM065384.1, from coordinate 4,790,559 downwards.
CGGACACATAAAGATGAAGAGTCGCCTTATGACAACAGAAGTAAAAGGTTGAAGATCGAATGAACAAAGAGCGGATTCCTGAAGATGAAAAGTCACCTTATGACAGTAGAAGCCAAAGATGTGAAGACAGAATGAACAAGGAGTCGCCTCATTGATATGAAGAGCAGACTCATAAAGTCAGTGAACAACATCTGGTAAATGCAGAAGCAGAAAGTGTCGACTCCACAAACCTGGAGCCAACTCCTTGGATATAACGACTATTTTTCTTAACGTTATAACGGACTGGACGTGCATTAATGATACCCAACAACGTCTAACGGATGGAATCAATATAGGGGTTTATATACAAGCTTCCAACTGCATTTATATAAGAGATTAAAGACAAAAACGAGATTCAACTGACTGATCCACTGATATACTCTGATATTCTTCCTGTCTTCAACCTATAAGCTCAGATTGTAAAATCTACTCTTGCTAGAGAGTGTGTTAGTTACTTGTATTCTTTTATACACTTGTAATTGAGAGTTTGAGAGTTCTCTTGTGAAAGCAAAACTTTTGGAAGTTTGAGTGGAGCTTGGACAAAACCACTTGGAGATTGAAGAGCTCGGTGAGGAGTTCTTGTGTATAGTGAGCTGAGCACTTTGTCAATCAGCAACCCATTTGTAATAGGTAATTACATAGTGGAAGAAGAATTTAAGGAGGTCTTGGGTTGAGGACGTAGACCACAGGTTTTGGTTAAAAATAAATCTGTGTGTTCTTTCTTATACTCTGTTTTCGTTCCTTTCTCTGATTATATTGCATTGCATATAGATTGATCACTGTTACATTGTTTAGATTAATTTTAATTAATCTTAATTGTTATTAATCTTTGAAAAACCCAATTCACCCCCCCCCCCTCTTGGGTTGCCTTTTGGACCAACAGGAGTGTGTATGGGTCAGGTTGGGTCGGGTCCATGCTAAACCCAGACCTGACTTGAACTCAATTAGTTGTAGATTTTTAGACCCAAAATTTAACTGATCATTTAATGGAACCGAATCGAACCAACTCGACTTGGTTCGGCTTGATTCGGTTCGGTTTCATACCTCAGGTTGGTAAGGGTCCAGGTCGGCTTGGGTCTAATTTATTGTATTATTTAACTTAATTATTCAAAAAAATAAAGTAATAAGATTGGTATTGCATTCTTAATTTTTCAAAAAATAAAAAAATGACATAGAAACACAAATCAATAATATTTAAGTACAAATAACTACGATCTAATCTCATATAATATATATATATATATATATAGTCTTTTATAAGATACAAAAAGAAGGGTCTCGGTTCGGTTCTTAGGTCGGTTCAAGTTGCGTTTGTTCAGGTCCAGAAAATGTGGAATCAAGAACTGAACCAAAATTATCAGGTTGTCAATTTTTAGACCCATAATCGAACCGATCTAGAGAGGTTGGGTTGGTTTAGTTTCAGTTCTTTTGGTTCTTTTGTGCACCTCTAGCTCTGAGTTTGTGTACATATGCTCTATGGTCTTTGCTATACCAGATCTTTCGTATCAGAAATAACTGACTTATCTGTGGGCTAAGCCAACCTTTTCCAAAGTGGTACAAACTAGCCAAAATTGCAAAAAACTAGGAAATATCCGTTTTCAAAATTCCAGTTTCATGACATACATCAAAATCATGCATCCAAAATCATAATATTCTTATAACACTTAGAGTTTGAAAAAACCTATTTGGGCATGAATGTCTTGTGATGCTTGAATGTGGGGTCTGGTCGGACCGGAGAATGCTGAGCAGGCAAAAATGGGGTGCCTACACTCAGGTTAAGTATTGGGTCATTTCTTAATAAAAGGTTTCATCTTGCAATATGATGCTTCAATTCAAACTGCCTACGTATCCTAACTATGTAGGAGTTAGGCCATACATAATTCAGTGTGATTTTTTGATGGCCTGGAGTTTCTAATCAAAACTTTGGCTAAAAATGGTGATCTCTACCAATTAAGGGATTTATAACCTAGCTAGGAAGAGAACCTAGACTGCCTATGTACCCAATATGCAAGGATCAGGCCAAACGTAGTTCAAACTATCCTGATGGCCCAAGGTTCATGGACAGAACTCTAGCTTAACATGGTAAGGTCCCTGCTTACTTACAAAATGCGATCGAGCTTGGGAAGAAAACCCAGACTGTCTACACATCCTATCATGATAGGAATCAGGTCAAACATAATCCAACTGTTGAGAAGGGAAAAGGCTGATAGGGGATTTTAAAAGCCAATTAACCAAATATGATTATTTTAATTTTCACTTTTTATGTCCCCTTTATGTATTTTTTGTTTTTATGTTGGATGGAACTATACAGACATCATGCTACCAATAATTCTTCACTTATAATTTTGCAGACCTACAATTGTTGTTGATTTCATGCCTTGATTTTGATGATTGCAAAACATGTGTTAGTTATCTAATGATCCTACTTAGTGTGCAGGATATTCCTTATCCTTATTATCTATTAGACTATGACATGAAGCTTGTCACATTGGAAGATATTGAATTACTTATGTGTTGAGAAGTTTGTCAAGAAGAATTGAAGGTTAATGACCATGATGGGTTGACACATTCAACAAGTTCATGTTTACAATCTCATCTCAAAAAGATTAAAGATACTCAAAGGTAATGAAGGCCAGTTGAAAGAAAATCACCAGACTTGGAAGCTCCGTTGCAGATTGTGTTGAAGTCTTGAGTGGATGGAAGAAGTTATATTGATTAAAGAGCCCTAGAAGCAATCAAATTGAAATGATTCCTTCTCAAGTAATTGAAGGTGTTCATGGAGATCAACATACGTTGAATTAACTATTTCAAGCCTTAGAAGCCTTAGTTGGATGATCCATGAAGAACTTGAAGATATTGAAGAAGATTGAAGAAGTCTTGCAAAAGTTAAGGACCTGAGCTAAAGAGAGTGAACTCATGGTTCCTAGGGGTAGACACATTCAGATAGTGGCATTGGACAAGAGGACTTTGGTAAAAAGAGTCGACCCCTCAAGGTTAGGAGTCAACACATTTGTCCAGAATGCAAGGTTTTGACAAGGCTCCAAAAAGAGTTGACTCCTCGTTCTTCAGAAGCTGACTCATTCAGACAGTGCCTTACTAAAGTCTGCCAAAACTCAAGAAGAGTCTACCCCTTCAAGCAGAAAAGTAGACACATTTGGACAGAGGGTTAAAGACACTAGTGCCAGAGCAAAAAGGATAAACCCCTTTAGAAAAAGAGTCGACTGCTTGACTGTAACGACTAGTTTTTCAAACTGTCTATTAGCTAGATCTTGCATTAAATACACTCCCAACCACAACCAACTGCTATAGTCAATTCAAGACCATATATACAAGATCCTCACAGCATTTATATATAAGAATCCAAGAATTTAAGTGCTATACCATTGATTGAGAGCTGAAATTCCTTATCCTACCTGAAGAAACATTCTTTTTGCTGAAGTTTGGGACATTTACTGAGCTGAATTCATTCATTTACTCTTTATGAGAGCTGGCCCTTGTATAATCTTCATTTATTTGATTGGGAGGGTTTGTATAATTAAGAGTTTAAGTGTTTTTGTCAAAAACACTTGTAAGTTTAAGTGAAACTTTGACAAAATCACTTAGGGCTTTGAGAATTAGAAAATAACTCTTGTTAAAAGTGAGTTGGGCACTTGGGTACTAGCACCTACTGTGTAAAGGATTTTTTTGCATAGTGGAAGGCTTTCAAGTGGATCTTGGGATGAGAACGTAGGTCACACGTTGTGGCTGAACCTTGAAAAATCTAGTGTTCATCTCTTGCATTGTTTTTCTTCCTTGCACTCTATTTCTTGCTTGCTTGGTTGATACATATTTGATTTGCTGTTTCATTGATTAATTAAGTATTAATTGCTTTTCTGTGTGATTAATTTTGAAAAACCCAATTCACCCCCCTCTTGGGTTGCATCTTTGGGCCAACAATTGGTATCAGAGCTAGTGCACTATTTTAAAGGCTTAACATCCTTAGATTTGATCTATGGTAACCATGTTTGGAAGCTCTTTAGGTGAGGGTCAATCTACCAATAGACCTCCCACGTTCAATAAGATAAACTATAATTATTTGAATAATAGAATGATGATATATATCCAATCCGTTGACTATGAATTATGGAGGATCATTGTTAATGGGCCTAAGACTCCTACCAAAACTGTTGAGAGGGTAGCCATACCCAAACTTAAAAATGAATGGAATGAGGATGACTTGAAGTTTTTGCAATCTAACACTAATGCCTTGAACATCTTATATTGTGCTTTAGACCCCAATGAATTCAATAGTATCTCCACTTGTGAATCTGCCAAGGAGATTTAGAATAGACTTCAAGTGACTCATGAAGGCACCAATCAGGTCAAAGAGTCCAAGATTAACATTCTTGTGCATGATTATGAATTATTTAGAATGAAATTTGATGAATCTATTACTGAAATGTTCATTAGATTTATTGACATTGTGAATGGCTTAAACTCTTTTGGTAGAGTGTATCCCAATAGTGAACAGGTGAGAAAGATTCTTAGATCTTTGCCAAAAATATGGGAAACCAAGGTGACGGTTGTACAAGAAGCCAAAAATCTCAACACCTTGCACTTGAGGAGCTTCTTGGATCACTCATGACCTATGAGCTGACCAAAAAACAAAATGCTTAAGAAGAGGATGACAAGAGAAACAAATTTATTACATTCAAATCCATAAATCTAGAAGTGAAGATGAAGATGAGGAAGATCTTGCCCTCATTATAAGAAAATTCAAGAGATTCATGAAAAGACGGTGGAAATGAGAAAGGAAGCCTGATGCAAAGGGAGAATCCACTAATAAGGATTCAACCATCATATGTTTTGAATACAAGAAGTCAAGACACATGAAAACTTAGTGTCCTATGCTAAAGAAGAAATGAAAAAAAAGCAAATGGAAAAGAGCTTTGGCAGCCACCACTTGGAGTGATGATGCGGAATCTAACTCTGATGAAGAAGCTAAACCTCAAGAAGTGGCAAAACTGTGTCTCATGGCATAAGAAGAAGAAACTGAGGTATCATCTTCTAAACCATCTGATTTTTCATTTGATGAGTTATAAGATGCTTTTGATGATTTACTTATTGAATTTAAAAAGATGGGCATCAAGAATACTCTTCTCAAAAAGATGGTTTCCACTCTCAAAAAGGAAAGTGATGATTTACAAAAGGACAATGAGATTTTGAAAAAGAAAATTTCTATTTTGAAAGAAAACGTAAAGGATTTAGAAAAATCTCTTGCAAAATGTGTTAATGAGAAAGAAAAGCTTGATGCCATGCTTGGTAAACAAAAGTGCTCTCTTGACAAGATTGGAATAGGTTACAATCCTTTTAGAGATAAAAAGGTTTCAAAAACAAAAATTACATGTTTTTATTGTCAAAAGAAAAGCCATCCAGCTAGCCAATGTTTCATCATGAAAAAAATCACATATGGCCAAGAAGGCTTGCGTCCTAAAAGGACCATTGAAGACCAACCCCCAAGACCCAAGATAGTTTGGGTATCAAAGGTCAAAGCTTGACTTGTTTATTTTGTAAGTGTGTCTTCAAGCAAAATCTAAGAAGGATCATTGGTACTTGGATAGTGGATGCTCGAGACATATGACTGGTGATGAAGCTCAATTCACATCTCTTGCATCAAAAGATGGAGGCTTTGTCACTGTTGGAGATAATAGTAAATGCAAGATCATTGGTGTAGGTAGTATTGGTAAGGACTCTTTAACTTCTATTAAGAATGTTTTACTTGTTAAAGGCATTAAGCACAATCTTTTGAGTATGAGCCAATTATATGATAAAGTCTGCAAAGTTGTTTTTGAATCTTTGAAATGTGATGTAGTTAACATCAATGATAACTAGACCATATTGACTGGTCATAAGCAAGGCAATATCTACATTTTTTTTAATCTAAATGATCTATCTTCTTGCAAAATAAAATTTCTTATAGCTATGAACAGTAAGGATAGTTGGTTGTGGCATAGGACGCTTGGTCATATAAGCATGAGTGTTCTTTCAAAGATTTCTAAAAGTGATTTGGTAAATGGACTTCCCAAACTTAAATTTGAAACAGATAAGATTTGTGACGCTTGTCAAATCGGGAAGTAAACAAGAGTTTCTTTCAAATCCAAAAACATGATTTCTATAACTAGGTTACTTTAACTATTGCATATAGATTTATTTGGACCAACTAGGACTCTAAATCTAGGTGGTAAGCAATATGCTCTAGTTATTGTTGACGATTACTCAAAATTCACTTGGACATTCTTCCTTGCTCACAAGGATGAAACAATTATTTTCTCCACAAAGTTTTGCAAAAAAAGTTCAAAATAAAAAAAGGCTTTACAATCACAGTAATTAGGACTGACCATGGTGGTGAGTTTGATTGAAAATCTTTTGAAATATATTATGATGAAAATAATTTTGAATACAATTTTTCTGCATTTAGAACCCCTCAACATAATGGGGTTGTTGAGAGAAAAAAAAAACTTTGAAAGAAATGGAGAGAACCATGCTTTGTGAAAATAATTTGCCAAAATATTTTTGGGCAGAAGCTATTAACACAGCTTGCTATGTTTTGAGTAGAGTTTTATTTAGAAAATTTTTGAACAAAACTTCATATGAGCTTTGGAAAGACAAGAAGCTAAATGTTTCATACTTTAGAGTCTTTGGATGCAAGTACTTTGTGTTGAATAATAATAAAGATAACTTGGTAAGTTTGATGCAAGATTTGATGAGGGTGTCTTCCTTAGCAATTTCACACATAACAAGGTCTATAGAGTTTTCAATAAATGAACTTTAGCTGTTGAAGGATCAGTGCATGTTACCTTTCATGAACTAAACTCTTTGCCTAGAAAAGTTATGAGTGATGATGTAGATGATATGGAGCAAAGTATGGACAACTTCAACATCAATCAAAACACAAGTGAAACCACACTAAAGGAGAAAGATGAGCAATACATTCCTTCAAGCCAACAAGATGTGAATGAAGGGCTGCCAAATGAATGAAAGTTTGTTCATAACCATCCAATAGAGCAAATACTAGGTGATCCATCACAAGGAGTAAGGACAAGATCATCTCTTAGAAATATATGTAATCATCTTGCTTTTCTATCTCAAATTCAAACAAAATGTTTTCGAGATGCTGAAAATGATGAGTATTGGATTTTGGCCATGCAAGAAGAATTGAAGCAATTTGAGAGGAATGATGTTTGGAACCTTGATCCTAGACCTGAAGATAGTCTAGCTATTGGAACAAAATGGGAGGTTTTTAGAAACAAAATGGATGAATCTAGAACTATACTGGGAAAAAAGGCTAGACTTGTAGCCCAAGGCTAAAGTCAAGAGGAAGGAATTGATTTTGATGAGACCTATGCACCTGTAACTAGATTAGAAGCTATTAGAATGTTGCTTGCTTTTTCATGTTCCAAAAATTTTAAACCTTATCAAATGGATGTAAAATGTGCATTTTTGAATGGATTTATTTCTGAAGAGGTGTATGTGGAGCAACCTCCTGGTTTTGAAGACCCAAAGCTCCAAATCATGTTTCAAACTTACAAAAGTACTTTATGGTTTGAAACAAGCCCCAAGGGCTTGGTATGAAATGTTGAGCAAATTTTTAATTGAAAATGATTTTACAAGAGGACAGGTCGATGCCACACTTTTTTTTTTTTATAAAGATTAGAGACCATGATATGCTTATTGTACAAATCTATGTAGATGATATTATATTTGGCTTTACTAAATGTATACAAGGTGAGTTTGAGATGAGCATGATGGGATAACTTAACTACTTCCTTGGACTTCAAATCAAACAATCAAAGGAAGGAATCTTTAGTAACCAAGCTATGTAAATCAAAGACTTACTCAAGAAGTTTGGTATGAAGAATGCAAAGCCATTGAACACTCTCATGAGTACTTCAACAAAGCTTGACAAATATGAGAAAGGTATATATGTGGATACCAAGCACTATATAAGTATGATTGGCTCTTTACTCTACTTAACTACTAGTATGCCTGATATTATGTTTAGTATATGTTTATGTGCTAGATTTTAATCTAATCCCAAGGAATCACATGTTTTTTTTTGTTAAAAAGATATTTAGATATCTTAAGCATACACCTAACCTGGGGTTGTGGTACCCTAAGGACACTTCATTAAGTCTTATTGGTTACTCTGATACTGATTATACTGAGAGTAAAGTTGATAGAAAGAGCACTAGTGGCTTTTGTCAATTTTTTGGTAATATGCTTGTTTCATTGTCTAGTAAAAAACAAAACTCAGTTGCACTCTCCACTGCTGAAGCTAAGCACATTGCAGCTGGAAGCTATTGTGCTTAAATTCTTTAGATAAAATATCAACTAGAAGACCTTGGACTTACTTTTGAACACATCCCTAGTAGGTGTGATAACACAAGTGCCATCAATTTGACCAAAAACTCCATTCAACACTCTTGGACAAAACAAATTAAGATTAGACATCATTTTATTCGAGATCATGTGAAAAAAGGTGATATTAAACTTGATTTTGTGAGCACTAACCTTCAATTAATTGATATCTTCACAAAACCACTAAGTGAGGATAGATTTTGTATGATTAGGAGAGAATGGGCATGAGCAATCCATTATTTTGAGTGATTATCTTGTTCTATATGTTTGATTATACATTTGAATTATTTGTTGCATTTCATACTATTTAAAAATCATTTCTGCATTTCATAAGAAAAAGAGTTGATCCACGCCTTCAAGGAGTCGACCCCTTTATTATGGAAGTGGCTCCTGACCACTTTTGTTGAAAAGAGTCAACCCCTCTTGCTTAAAGAGTTGATCCATTTTAACAGGAAGCTCAGACAACACTTTACGTAGAAAATGAGTCGATCCCTTGAAGATAGGATTTGACACATTTCCAAGATTGCTCAACACCTGTAAATACCCCTTGTTTTTGGCCAAAGCAAAAAAATTTCTCTCTCTCGATCAACCGTTGCCTCAACTACCAATCCACCAAAAATCTCTCATCCAACCTCTATAAAACCTAGATTCAAACCACATTGGTCATTCCCTAACTGCTCTCAACCATCATTGTAACCTCCAATGGCTCCAAAAATCGGAATGCCGAAGAAGGGAAAGTAAACCCTAGTGGAGTCGACTCCCAAAACTAAGGGAGGAAAGAAAAGGAAAGACAAAGGGGAGTCTTCCAGGGCATCAAAGAAGATGAAAGGAAAGCACATTCGGGAGAAAGAAGAGAATTTTCTTGAGGGCAACATCTACTTCAAAAAACAATCCAATCTAGATAAGTATGCTTAAGACTTTCCTCTAGAGTAATTTTGAATGGTAGATGGATTGATTATACATTCTTTACCAAAGAGAAGTTTTCTTTTGAACCTAAACTAGAAAAACTTGAATAGAAGTCTATGACATTGATAAAGAAGAAGCATACCCTGAGTTAGTTGCACAATTTTATTCTCATGCTGAAAGAGAAATAAGAGAAGTTAATATTTTGAGTTATGTTAAAGGAATATCAATCACACTCACTAAATGAGTGATTCGTAGAATTTTGAGTATTAGTAGTGGTGGAGAAACATGGCAGAATAATATTGATAGATGTAGAGCCTTATCTCTTCTCATGGGAAAGGAGATCATTGATGATAGTCTCCAACCCATTGTGAATGAACTCCTACTAGAATTGAGACTTGTCCACCATTTTGTGTGTTACATTCTTATTCTTTTTTTTTTTTTGCTAGGTAAGAAAATTTAATTAGAAAAAAAAGTGATTTTATAGTAAGGTTCATAACAAATCCCTGGAAGGCACACAAATCTCTCAAAAGAGAAACAAAACACAAGAAAAGCTAGCTTAAAACATGTCCTCTTACATCCCAAGAGGCTAGCCAAACATTAAATATAGAGGAAGTGGAGTATTACATCACATAACACCACACAAATACTTTGCACTTGGGGACAGCTATCACAAGACATACGAAATGGCTAGGCAAGTGACCGCCAAACAACTGCTGGCTACGGGTTAAAATCTAACCAAAAAGTCAAAGCTCGAGTGTTGCACAACTAGCAATACACCGCACCAAACCTACACGCCTCACCGCGCGTGGCACAACTGTCACCATTAATCTCTTGCATCTGCCATTGAGGAACCAACAAGCAACCAGCCACAAATGCAAAGACTTATACAAGAAACCTCATCACCGAACCAATAATACTCTTTCAAAGATGCCCACAACAATTATCGTAAGGCGATCAAACAACCACCATGGGCATTCCACGCTTCACAAACAAATCTCACCAGTAAGCACATCCCAAAAATTAGAGGCCTAGGAGAGAAGGATAGGAAACACTACTATGGAATAGTCAAAGCAAAACAAACTAGCTTTAGATAGGGTTGGGCACTCATCATCTAAACAAGAAAAGAATCGAAAGGATAGACCCATATCTAGTTTTTATTTTTTATTTTTCACAAATCTCTCAAACAAGAAGCTCCATGCATAACCATAGCTTCACCTACATAGCCAAAACACAACTATGGATTTGGGTAAAAAGATGGAGAAATGTGAGGACACAAAAATAGAGGACTATCAAGTAATCCCAAATTAAGGCAACCCAACCCAAGTATAAGTATATCTCATTTAATCTACACACTCAAACTTAGGAGTCCAACCAGACAAAAGGAGACCAAAGAGAATCCCAAATAGAGCAAATCCTAACGCTGGCCTATCAGATACAAAGCACTATAAGATCTTGCTAACTCAAGACGAGGATCCGAGAAGGATAGGAAGAACCGTGACCCGCAAGGTTGGTTAAGCTCAAACTAAAAAACTCAAAGTGAAACTTACACTCTTACCATGAAGCATATAAAAATAAATAGGAGAGATATGTCGTGCCCCAATTTTTTGTACTCGAGAAAACACACAAGCGAGAAAAACATGCTACTCTCTCATTAGAACTTATCCTCCTAGAAGGATGAGTGCGACTAGGTTTGAACTAGAACTTGATTTGAATAAGCGGTTTTGAAAAAAGTTTGGAGTCGCCACCTAAGTTTGTTAAGATGAGTTAGGTCACCTAAAACTAAGTACAATCCAAATATTAAACTTTGGATTTTTGAAAAGGTTTCTAAAAACTTCTTCAAGAGAGGGTTTTTGGAAAACAGGTTGTTTGGCAACATTTGGAAAGATTTAAGCCCTTTTTGAAAATAACTCCATTTTTGGTCTTTGAAAACAGTGATTCTAGGTTTGGAGGTTAGCTATGTATAGGGAAGATGCACTAAGCTATTACCCTATCTCGCTCTTGTGGTACCTACATGTCTTTTCACCCCAGGTTCACTTAATTAGAATCTTTAATTAACAAGTGTCCAATTATATCCACTTTGAAAAGAATTTTAGAAAGAGGTTTGATATGATGCATGACATGCAAATGCAAGAAAAAGTTTTGATTTTGAAAATAGATTTGAAGAAAAGATTTAAGACTTGAAAAAGGTTACAGAAATTAGAAACTTGAAAAAGGATCTGGAATTGAAAACTTGGAAACGATTGTGATCGCACCCATGAGGGTTGCCTATGTATTCCTTTGTTGGGAATCAGGTCATTTGTAGTTTAGACTCGGGGTCCGACTGAAAAGAGGCACTTTGAGGTCTTTGAAAAGTATGACTTGAAAATATTTGATTTGGAACTTTGATTGGAGGATTTGAAATTGAACTTTGATTTGAAATTGAACTTGAATTGACTTTGATTTGAAATTAAACTTGAGGAGTAGAACTTGGACTTATTTTGGAAAGATTAAGTTGAACTTTAAAATCATCTAGACTTGAATTGAAGTATGAAAACTATCTTGGCTTAGACTTAAGTTTAGAGAATAATTTTTTAATAGAGTTAAAACTTCCTAACTTAGGGGTAGGGTTGAACTAGGGTTTGGTCCCTAGGACCTTGGTAACCTAGGGTTAAAACATGAACTTGAAATAGAAAGTTTTGATTTGAGCTTGAAAATTTTGATTTTAGAAAGTTTGATTTTGGAAAGTTTTGAATTAGGTAAGTTCCAAATTAGGTGAGGTTAGAAAAAAAGTTGATTTGATTTAGAAACACTTGACTTGAAAAGACTTGTAAAGATTTGACTTGATTATTTGATTTGAAAAAATTTAAAAAGTTAGGGTTTAGAAAAGATTGGATTTTGAAAAGCTTTGAATTAAGAAAGTTTCAAAATAGAAAAGTTTCATTTTAAGAAAGTGTCAAATTAAGAAAGTTTCATTTTAAGAAAGTTTTCATTTTAGGAAATAGTTGATTTTGGAAAGATTTGAATTTGAAGATTTGAACTTTGGAAAGTTTGGGGGTTTAAAATTAAGAAAGGTTTGAGAATTGGGATTTAAGAAAGATTGAAATTAGGAAAGATTAGAATTAGGAAAGATTTGATGGTTTGGAATTTAGAAAGTCGGGATTTGAAAAAGTTTTGAAATTAGAAAATATTGGAATTAGGAAAGATTTTATTTATATTTCCTAAAGTTGAAGATTGTATTTTATTTCAAAAAATAGATGACTTGATTTTGTTTTCAAAATTAGAGGATTTGATTTGGTTTCCTAAATTGGAATATTTGATTTGACATAGAATTAGAAAAGTTAAGTTTTAGAAATTTTGGATTTGGAAATCTATGATTTGAAGTAAAATAGGAAGTCATCATTTTAAGAAAGGAATTAAAGTTTCCTAATCATGGATTCTAGGGTTTTGACTTGGACTCTCAAGATAAGTAGTTTTCGGAAAGTAGATATTTGAAAAGAGTTTCTAGGAAGTGGATTTGCAAAACAATTTATAGAGAGATTTGAATATGGACTTTTACAAGTCTCTTGAATATCTTATTTTCCTAAAACAATTCTAACTATAAAAAAAATAGAATCATTATAGGGTTACGATTTTGACAATAACTAGGATTTGAAATATGGATCATAATGATCACATTGAATACAACACTTTTCTAAAACAATCCTAACCATGGGAATGGCTAGAATCACTTTAGGATTGTGATTTTGATAAAAACAATTTAGGGTTTACACCCAAAATTTGGACCTTGATAGTCACAATGAATATAACACTTATCTAAAATAACCCTAACCATAGAATGATTAGATTCATCCTAGGAGTGTGATTTTGAAAACAAATTTGAAAGAAAGAGATTTTGAATGCAAGTTTTGAAAGAGAACTTTGATGCAAGTTTGAAAACAACTTTGAATGCAATTTTGAATGCAATGCATAAACATGATAACTACAATGCAATAAGGTCATGAACATACAATGCAATAAGGTCATGAACATACAATGCAATAAGATCATGAACATACAATGCAAGGCTTCACCATATAATCAAGAGGGCCGAACCCACATCATCAAAGGTTGAACCAGAAGAAACCCCCCAGCACGGTGACCTTCAACAGTCCTTCCTAGGCATGAATTGAGGAGTAACTTATTTCAAGCATGCAAGAAGAGGAGGTAGAAGATGGGATTAAAATAGAAAAAAAACCCATGTGGGTTAGGAGAGAGAAGAGAGAGGAAGATTACATAAAAGTAAATAGAAAACCAACCTTATATTCTTCTTACTCTGATTGTTTGGTTTACTTTGCTTTACCTAAACCTTGAGAGCTTTGGAGTTACAGTACTTGAGTCTTCAATGGATATTTGGGAGGCTTGTGTTTGAGTGTATAAGGTGTATAGATGTTATGATTTGAGTGTATAGAGTCTAGAGCTTGAAGAGGCTTGAGAGAATTAGGGTTTGGAGAGACTTCGAGCTTTGTTTTTAGAAAGACAGAGTTTTTAGACAGAGTTTGTAGACCCTTTTTACGCAAAGGGAGGGTTTGTATTTATATGCAATTGAAATGACCTTGGCGCTTGTTGTAGTGGTGCCTAGGCAAAATTTCCATTGGTGCCACTAGGAGTGGTGCCAGGCCATTTATTGGCTTGGCACCACTAGTAGTGGTTCCAGTCACATAAAAAAGTTTTAAAGGCAACAAGAAACGTACCTTTTGACCCTTGGGACGCGAGGCAAAAGATTTGGGCACCTGTCCTAGTGCCTGCCATGTAATTTTTGGCTTGGCTCCACTGGGAGTGACTCTGGAAGGTTCGAAAATGATCCAGAAGGCTGGTGATGAATAGGAATCCTTGAAAGAGTGTCCCATACGTAACGGACATAAGAAACAATGCCGGAATGTTTGAAAAGGTTGACCAGCCCCCTAAGGGCAAAACTATCAATTGGATCAGGAAAACATCGGAATGGACTCGGAGTGACCCGTGAGAAGGCTTGAAGGTTGAAAAAGCTATTAAGAGTGTTCCGAGGGGTTTCCGATTTGATACCTAAAGCCGGTGTGGTTGGAAAAAATGACTAGCCCACCAAGGGCAAAACGATCATTTTGTATTGGGCTTGCTGAAATAGACTCAGAATGATCTGAAAATTATGCTCGAAGGCCAAGAATACTATTAGAAGCATTCTCAAAAGGTTACTGGTTTGATATCCTGAGCCGGTGTGGTTTCTGGAGGCAGTCGGATGTCTAGGGACAAAATGACCATTTTAACCAAATGGTCTTGAAATTGATCCGGAATCGACTAGAAGGCACTTGGAAGTGCCAGATTGTCTTTTGGACAATCTTGCAATGGGTGGACTTACCGCTTTAAGGACTTAGTAACTTTCTCGAGAAGCGTGTCAAAAGGGCCCAAGGGGCAGTTTGGTCATTTTTCACCGGAGTTGGCTAGCAAGCACTAGTGTTGACCTAGGTTTTGAATGTTTCTGTCACTCTGACAGTGTGTGACGAGTTGGTTTCCAAAGTTATCCTGTCCTTTAGTAAACGTGTCACGGCTAAGGGGCGTGTTCGGTCCCGTGACATAGAGGTTTTGTTGGCAATTCTCAATGTCGACCTGTTTGCAATTCCACTCTGATAGTTGGGGTGTTTGTGAGTGTTTCTATCACTCTGACGGTGTGCATTCATTCTATAGACTGTCTAATCTCGAGAAGATGCTAAATGGTCTTATCGTCTGAAGGATCAACTTTTTTGAAAAACGTGCCAAATAACGGATATTCCACATTGGCGGGCTAGCAAACGCCAGAAGTTAACCATTCTACCATCTCGAGGACTTGGGTTTCATCTCGGTCGACAAGTTTGAAGTGACTTACCGTTCTGAGGAGTTTTCTTGATAAATGCGCCGGATTGGATGGATTTATCGTTTGAGGGATCAACTTTCTTGAAAAAAGTGTCAAATAGAGTTTGATTTGTCTGGACTAGAATTGGAACTAGAATTGAGGTTGAAATAAGGACTTACCGTCTTTAGGAAGTTGTGCCAACTTGAAATAGACCAAGCAATGCTGCAAGGGCATTTTGGTCATTTTGTCAAAGCGGTTGATTGACTAGATTGAGTTTGGAAAGCCGACTTAGGCTTAAATGTGTCTATGTCGATTTGAATGTGAGTTCGGTTAGGCCGGAAATTACTAAGCGGGCAAATATGGGGTGCTTACAGCTGTCCTTTTTTTCTATCTTTGCTTGTCAAAAGTAGAAAATGATAAATTAAGGGTCTCATGTTGACCACGAGGCGATTGAAGGGATGGAATTTGAAAACTTTTGAAGACTAGAGCTTGAAAATGGTAATTTGGCCCAAGGGGGCATTTGAAATTGGATTTTGACGGGTAAAAGGGTGAAGTTGCCCAAAATTTTGCTTGTGGTGTCTGGCTTATAATAACCTTAGCGCTACTGCTAGTGATGGTAGGTTTGAGGATAAAAATCAGAAAATCCTCCTGTGTAAGGCTTATGGGTTTGTTCAAGTTTTTGGGTTTTGAGAACCTTTTTCGAGTATTTTGCAAGAAGGGAGTCTTGAGCATTGAAGGAGTGAGTTTGAGGGACACCGAAGAGTTGCCGAAAGTAGTCACCATTGTCAGAATTATCGCCGGAAAAGAAGATTTTGCTGGAGAACTCCAATAGGTGAGTTTTTTTGTTTTGTGTTGATTTGGATGTATAGAATTTTGTTTGAATCGTGTAAATAGTTGAAATTAATGTTTTGATGTGCTTTGAACACTCTAGTGATATTGTTTCTGTGTTTTGATGCTCATTTGATTGAGTTTGAGTAGTTTGGCAGGTTTATGTAAAGAGGGTTTCTGTAGGAATTGAAAATTCGCTCCTACAACTTTGGGTATTGGGTTTTCTGGCTAGATTTTTGCATTATGTGCCTTAGAAAAATATGTTGAACAACCGTATAAAGTTCTGTGATTTTCTAAAAAAATTTTGAATTTTTTATTTTTCAAAAAATAAAAAAATGCTTGAAAAGTAAGAAAAATTGAAAAATTAAAAAATTGATGGAAATGTTTGAATTTGACATTTAGAAAAATATGAGAATATTTTAGAAAATATTTGAAGTAACTTTGAAAGATTTTTGCGATGATTTTGAAAACCCTTGAATTTTTGAAAGATATAATAGGTGTTTGGAAATTTGAAAATTTTAGGAAAGTGCCTAGATTGTTTTATGTGTGTTGGTGCTATGTGATTGTGATGTTGTGGGGTACACGACTTGTGTTCTATTATCACGTCTTGGGCATTGTAGGGGCCATTTATAAACGAGACTCTACCAAAATTTTTTGAAATTAAGGAAAGAGTTAGAAAATTTTTGAAATAAAATCTTTTTGAAAGAAAAATATATAAAGTCTTTGAGGGTGAGGCCTTTTTGGTAGATAAGACCCCGAGAAACTTGGGGGGTCTTAGAATAAAACTTTTGAAAGAAAAACTTTGAAAATGGAATTTTAAATAAAACCTTTGAGGGAAAAGCTTGGGAGACTTTTGAAAATAGATTTTGAATTTAGAAAACTTCAAAATTGATAAAAACTTTGGAATAAAGAATTTTTGAGGATTGAAACCTTGAAAATCTTTGAGGATTGATTTTGAACGAGATTTTTGGGAGGAAAAAATTTTAGAAAATCTTGAAATTTGATTGGAATAGAAATTTTGAAGAAGAGGTTTAGAAACGGTTTGAGATGAATTTTGATTGAAACCTTGAGATTTAATTTTGAAAATGAACTTTTAAAGGAAAAAGTTAGGAAACCTTTTTGATAATTAATTTTGAGTAGACTTTGTTGAGACTTGTGTCATTCATTCTTTTCTTTGTTTTTCTTTTTCCATACCTCTTGTCCTTTTGAACTGTATATACCATATATTAATATCTTTATCTTGATTTGACTTTCAGGATGGTAGACGCGGGTGACGATGGTTCTGAGAGGAGGCATTGGTCCAGAAACAGGGCCTGCATGGATTTTGTTGGCAATTTTAACCATTCTAGGGGTAGTCATAGATCAGCTAGCAGGGCATCTTCTAGTCAGAGTGGGAGGGAGAGTATGCCTCCAGTTGACCTTTTTCCTTCTGTCGAGCCAGCTTTTAAGGGAGAGATGGATGCCGAGGAGGAGGCATCGGGACTAGGAGACTGTGTGATCGGTTACGAGAGGGCCTCTTCTAGACAAAGGTAGATGGATATTGATTTGGGGGATCTAGAGGTACCAAACATTCCTCCATTGGGGGATCTTGCCTATCACCCCAGTGTATATTCTCGACAGCACTTGCATCCTCCCCGAGTATATACATCGTTTAGAAGGGCCATCCACCAGGCTTTCAGCACCATGCAGTGGCCTGTTCCATCTTATCGTGCCTTCCGGGAAGAGATCAGGTTTAGGACATTCATAGGATTACAGGCTAACCGCCTAAACTAACATTTGGTATTGGCATTGATTGAGATATGGTTCGGTGAGATAGGGACTTTCCACTTTGTGGGCTTTGAACTAGGTCCTACTCCATTAGATTGGGCCATTATCATTGGGCTCTCCTTTATCGACCGTCAAATTATCGTGTAGCCAGTTAGTTGAGCCGAGGCTTGTGCTCTGTTAGATTTGCCACCTCCTGATTGTTCAGCTTTTCCTGTGTCCTGGCTTAGTCGGGATGAGAGCACCTTCTCTGTTGAGCCCCCCCTGCGCAATGAGATATTATGAGGCCAATACTGGTTCTGTACATTATTTTTAGCTGCTTTTGCAACAACAACAAATCAATTATCCCTTTCAGACTGGTGAGTGTGGTAGCCGACTTGGGAGCCTTATTAGAGCTAGATTAGGGGTCTTTCTCCTTTAGTTGCTTCCTTCGATCCATGCGGGCCTGAACTTCCTCTTGCTAGGGTAGTGTGACTAGATTTTGGCCCTTTTTGGTCAGGCAAAGCTACGAGTACTTACCGGTCAGCCGTCTAGAGGTAGTAGAGGCTGATCTTTATCCCTGGGCCCTATGATGGGCTCGTGATCAAGTGGCCCACCGATTTGAGATCACCGACTTCGTGATGCTATGGGCAAACCTAGAGTTGACAGAGGCAAGAGATGTGACCTGGCGGCCCTTTGTTGGATTAGTTTATTATGAGGTAGTTATGTATCTGGTGCCGATGTCTCTGTTGAGGATTTCTTTTCTCAGTGATGAGTCCTAGGAGTCCTATCTGGGAGACTGACATTGGCGTTAGTTCCACGAGGAGTTTTGGACTGCTGGGGATCCACCTGAGTATATGTTTGGAGTTTTGGTCGAGGGGGTTCCTATCCCATACCGGGAGCATCAGTCGGGTGTTGGTTTTTTGCTGCCTCCAAAGACTAACTAAGCCACACATTTTAGGGCTCACTCTATAGGTGCCTTTACCCAGTTCGAGATGGTGATCGAAGGTTACACCATTGGCCAAGAGGTAGTAGACTTGTGGCATCGAGCTGGAGGATATGTGCCTCAGGCCGAGTTTGTTGCCATGAGGGATCAGAGAGACAGGTACCAGACTAAGAGGGCCCAGTTCCAGATGGAGAGAGATCAGTTCCAGGCCGAGGTAACTACTTTTACCGCACGGTTGACTCAGCTGGGAGGTAGCGGGGTATGTTGTCCTTTATCTCTTTTTGTTCTGGCGTTGTTTATTTATTCATCTACTTTGTTGATACAAGTTCTTCCTTCTTTGTAAGATACTGGTGCTTCTAGTAGTCGTTTGCCTCCTCCTGAGCCAGGTTTTGGGGATTTTGACCCCGACATTGATTTTGACCCTTGATGGGTGCCCCTTATCGCAGACCTAGCTTCTCTTCTGCACCATGTCTTGGACATGCATTTGGTTATGACTTAGATAGCCAGATGTATGTATTAATGTATGAGTAGGGGTGGATGTTTATGATTTAAATACCTAGATATATGGACAGATGCATGAACAGGGATAATGTTGATGATGTATGTTTATTACAAGTTTTGAAGATTATATTAAACTGCATTGGTGACTTTTGTTTCTAAAGGGAGCTATGTCCTATGTATGCGAAGCTCATGCTGAGAATTTTTATAAAAATGCATGCACATGTGAGAAATGCACCAATTAATAAAATGGATGGGGTGATGTTAAGATCTGCATCCTTGAAATGACAACTTCTTCTTTTTTAGGAGTTTGGTCTCTCCTTTGGCTCAACCCTAACTTATCTGGATGATAGCATTTTATACCTTTCTCATCTTTTTTTAACGACTCCAATTTTCTACTCTGGGCATGTCTGGGATTATTTGGCTTGAACTCTCAACCCTTGGGGCTTAGGCAATGAGTTACCTGACCTTTGATAGAGCGATGAGCAACCGATCTTTCAATCTGAGGAGGCTTTGTTTTAGGACCGTAATGTAGGCCAAGTTATGGGATTTTGAATCAAATAGACATGTAGGCACAAATTTGATGTTGCTTTCAGTAGTGTTTAGATCCATACCATCCTTGATTGGTCTTTTTGGGAGGGTTCGTCCTTTACTATCCTTCCTGTGCCTCAGCAACATGTCTAACTCGTTTGGATCAAGCAATCCCTTTTCAATCAGAGTGGACTTTAATAGGGTTGTAATGTGAGCCATGGTTTTGGATTTTTACAAGAAATGGTGAAGGTTCAAACTTATTGCTTCTACTAGGCTTCTTTATCGCCTAAGATCACTTTTAGATTTCTCTTCTTGCCTTTACTATATGCTCTTCAAGATGGCATGAAATGACCCCCCTTTTTTAGCCCAGATTACCCTTTGATAACTCTTTCTCTCTCTCTCTTTTTTTTTTTGCTTTCCCTCTTCTTTCTTTTTGTGAGGTGGATACTTCTACAACTCTTTTCTCTTAGATTTTTTTTTCTTAGTGTTTCATTCTAACCCATTGAGGGCGGCAATCCCTAGGTTGGGGTTCTCTTTGAAAGAAACATAACCGGCTCAAAGGGTTTGACAATGGTTGCTTTTGACCGTACGGGAAATAAAATGAGGGTCCCTCTTCATTTTGAGTCAGATTGCTTGATCCATATAGCCTTCACGTTGCTTTAGCTTGATGGAAGATGAGTGACATTCGTGTTGAGTCCTTAGTTATCTGACTACCCCAGTGCGGGGGGATGGTTTTGGATCATAGTTGACAAGGAATCTTTTGCTTTCTGCGAGGCACTAGTGGGTTAAGTAAAGAGGATACACATTTTTTTTTGGGAAAATGAAAGATGGCTCCTTTTCCTTTTGATAATCTGGCTACCCATTGCTTAGCTTTGGTGTCTTGTAAGTACTACTTTTGAGTGGTTTCCTCACTCATCCTTATCCTCTCTCTTTTTAGAAAGTTGATCATTTGACGAGTGGTTAACTTATGCTATCACACACTTCAAGATAGAACGCACCCCTTGTTTAGGAAGCATTCGCCATTCACAAAAATATAAGATAACAAAATTTTGAATGAAAAACTACCTTTTTATTATTTCAGTGAAAAGCATAGAGTTCTTATGGAAATATAGACATAAATTTAAGGATAAAAAGTAGAAGGGATAGAAAGAAAGTGAGTGAAAAAACCCCTCTCTTGTACGCTTTTGAAGAAAACCCTTTTAGTTGAGCTTTGGAATAATGCCCACGTCCTTGATGCTCCATTCATCATTGAAGTCTTTGGACCAAGCAAGGCAGGCAGGGGCTTCTTTTAGGGCACTAGGTTTGTTATGATGGCGCGATTATCAACTTCATTGACCTCTTTTGGCTCGAATGACTCCACCGGTGCTTTTGGCTCTTTAGGTCCCCAATCCATATCTTTGTAGTCAAATTCAGTCACAGGCCAAGGGTTCTCTGATAAGTGGTGCTCGGTTGCAGCATACTTAGGGTGTAGAAACTCATCACCTTAACCATCAGCAATCATATCTTTGTCAAGGATCCCCTCCATGGGTATAGACTCTTCAATGGGGCACTCATAAGGATCATGTACTCCATTGGGATTATAGAGATATATTGGGCATGGCAGGAATTCTTTTTCCCAATCGCTCTCCTCATCAGTCTCCCAATCCCCATCATAATCTTTAACCATGATCATATCCAATTCACCCTCTTTTATTTCCTCTAGTATCAAGTTGACGATGTGGTTTGGCAGAGGATTTGTGGTTACGTTAGGAGCAGCAAGAGTATTCACCGGTTATATGTCAATGGTCATGTTGTCTATCAAATCTTGGATTTTGTGCTTGAAGGAGAAGCAAATTTCAGTGTCATGCCCTTGTCTTCCCGAATGATATTCGTAAGTGAGGGCGCCATTGAAGGTTGGGGGTAAAGGGCTTGGCAATGGATGGGCTGGTATGGGCTTCAGGATGTTGTCCTTTAAAAGGTTATGGTATGCCTCGGTCCGGGTACAGGCTAAGGTATCGAAGGTACGGATGCATTGGGCCGGCCTATTAAAGTTAGGCCGTGCCCTAGTAAGGCTAAAGTTAAGTGCTTGTGCATGCATGGTTAAAGTGAGTATGGGTAAGATAGGATGCGATTGAAGTGGTGGACGGTATTACGGTGGTTGAATGGGTAAGATGGTAGACACCTCACTCTCCTTCTTGATTACTCCCCTTACAGCAACCACCTTTTTGGCTATGTTGGCAGGACTTTCTATGGTTTTTGCATAAGGATCTATAATCCTCCCCAACTAGAGACCATTCTCTATCATCTCCCCTTATATGATAAGCTCGGAAAAGCTATTCTCCACACTTGTGCAGAGCTTTTCATGGTATATACCTTGGAAAGTGTGTACGAATAGTTACGCATATTCTTTCTCTTCTAAAGGGAGATTGACTTGTACAGCTGCTTGTCTCCATCTAAAGGCATAGCTCCTGAAGCTTTCTTTCTGTCTCTTACTCAATGTCATCAAGGACCATCAATCAGAAGTGAGGCCTATGTTGTAGTGATATTGGGCTTTGAATGCATTGACTAATTCAATCCAAGTCATGATCTTCCTTAAGTCGAGTCAAGCGAACCATTATAGGGCAGATCCAGTAAGACTATGTTGGAACAGTTGCATAAGAAGCTTTGGATCATTTTCATGACCACTCAATACCCCAACATAAAAGCGAAGGTGGGCAATAGGGTTACCAATGCCATCATACTTTTGAAAATCTGGCATTTTGAACTTGAAAGGTCCGGGAAGAAGCATAGCTCGTTATAGAATGCAAGCTCAAAGGTGTCATGGCCATAGAGGCTTTGTTGCAAGTCTTCCAACCCTTGAATTTTCAGATTGAGAGGGTCTAGGGGAGTTCTTTTCATAGTAGGCAAAAACAGTATAGTTTTCCCGTTTTCAATGTTGGCCCCCTTGGCATCCTCCTTGTTTTTCCCCGTAGTATTAGATTGAACACAATCCTTGGGTTGGCAGGTTCAGAGTCCTTGGAAAAAACCATAGATGATGATGGGTTATAGCAACATCTTTTATAGCCATGGCTTGGATTAGCTTAAACATCTCATCGATCTTGGTTCTCATTTCATTGACCTCTTCTTGAGAGACTGAGGATGACTCGTTGGATTAGCAGCCATTAGCAAGGCTTTTTGTTGGGTCATGATCGGGTCCCTAGTTGGCTGTCTATCTTTCTTAGGAGCAATGATGTCTTTTTATAGTGTAGTCTCCGCGAAAGGAAAAGGAAAAAAAAAAAAAAAGAAAAACAAGGACACAAGTCACAAGTTAGTGTTTGATATTTAGAGAGCTTTATGCAATGCATGCCTTAGAGATGTCCCTTACTAAGAGGGAGACTAAACATAATGCATTTGGCCCACTTTTTGGAGATAGGGGGGTTTGCCCCTATATGCAGATAGCTTATCGTCGAGTGGGAACATACATTCATTCATTTGCATAAAATAAAGAATTACATTGAACTTTTGGGTTTAAATACAATGGAATTGAAACACATTTTAATGGGGAGAAGTGGGATATTTTCCTTTGGATTTTCGCCTATCTACTTTTACATTTGAGAGCTTAAACTACTCTTGAGTCTTTGAATTCACCTTTTTTGAGTTTAATGTTGAGGAGGTCATTGAGAGACCTTGCTATTTGATTGCCTCTTATCTTCTTGGCAACCTTATCTCCATGAGTATAGAGGGATTGGGACCCCTCTTTATGGAATGACTTGAAATGCATGCCATCAGCCTTAAGGGTTGCATGGGAACCCTTAGGATTTTGGTAGGTTGTATGGAAGGGAAAGTGATCTTGGTGTCACTTTCTATGGGTTAATCATATGCATGAGAATGCAGTGACTTGAGTTACTTTGGAACTCTTGTCTTGAAATGGAAAATTGAATGCATGAATATGTATGTATAGCGTATAGAGAGAGAGAATGCAATTGCATTTATAGAAGTATTATAACAGCAGAAATTAGACAAGGATAAAGGAAAGTAAAGCAATCGCCCTTTCCTCCAAGATTTTAAAATTGACTTGCATGTCTTAAATCCAACAAAGGTTTAGCTATGCATGGTTTCTACATGAGCATAAGGTTAAGGGTTTACTAATGCTTCCCAAGAAGGCTTGGTTCCCACATCTTCAAACCTAGACCCACTCCCTGAGGTGGTGCCATTATAGGTTGGTGATCCAAGCGGGGGAACCATTAAGAGGCCGTAGGCTAAGAAACTGACACAGCATCTGCCCACAATTAATATACCATTCTTCCTTCTAACTAGAAGGGACATAACCAAGTAAAGAATGCAAATATGCAAATGCAAGTGCACATGCAGTGTGTGTGCGTGTGAAAATTTAAAAAACGAAAGAAAGGGCCCAACAACTCTCATCCATCCTATTCATTCATAACATACATGGCAGTTAATATAACATAAAAATAAAATGTGAACAAAGGTCCACCTACAAAAATACATATGCAAAAAGTTCGTACTTGGATGACAAACTTAATGCAAGATAGAATGATTGAATGTAATTAGATTGCATGTTTTGAAAACAGCTTCGAAAAGCTTGATTTTGAAAAATTTGAAGTGGATAGGATTGGACAAGTTAATCAAAGACTCTAGATGAGTGAAGAGTGAAAGGACACAATAATAGCTTAACTCTCTAAGAGTCCCCAACTATCACGCCCCAATTTTTTGCACTAAAAAAAACACATAAGCGAAAAAAACACGATACTCTCTAGTTAGAACTCGTCCTCTTAGAAGGACGAGTGTGACTAGGTTTAAACTAGAACTTGATTTGAATAAGGACTTTTGGAAAAAGTTTGAAGTCACCACCTAATTTTGTTAAGTTGAGTTAGGTCACCTAAACTAAGTGCAATCCGAAGATTAAATTTAGGGTTTTTGAAAAGGTTTTGGAAAACGTCCTCAAGAGGAGGTTTTTGAAAAATAGGTTGTTTGACAATCTTCGAAAATATTTAAGCCCTCTTTTAAAATAATTCTATTTTTGGTATTTGAAAATAGTGATTCTAGGCTTGGTGGTTGGTTATGTATAGGGAAGATGCACTAGGCTATCACCCTATCCTACCCTTACAGGTATTTACATATCTTTTCATCCTAGTTTCACTAAATTAGAATCTTTGATTAAAAAGTGTCCAGTTATATCCACTTTGAAAAGAAGTTTAGAAAGAGATTTGATATGATGTATGACATGCAAGTGCAAGAAAAAGATTTAATTTTGAAAATAGATTTGAAGAAAAGATTTGAGGCTTGAAAAATGTTATAGAAATTAGAAACTTGAAAGAGGTTATGGAATTGGAAACTTGAAAAGGATTGTGACTGCATGCATGAGGGTTGCTTACGTATCCTTTTGTTGCGAATCAGGTCAGTCGTAGTTCGGACTCAGGGTCCGATTGAAATTGACTTTGATTTGAAATTGAACTTGAGGAGTAGAACTTGGACTTGTTTTGACAAAATTGAGTTGAACTTTGAAATCAACTAGACTTGAATTGAAGTTTGAAAACTATCTTGGTTTAGACTTAAGTTTAGAGAATAGGTTTTGAAAAGAGTTAAAACTTCCTAACTTAAGGTTAGGGTTGAACTAAGGTTTGGTCTCCCAAGACCTTGGTAACCTAGGGTTGAAACATGCATCTGAAATAGAAAGGTTTGATTTGAACTTGAAAAGTTTGATTTTAGAAAGTTTCGAATTAGGAAAGTTTCAAATTAGGTAAGGTTAGAAAAGGAGTTGATTTGATTTAGAAACACTTGACTTGAAAAGACTTGTAAAGATTTGACTTGATTGTTTGATTTGAAAGAATTTAGAAAGTTAGGGTTTAGGAAATAATGGATTTTGAAAAACTTTGAATTACGAAAGTTTCAAAATAGAAAAGTTCCATTTTAGGAAAGTTCCTAATTAAGAAAGTTTCATTTTAGGAAAATTTTCATTTGAGGAAATAGTTGATTTTGGAAAGATGTAAATTTGAAAATTTTTAAAATTAGAAAGATTTGAACTTTGGAAAGATTTGGAAGTTTAAAATTAAGAATGGTTTGAGAATTTGGATTTAAGAAAGATTGAAATTAGGAAAGATTAGGATTAGGAAAGATTTGATAGTTTGGAAGTTAGAAAGTCGGGATTTGGAAAGGTTTTGAAATTAGGAAAGATTGGAATTAGGAAAGATTTAATTTCTATTTCCTAAATTTGAAGATTGGATTTTATTTTTAAAAATAGATGATTTGATTTTGTTTCCAAATTCGGAGGATTTGATTTGGTTTCCTAAATTGGAA
This sequence comes from Euryodendron excelsum, assembly GCA_033060915.1. NCBI lineage: Eukaryota > Viridiplantae > Streptophyta > Magnoliopsida > Ericales > Pentaphylacaceae > Euryodendron > Euryodendron excelsum. The sequence goes on along the minus strand of CM065384.1, from coordinate 4,764,574 downwards.
GATTTGATTTGACATAGAATTGGAAATGTTTAGTTTTAGAAATCTTGGATTTGAAAATCTATGATTTGAGGCAAAATAGGAAGTCATGATTTTAAGAAAGGAATTAGAGTTTCCTAAACATGGATTCTAGGGTTTTGACTTGGACTCTCAAGATAAGTAGTTTTTGGAAAGTAGATCTTTGAAAAGAGTTTTTAGGAAGTAGATTTGCAAAACTATTTCGAAAGAGGTTTGAATATGGACTTTCGTAAGTCTCTTGAATATCTCATTTTCCTAAAACAATTCTAACTATAAAAAAAATAGAATCATTATAGGGTTGCGATTTTGACAATAACTAGGATTTGAAATATGGATCATAATGATCACATTGAATATAACACTTTTCTAAAACAATCTTAACCATGGGAATGACTAGAATCACTTTAGGATTGTGATTTTGATAAAAACAATTTAGGGTTTACATCCAAAATTTGGACCTTGATAATTACATTGAATATAACACTTTCTTAAAACAACCCTAACCATGAAATGGCTAAAATCATCATAGGGGTGTGATTTTGAAAACAAATTTGGAAGAAAAAGATTTTGAATGCAAGTTTTGAAAGAGAACTTTGATGTAAGTTTGAAAATAACTTTGAATGCAATTTTGAATGTAATACATGAACATAATAACTACAATGTAATAGGGTCGTGAACATATAAGGCTAGGCTTCACCATATAATCAAGGGGGTCGAACCCACACCTTCAAAGGTTGAACTAGAAAAAAGCCCTAGCACGGTGACCTTTAAAAGTCCTTCCTAGGCATGAATCAGAGAGTCTCTTGTTTCAAGCAGGCAAGAAGAGGAGGTAGAAGATGGGGATTAACTAGAAGAAAACATAAGCGGGTTAGGAGAAAGAAGAGAGAGCTTACATAAAAGTAAATAGAAAACCAACCTTGTATTCTTCTTACTTTGATTGCTTAGTTAACTTTGCTTTACTTGAACCTTGAGAGCTTTGAAGTTATAGCACCTGAGTCCTCAATGGATATTTGAGAGGCTTGTGTTTGAGTGTATAAAGTGTATAGAGGTTAGGGTTTGAGTGTATAGAGGCTAGGGCATGAAGAGGCTTGAGAGAATTAGGGTTTGGAGAGACTTCAAGTTCTATTTTCAGAGAGACAGAGTTTCTAGACTGAGTTTGCAGAACCTTTTTACGTAAGAGAGGGTCTGTATTTATAGGCAATTGAAATAACCTTGGTGCCTGTTGCAATGGTGCCAACGCAAAATTTCCATTGGTGCCACTTCTAGTGGCACTTGGCCATTTATTGGTTTAGCACAACTAGTAGTGGTGCCAACCACTTAGGAAAGTTTTAAGGGTAGCAAGAAACGTATCTTTTGACATTTGGGACGCAAGACAAAAGATTTGGGTGCCTGTCCAGGTGACTACTATATAATTTTTGGCTTGGCTCTACTAGGAGTGACTCGGGAAGATTCGGGAATGATCCGAAAGGCTGGAGATGAATAGGAACCCTTGAAAGAGTGTCCCGGAGGTAACAAACATAAGAAACAATGCCGGAATGTTTGAAATGGTTGACCGGCTCCCTGGGGGAAAAACAGTCAATTGGACCGGGAAAACACCGGAATGAACTCGGAGTGACCCATGAGAAGGTTTGAAGGTTGAAAATACTAATGAGAATGTTCTGAGGGGTTACTGGTTTGATACCCAAAGCCAGTGTAGTTGGAAAAAGCAACCTGCCTACTAGCTGCAAAATGATCATTTTGCACTAGGCTTACCAAAATAGATTCGGAATGATCCAGAAATGGTGCTGGAAGGCCAAGAATACTATTAAAAGCATCCTCAGAAGGTTAATGATTTGATACCCAGAGCCAGTGTCGTTCCCAGAGGCAGTCGGATGCCTAGGGGCAAAATGGTCATTTTGATCAAATGGTCTCAGAATTGATTCGGAACCGACTAGAAGGCTCTTGGACATGTCAGATTGTTTTTGGGACAATCTTGGAATGGGTGGACTTACCACTCTAAGTACTTAGGTACTTTCTTGAGAAGCGTGTCAGAAGGGCATAAGGGGTGGTTTGGTCATTTTTCACTAGAGTGGGCTAGCAGGCACTGATGTTGACTTGGGTTTTGAGTGTTTTCGTCACCTTGACTGTGTGTGATTAGTTGGTTTCCAAAGGTATCCTGTTCTTCGATAAACGTGTCACGGCCAAGACGCGTGTTCGGTCCCATGACATAGGGATTTTGTTGGCAATTCCCAATGTTGACCTATTTGCGAGTGTTTCTGCCACTTTGATGGTTGCGATGTTTGTGAGTGTTTCCGTTACTTTGACAGTATGTGTTCATTCCAGAGACTGCCTGATTTCAAGTGTAAGCACCCCATTTTTATTCGCTCGACAATCTCCGGTCCGTTTGGACTCTTATTCAAACTGACACAAACACATTCAAGTCCAAACCAGTTTTCCAGACTCAATCCAATCAATCAATCGCCTTACGGGCCTGCCAGGCCCAATAATGGCAAAACAACCAAAATGCCCTTGGGGCATTGTTTGGTCTGTTTCCAGTTGGCACGTCTTCCGAAAGACGGCAAGTCTCTATTTCAACCTTAATTCCAATTTCAATTCCAATCTAGACCAATGAAATTCAATCTAGCACGCCTTTCAAGAAAGTTGATCCCTTAGTTGTAAGTTTATACAGTCTGGCACGTTCTTTGAGAAAAATCCATGGAACGGTAAATCCCTTCAAACCCATCGACCAAGACGGAACCCAATTCCCCAAGATGGTAGAACGGTTCACTTATGTCACCTGCTAGCTTGCCAATGTAGAATGTCCATTATTTGATACATCTTTCGAGAAAGTTGATTCCTCAGACGATAAGTCCATCTAATAGCTTCCTGAGATCAGGTAGTCTCTGAAATGAATGCACTCCGTTAAAGTGGCAGAAACACTTGCAAATAGATCGACATTAGGAATCGCCAACAAAACCCTTATGCCATGGGACCAAACACGCCTCTTGGTCGTGACATATTTACCAATGGACGGGATACCTTTGGAAACCAACTCGTCATACACTGTCAGAGTGGCAAAAACACTCAAAACCTGGGTCAACACCAGTGCCTGCTAGCCAACTCCAGTAAAAAAATGACCAAATTGTCCATTGGGTCTTTTTGGCACGCTTTTTGAGAAAGTACCTAAGTTCTCAGAATAGTAAGCCCACCTTTCCAAGATTATCCCGAAGATATTATGGCATGTTCAAGTGCCTTCCAGTCGGTTCTGCCCCCTTGATTATGTAGTGAAGCCTAGCCTTGTATGTTCACAGCCGTTCTTGCATTGTGCATATCATAATCATCCATGTATTCAAATTTATTTTCGAAGTTGTTTTCAAACTTCATCAAAACTTTCTTTCAAAACTTGCATTCAAAATCTTCTATTTCAAACTAGTTTTCAAAACTACACTCCTAAAGTGATTCTAACCATTCCATAGTTAGGGATATTCTATAAAAGTGTTATATTCATTGTGACCATCAAGGTCCATATTTTGGGTGTAAACCCTAATTGTTTTTATTAAAAACCAAAATCTTAAGATGATTTTATCCATTCCATGGTTAGGGTCGTTTTAGGAAAGTGTGATATTCAATGTGATCATTATAGTCCATATTCCAATTCCATGTTGTTTTGAAAATCACATTTCTAGAATGCTTCTAATCTTTTCATGGGTAGAATTGTCTTAGAAAAGTGAGATTTTCAGAGGTCCATATTCAAACCCCTTTTTAAAATTGCTTTTCAAGTTCCTTTCCTAAAAGCTCTTGTCAAAAATCCACTTTTTAAAAACTCTCTTCAAACTTCCTTCCTAAAATTTCTCTTCAAAAGATCTCCTTTTCAAAAACTCTTTTTATTCGAGTCCAAGTCAAGCCCTAGATTCCATGGTTAGAAAACCCTAGTTCTCTTTCCTAAAATCATGACTTTCTATTTTGCCCCAAATCAATAGGTTTCCAAAAGCTATTTTCTATATCAAATCTTAGACTTCCAAAACTTCTTTTACCACACTAAATCATAGATTCGAAATCCAAGATTATCAAAATTCAACATTTTCAATTTCATGTAAAATCAAATCTTCCAATTTAGGAAACTAGATCAAATCTTCCAAATTAGGAAACTAAATCAAATCCTCAAATTTTGGAAACAAAATCAAATGATCCGTTTTTAGAAATAAAATATAATCTTCTACTGTAGGAAATGGGAATTAAATCTTTCTTAATTCAACTTTTCCTAATTCAAACTTTTCCTAATTTCAAACTTTTCTAAATTTCAATCTTTCCAAATTCTAAAACTTTCTAAATTCTAAATCTTTTCAAAGTTCAAATCTTTCTAAATTCAAAACTTTCCTAAATTAAAATCTTTCCAAAATTAAAACTTTTCTAATTTGATGTCTTTTCTAAAATGGAAACTTGCCTAAAATGGAACCTTCCTAATTCAAAGCTTTCCTAAGTTCAAACTTTCCAAGTTCTATCTTCTCCAATCTTTTCCTCGTCAAGTATTTCTAAATGAAATCAAATCATTTCAAATCTTTTCTAAATCCCATCTTTCCCAATTCTAAGTTTTCTAAAATAAAAACTTTCCTTAATCAAACTTTTCAAGTCTAAATCAAAATTTCTTATTTCAAGTTGATGCCTAAACCCTAGTCCAACCCTAATCCTAAGTTAGGAAGCTTTAACTCTTTTCTCAAACTCCTTTCTAAACTAAGATGGTTTTCCAACTTGAATCTAAGTCAAGATGTTTTCAAAACTCAACTCCATTTTTCCCAAATCAAGTCTAAGTTCTCTTTCAAAGTTTAAATCCTTTCCAAGTTCAATGCTAAGTCTAAGTTCAATTTCAAATCAAGCTTCAATTTCAAATCTTCTAGTCCAAGTTTAAATCAAACTCTTTCTCAAAATAAACTCTTTTCAAATCAAATCTTTTCAAATCAAACTTTTCAAAACCTCATACTATTTATTTTCAATCAAACTCTTGTCCGATCTACGACTGACCTGATTCTCTAACAAAGGGATATGTAGGTAAACCTCATGGGTGCGGTCACAATATTTTTCAAATTCCATAACCTTTTTCAAATCTCCAATTCCATGATCTATTTCAAGTTTCTAATTTCTAAAACCTTCTTTCAAACTTCAAATATTATTTTCAAATCTATTTTCAAAATTAAATCTTTTCTTACACTTGCATGTCATGCATCATGTCAAACTTCTTTTCAAATACTCTTTTCAAAGTGGATAGTATTGGACAATGGACAATCGAAGATTCTAAATGAGTGAACCTAAGGTGAATATACATGTAGGTACCGCAAGGGTAGAGTAGGGTGATGGCTTAGTACATCTTTCCTACACGTAACCAACCTCCAAACCTAGAATCACTATTTTCAAAGACCAAAATGGAGTTATTTTCAAAAAGTGTTTACATCTTTCCAAAGGTTGCTAAATAACCTGTTTTCTTAAAAACCCTCTCTTGAGGAAGTTTTTCAAAACCTTTTAAAAAATCCTAAGTTTAATCTTCAAATTGTACTTAGTTTTAGGTGACCTAACTCACATTAATCAATGCTAGGTGGTGGCTCCAAACTTTTTCCAAAAGTCCTCAATCAAATCAATTTCAAATTCAAATCTAGTCGCACTCGTGCTTTTAGGAGGATGAGTTTTAATGAGAGAGCACTGTGTTTTTCTCACTTGTATTTCTCGAGTGCAAAAAATCGAGGCGTGAAAGCTGATGACTCCACTGGGAATGCTTAGAGTGTTAGGCCATTGTCATGTTTCTTCACCCTCACTCATCTGGAGTCTTTGATTAATTTGTCCAATTTTATCCACTTTAAAAATTTCAAAATCAAACTTGTCAAAGCTGTTTTCAAAAACATGTCATAGCATGCATTTAATTACATTAAATCATTCTATCTTGCATTAAGTTTGTCATTCAAGTACTGACTTTTTGCATTTTTATTTTTGTAGGCGGACCTTTGTTCACATTTTTGTTTTATGTCATGTTAACTGCCATGTATGTCATAAATGTATGAATGGAATGGACAGGATGGATGGGAGTTGTTGGGCCCTTTTCTTTGCTTTTCAAAAATTTCACACACTACACGCGCACAAGCATTTGCATACTTGCATTCTTTACCCGAATATGTCCCTTCTAGTTGGAAGGGGGAACAATATGTTGGTTGTGGGCAAGATGCTGTGTTAGTTTCTTAGCCAACGGCCTTTTGATGGTTCCTTCACTCGGATCACCAACTGATAATGGCACCACCTTGGGGAGTGGGCCTAGGTTTGAAGATCTGGGAACCGAGCCTTCTTAGGAAGCATTAGTAAACCTTCAACCCCATACTTATGTAGAAACTATGCATAGCCGAACCTCTGCAGGATTTAAGACATGCCCATCGATTTTAAAACCATGGAGGAAAGGGTGATTGCATTACTTTCCTTTATTCTTATCTATTCCTACTATTATAATGGCTATATAACTGCTCATGCATTCATATTTACTTTATAATTGCATTCTCTCTCTCTACTCTATGCATACATGTTCATGCATTCAATATCTCATGTCAAGACAAGAGTTCCAAAGTAACTTAAGTCACTGCATCTTCATACATATGATCAACCTAAAGGGAGTGATACCAAGTTCACTCTCCCTTGTATTAAATCTACCAAAATCCTAAGGATTCCCACGTAACCCTAAGGACTCATAGTACGCATTTCAAGTCATTCCATAAAGGGGGACCCCAATCCCTCTATGCTTACGGAGATAGGGTTGTTAAGAAGACAAGGGGCAATCAAATAGCAAGGTCTCTCAACGACCTCCTTGACATCAAACTCAAATAAGGGGAATCCAAAGACTTAAGAGTAGTTTAGGATTTCAAATGTAAAAGTATATAGGTGAAAGTCCTAGGGAAATTGTTTACTCTCCCCTATTAAAATGTACTTTGATTATGTTGTATTTAAACTCCAAAGGTTAATGTACTTCTTTATTTTCATGAATGAATCAATGAATGAATGAATGTATGTTCTCACTCAGCGGTAAGGTATCTGCATACAGAGGAAAACCCCCTATCTTCAAGAAAGTGAGGCAAAGAAATCATGTCTAGTCTCCCTCTCAATAAAGGAGATCTCTAGGGCATGCATTGCATAAAGCTCTCTAAATACCAAAGACTAAGTTGTGGCTTGTGTCCTTGTTTTTCTTTTCTTTCTTTTTCTTTCACAGGGACTACACTATAGAAAGCCATCATTGCTCCTAAAAAAGACCAACATCCACCTAAAGACCCCATCATTACCTGACAAAGAGTTGTACTAATGGCTGCCAATCCTGATGAGTCATCCTCTGTCTCCCGAGAAGAAGTCAATGAGATGAGAACCAAGATCAATGAGATGTTTAAGCTCATCCAATCTATGGCCATGAAAGAAGTTGCTCTGGCCCCGTCATCATCCATTCTTTTTTCCAAAGACTCCGAACCTACTAACCGAAGGATTGTGCTATAATCCGACGTTACAGGGAAAAACAAGGAGGATCCTAAAGGGGGCTAATAATGAAGAAGATGAAACCATACTGCTCTTGCGTCCTGTGAAAATAACTCCCTCAACCCTCTTAGTCTAAAATTCAAGGGTTGGAGGACTCGCTGCGAAGTGTTGATTGCTACGATTCCTTTGGGCTCACATCCTATGAGGAGTTGTGCTTCTTCTTAGACCATCCGAACCTGCCAAGTTCAAAATGTCTGACTTTCAAAAGTATGATGGCATTGGTAATGCTATTGCCCATCTTAGCCTATATGTTGGGGCTTTAAGCGGTCATGGGAATGATCTGAAACTTCTAATGCAGTTATTCCAATATAGTCTCACTGGGTCTGCCTTGTAATGGTTTGCTCAACTCGACTTGAGGAAGATTACAACCTGGGTCGAGCTAGTTAATGCATTCAAAGCCCAATATCGCCATAACATAGACCTCACTTCTAACCGATGGTCCTTAATGACCATGAGTAAAGGAGATAAAGAGAGCTTCAAAAGTTACGCTCTTACGTGGAGGGAAGCACCTACCCAAGTTAATCCCCCGCTAGAAGAAAAGGAGTAAGTGCAGTTGTTCATACATACTTTTCAAGGCATATACTATAAGAAACACTAAACTAGTGTAGGGAAAAGCTTCTTCAAGCTTATCATGTAAGGGGAAATGATAAAAAATGGTCTCAAGATGGGGAGGATTACTAACCCCTATGCAAAAACTCTGTCAACACAGCCAAGAAGGTGGCTACTACAAGAGGGGTGATAAAAAAGGAAAGTGAGGTATCTGCTATCTTGCCCATTCAACCACCCCAATACCATCCCCCATTTTAGTCTCAACCTATCTTACCCAGGCTCACTCTAAACATGCCTGCCCAAGCACCCAACTTTGGCCTTGTTGGGGCACGACCTAATTTTAATAGGCTGGCTCAATGCTTCCGTAACTTCGATGCCTTAGCCTGCACCCAAACCAAAGCCTACCATAACCTCTTGAAGAACAACATCCTAAAATCCATACCAGCCCGTCTATTACCAAGCCCTCTACCTCTAACCTTTAACGGCGCCCTTACACGTGAGTATCATTCGGGTGGCCAAGGGCATGACACCGAAAGCTGATTCTCTCTTAAACATAAAATTCAAGACTTGATAGATAATAAGACCATTGATTTACAACTGGTGAACCCTACTCCTGCCCCCAATGTGACCAAAAATCCTCTGTCAGATCATGCAGTCAACGTGATATTAGAGGAAATAGAAGAGGGTAAATCGGATGAGATCATGGTCGAAAAGTATGAAGGGGATTGGGGGACTGATGAAGAAAGTGACTGGGAAGAGGAACTCGTACCATGCCTATCTACCTCTATAATCCTAATGAGGTGCCCGATTCTTCTGACTGGCCAATTGAGGAGCCCATACTAGTGGACGAGGACCCTACCGAAGATATGACCGTTGATGGTTGGGGTGTTGAATTTTTACACCCTTGGTATGTTGCGGTTGAACACCACTTAATGAAGAATCCATGGCTCGTGATTGAGTTTAACTATGAAGATATGGGCTAGGAGCTAGAATAGCCAAAAGCACTAGCAGAGCCATTCGAGCTGGAAGGAGGTGAGCTCAACACCTTATTTATGGAAGAACCTGAAAAGGTCGCCAATGACAATAAGGAAATCAATGAAGTAGACAACTGCACTGTCAGTGCCAACACACTCGGAGCCCTAGAAGAAGTCTTTGCCTGCCTTACCTTAGCTGGAGATCGCAATCATGGAAGGAGTTTCGAAAATGTGGGCATCGTCCCAAAACCATACTAAGAGGGATTCTCGTTCAAAAGCGTACAAGAGAGGGGTGTTTTCACTCATTTTTTTTTCTATCCCTTTATATTTTGTCTTTAAATTGATGTTTACATTTCCATTTCTTTAAAGAACTATATGCTTGTGACTGCAATAATCAAATGATAGTTCTTTTCGTTCAATTGATGTTATCTTATGTTCTTGTGAATGGTGAATGCTTCCTAAACAAAGAGTGCGTTCTATCTGATGGAGGACCTGTCCTAAAGGGTGTGATAGCATTGAGTTAACCACGCTCCGAATGATCAACTTTCCAAAAAGAGAGAGGATAAAGATTAGTGAGGAAGTTACCCAAAAGTAGCACTTGCAAGACACCGAAGCTAAACAATGTGTGGCCAGATTGTCAAAAGGAAGATGAGCCATCTTTCATTTTCCTATAAAAAAAGTGTTTATACTCTCTTTACTTAACCCACTAGTGCCTCGCAAAAAGTGAAGATTTCTTGTCAACCCTGATCTAACACTATCCCCCCACACTGGGGCAGATAGATAACTGAGGTTTCCACAAAGAATGTTACTTATCCTCTATTAAGCTGAAGCATTGCGAAAGTTCTATAGATCAAACAATCTAGTTCAAAATAAAGAGAGAGTCTCATTTCATTTCCTATACAATCAAAAGCAACATTTGCCAAACCAGTTGAGCCGGTTACTTTTCTTTCCAAGAAAATCTCAACCTAGAGATCACCGCCCACAATAGGTTAGGAGGAAACATTAAGGAAAAGATCCGAGAGAAAGGAATTGTAGAATTATTCGTCTCATAAAAGAAAAAAAAAGGAGGAAGGAAAAGGAAAGCAAAGAGAAAGAGTTATTAAGAGGCAAGCTGCCTTAAAAAAAGGGGGGGGGGGCATATAGTAAAGGCCAGAATAGAAAAGAGTCATTTCATGCCATCCAGAAAAGTATTTAGTAAAGGCAAGAAAGGAGATCTAAAGGTGATCCTAGGCAATAAAGAAACCCAGTAGATGCTATAGGTTTGAGCCTGTCCCTTTTCTTGTAAGACCCAAAACCATGGCCTATATTACAACCCTATTAATTTCTGCTCTAATTGAAAAGAGATTGCTTGATCCAAATGAGTCAGACGTGTTGCTAAGGCAAAGAAGGATAATAAGGGGCCAAACCCTTCCGGGAGACTAATCGAGGATGGTATGGATCTAAACCTTACTGATAGTAACATCAAATTTGAGCCTGCATATCCCATTGTTTCAAAACCCCATACCTCAGCCTACATTAAGGTCCTAAGACAAAGCCTCTTCAGATTGAAAGACTGGCTACTCATCACTTTGACAAAGGTCAGGTAAGTTGTTGCCTAAGCCCCGAGGGTAGAGAGTTCAAGCTAAGTAATCTTATACACTAGCCTAAAATAGAGTGTTGGAGTTGATCAAAAGATTAAGAAAGGTAACAAAATACTATCTTCCAGTCAAGGTAGAGTTGAGCCAAAAAAGAGACCAAACTGTTGGAAAGGAGGGAGTTGTCATTTCAAGGATGCAGAGTTTGACAGCACCCTGTCCATTTTTTTAATTGGTGTATTTCCTCATATGTGCTTTGTATTTTTATAAAAATTTCGGCATGAACTTTGCATACATAGGACATAGCTTCCTGTAGAAACAGAAGTCACCAATATAGTTTAATATCATCTCATACAATAGACATACATTATCATTATTCCTGTACATGTATCTGTCCATATACCTAGCTATATAAATCATAAACATCCATCCATGCTCATACACTAATACATATATTTGACTATCTGAATCATAAATGTCCATTCTATTCAAAAGGTACAAATAAACTATCTAAATAAAATAAATGCATGTCCAGGTCATGATACATGAAAAGAAGTAAGGTCCATGATAAGGGGTATCCATCAGAGGTTAAAATCAATGTTTAGGTCAAAGTCTCCGAAACCTGGCTCAAGTGGAGACAGCTGACTACTAGAAGCACAAGCATCCTGCAAAGAAGAAAAAACTGGAATCAACAAGGCAAATGAATAACTAAGCAACATAAGAACAAAGAGAGGGAAAAGACAACATACCCTGCAGCCTCCCATTTGAACCAACTAGGCGGTCAAAACTAGGCGGTCAAAGTAGCTACCTCGGCCTGTAATTGATCCCTCTCCATCTAAAATTTGTTCTTCTCAATTTGGTACCAGTCCCTCTGATCCCTCACAGTAGTGAACTCGGCTTGTGGCACATATCTCCAGCTCGATGCCATTAGTCAACCACCTCTTGGTCGACGGCGTAAGCTTTGGCGACCACCTCAAACTGAGTAAAGGCGCCTACAAAGTGAGCTCCAAAATGTGTAGCATAGTCAGTCTATAAAGGAAGTAGAAAACCAGTGCTCGGCTGATGCTCCTGATATGGAATGGGAATCCCCTCGACCAAAGCTCCGAACATATGCTCAAGTGGGTCCCCAATCGATTAGAACTCATCATGGAACTGGCACTAATGCTTGTCACCCAGATAGGACTCGCAAGACTCATAGTTCAAGAAGGAAATCCTTAACAAAGACATCATAACTAGATACCTAACTATCTCATAATGAATTGATCCAATAAACGGCCGCCAGGTCACATCCCTCGCCATTATCAGCTCTAGGTTCACTCGCAGCATCACAAAGTCGATAATATCTAATCGGTGAGCCACCTAATCACGAGCCCATCTCAAGGCCCGGGGATAAAGATCAGCCTGTATTACCTTCAGGTGGCAAACTGACAAGTACTCATAGCTCCACCAAACCAAAAAGGGCAAAAAACTAGTCACGCTACCCCAACGAGAGGTGATCCAGATTCACATGGATATGAGGAAGCAACCGAAGGAGAAAGACCCCTAGTCCGGCTCTAATAATGCACCCAAATTAGCCACCACGCTCACTAATCAGAAAGGGACGATCGACTTGTTATTATTGCAAAAATAGCTAAAAATGATGTTCAAAACAAGTTGTCACCTCATGATATCTCACCATACAGGGGGTGGCTCAATAGCAAAGGTACTCTCGTCCCGACTGAGCCAAGAAACCAAAAAAGTGGAACGCTCAGGAGGTGGCAAGTCCAACAAAGCACCAGCATCGGCTTTACAGATTGGTTGTAAGGTACTCTGTCAACCAACAAAAAAAGGTCCTTAATCAAAGCCAGCACTAGATGTCGGTTCAGGTAGTTAGCCTGTAATCCCATAAATGCCTTGAATCTAATCTTTGCCAAGAAGACCCGATAAGATGGAGCTGCTTGCTGCATAGTACTAAAAGCCAGATGGATAACCCCTTTGAAAGATGTATATATTCGAGAAGGAGGCAAGTGTTGTCGAGAGTAAATGTTGGGATGATAGGTGAGGTCCGCCAATGGAGGAATATATGGTACCTCCAAATCTCCTAAGTCGGCATTTGTCTACCTGTGTCTAGAGGAAGCCCTCCCGTATCCAGTCACACGGTCACTGAGGCCCAGTACCTCCTGCACTCTATCCATATCTCCCTCAAAAGCCTGCTCAACTAGAGGGAAGGGGTCGACTGGAGGCATACTCCCCCTCCCGCTCTAGCTAGAGGATGCTCAGCCAGCTGATCTATGACTACCTTTGGAATGGCTGAAACTACTGGCAGAGTCTGTATGAGCACCCTTCCCAGATTGACGCCCCTCCTCTCTGAACCGCCATTGCCCACGTCAACCATCCTGAAAGCCAAATCAATGTAAGGACATCAATACAAGGTAAGTACCGTTCAAAAAAAAAAAAAAAAAAAAAAAAGAAGAAGAAGAATCAAAAGACTTCAAAATTCTAGTCAAAACGAATTTTCTATACATTTTATCTTAAAAATTTCAAGTTTCGAGTCAAAATGAATTTTCTAAACATTTTGTCTTCAAAAAGTCAGTTTTAAGTCAAAACGAATTTTGTACACATTTTGTCCAAATTTCAAGTCAAAATAGTTTCTAATTCAAAATAAAAAGTTCATTTCAAAATAGATTTCAAAATTTTTTCAATTAAGGTCTATCTCAAGTTTCTTCCTCCAAGGGAATTCTATTCCAATCAAGGTTTTCTAAAAACTCTTCCCCCAAAAAGTCTTATTCAAAATCAATCTCCAAAAAATTCTTAAGGTTTCAGTCCTCAAAATTTTCCTTTTTTAAAATCTTTACCAATTCCCAAGTTTTTCAAACTCAAAATCCATTTTCAAATCTTCTAAAATATCTTTCTCAAAAGTTTTTATTCAAAATTCTATTTTCAAAAATTTTCCTAAGTCTTCCTTTGAATAGTTCTATTTTAGGCCTCCTCGAGTTTCTCAGGGCCTTCTCTGCCAAAAAAGCCTCACACTCAAAGGTTTTTTCTCTTTTTCCATCAAAAAGATTTCGCTTCAAAATTTTCAAATTTCAAAAGGGTCCTCCCAAGTTTCTCGGGGCCTTCTCTCCAAAAAGGCTCCACCCTCAAAGGTTTTATATCTTTTCACTTCAAAAATATTTTATTTAAAAAATTCTCTAACTCTTTCTTTAATTTTGAAAATTTCGGCAGAGTCCCATTTGCAAATAGTCCCTACAACGCTCAAAACATCGCAACAACATACAACCAGTGCACCCCATGACATCACAATCATATAGCACTAACACATATAAAATAATCCCTGCACAGTGCTAAGATTTTCAAATGTCCAAGCACCTGTTCTATTTTTCAAAAATTCAAGGGTTTTCAAAATTCTCACTAAAATCTTTCAAAGTCACTCCAAATATTTTCTAAAATATTCTCATAATTTTCTAAAGGTCAAATGCAAAAATTTTCATCACTTTCTCAAATTTCCTTATTTTTTAAAATCATTTTTATATTTTTTGAAAAATAAAAAATTCAAAAGTTTTCAGAAAATCACTAAATTTCATGCGGTTATTCAACACATTTTTCTAAGGCACATGATGCAAAAAACTAGCCTAAAAACCCAATACCCAAGGCTGTAGGAGCGAGTTTTCAATTCCTATAAAAACCCCTTTTGCACGAACATACCAAAACTATCCAAACTCAATCAAATAAGCATCAAAATGTATAAAAAACATCACCAGAGCGTTCAAAACATATCAAAACATTGATTTTAACTATTTGCACAATGGAGTTCTGCACATCAAAATTAACGAAAAACAAAACACTCACGTCGTAGAGTTCTCCGGTGACTATTTTGACAACGGTGACCACTTTCGACAATTTTTCCGGGTCTCCCAAATCAACTCCTTCAATGCACAAGGTTTACTTCTTGCAAA
>CM065384.1:3272500-3452500 GCA_033060915.1 Euryodendron excelsum | reverse complement strand
GAAAAGACATGGATGGAAATGTATAGCCTCTTGCCACTGATCTACCTCTTGAATTAAGGCTTATTCATCACTTTACCTGCACCATATTTACTCCAAAAACTGAAAAATATGATTATGTTTCGGAAAAGGAGTTGTTCTTCCTATGGGCATATATAACTGATTCAAGAATTGATTTGCCTCTGTTTATCTTGGATCATATATATAAGGCTACTATCTCCAAAATCACTATGCCATATGGAATGTTCTTGACAAAAGTTTTTAAGCATTTTGATATTGATCTAAAAATGAGAAGAAGATAATCGCCAAAACCATTAGTGATGAGTACAATGAGAGAACACTCAAAAAAATGGGGTATGCTCTCAAGAGCAATAAATGGACTCCCAAGAAAACAGAAGGGGAAAGTACTTCAAAAGAAGGAGCTCCATCTAGAAGCACCTCGAGGTAGAGAAGCACAAGAAGATTATTGAGTTCTGAATCACAAGAAAATACAGCGGACTTAAGTTCTTTTATGACTCAAGTTATGGAATCTCTAGAAAAATTTCATCATAAGGCAGATATTGCAAATACAAGGATGATGATTTTTGAAAAAAAAAATGAGAGAACTCAAAAAGGAAGTTCAAATATTGAGAAATGAGAAAAGGAAAATTATAGAAGAAGAAGAAGAGGAAGAAGAAGTTAATGAGGAAGCACAGGAAAGGGATGAAGCTAGGGAAAAGGACTCTTCGGCCAGTGAATCTGAAGCTCACTAGACTCTCCTTCTCTAATCCTATTTATCCTTACCTCTATCACCTCTCCTCACCTCATATTTCCTCTTACCTTATCACATCTATTTTTCTCATGGCCCTATTATAACATCTCTTTTGTTTTAACTAACTGTTGCATAATTCTTGTGAACATGATAACTGTACAATCTTTTGTAATTTCAATTGTTTAATTAATGAAATATCATTTTGTTTTGATGTCAAATGTGATTGCTTTGATAACTTGTTTGCTTGCTTTCCTATTTATACAATCTATTCTGTTCTTAATATTTTTTTTTTGCTATTGTACCTGTCTATCATTCTCACTCTATTGGTCTCATTCTATTTCTCTTTTTGATGCATTGACAAAAAGGGAGAGAAGTATTGAGGTATATATTGAGCAAATTTGTATTAAACAAGATAAATTGTGCTTAAGTTAAAAAGGGGAGAAGTATTTATTCAAAATTGGGGAACCTAAATTGGACAAGAAATGGAATTTACTAAAATAAACATGAATTGTTTATTGTATTGGCATTAAATGAAAATGAAATGGAATGAGTACTTTTTGACATATATAGAGCTTGTTTTCAGGGGAAGTAACATGAATCATTTCTCTCAAAATATCTTTGATTTCACTGACAAAAACTCCCTGAAAATTATTTTTGAAATGTGTTTATCCTTTAAGCATCATTTGCTTAATTACAAAACAAAAGGGGAGTTTCTTTACTAGTATGTTATTTAACTTTGTTCATTTCATTTAATCTTATATGAACTTATTTTGCAAATGTTTTATCATCATAAAAAATGGGGAGATTGTTGACTCAAGGTTGATCCTTGTTGACTCAAGGTTAATTCCCATGTTGATTTTGATGATAATTAAACCTTGTGTTATTTTACTAATGAATCTACTTAGTGTGCAGATTAACAAAGTTCAAAATTTAGATTTAAAGTTCAATCTTAAGTCTAATGCATGTTAAAGAGAATGCATAACAAATTCAAGATTAAGCAATGAATTCCAAGAGCTATGCAATGAACCAAACCGATGATTGACGTCTATCTCTACTTCAAACAAGTGTCTTACATTCGAAGAAATTGAAGGTGTTCAAATAAAGCTTTCATCAAAGTGTGCATAGACCCAATGAAGACTGATTTGCACTCAAGAAGGAATGTAGACTTCATCAGTTGAGGAGGTGCAATGTTCAATTAAAGACGATTTGATTGTGGAGATGTTGTAAATGCCAAAAGAAGATCTCATCAAGAATGCAAAGATCAGTTGAAGAGGAATTGATTGTTGAAGAGATTGAAAATGCTCAAGAAAAGACTTTATCAAGAATGCAAAGATCAATTCAAGATAATGTGATTGAAGTTGTTGAGAAGATGGCTCACAATGATTGGCTGATCTCTACCTAGAATCCAAGTGATGAATTCTTCTACAATATAAACAATCAATGAAGATTAGGTGTATGAAGAGATTTCATCAAGCCTGCAAAAGTCTTACTGAAGTGATCTGTAAAGAAGAAAGAAGAATTGCTAGCAAAGAGAAGAACTCGGTATTGAAGCATTGTGAAGCTCTACATAGTTGAGGAAGCCTGGCATTGAAAGATAATGTTTTACAATGAAAGAAGAAGGCTTTGCAAATGAAGAAGAAAAGATGAACATTGATCGAATGAAGCTTTGACAGTTTGAGAGTCAAGAGAATATCAATATCCAATGATTGATTCAATCTAAATTGAATAGAAGTTAACGTTGATGAGTTAAAGAGATTTGATTGGTCATCATACCCCAAAGAAATACTCCTTGAATATCTTATATCTGTGCTAAGATGAACTAGATCATTAGAAGTCAGACAGCAGATTTTTCGATAATGAGGGGACTCATGGAAATGAGGAGTCGCCTTTTGATCACTGAAGCAAAAGGCCTGAAGACAAAATGAATAATGAGTGGACTCATAAAAAATGAAGAGTCGCTTCTTGATCACAGAAGCAAAAAGCCTGGAGACCAAGTAGACAATGAGTGGACTCATTATAATGAAGAGTCGCCTCATGGGGATAAACGCAAAGGCTTGAAGATGACATGATCAATGAGCGGATACATGAAGACGAAGAGTCGCCTCATGACAACAGAAGTAAAAGACTGAAGATCGAATGAACAAAGAGTGGACTCTTGAAGATGAAGAGTCGCCTCGTGATAGCAGAAGCCAAAGTTGTGAAGACAGAATGAACAAGGAGTCGCCTCATTGATATGAAGAGCGGACTCATGAAGTCAGTGAACAACATCTGGTAAATGTAGAAGCAGAAAGTGTCGACTCCACAAACCTAGAGCCGACTCTTTGGATATAACGGCTATTTTTCTTAACATTATAACGGACTAGACATGCATTAATGATACCCAACAACCTCTAACAGATGGAATCAATACAGGGGTATATATACAAGCTTCCAGCTGCATTTATACAAGAGATTGAAGACAAAAATGAAATCAACTGACTGATTCACTAATATATTTTGATATTCGTCCTGCTTTCATCTGTGAGCTTTGATTGAAAAATCTACTCTTGCTAGAGAGTGTGTTAGTGACTTGTATACTTCTATACACTTATAATTGACAGTCTGAGAGTTCTCTTATGAAAGTAAAACTCTTGTAAGTTTGAGTGGAGTTTGGACAAAACCACTTAGAAATTGAAGAGTTCGGTGAGGAGTTCTTGTGTATAGTGAGCTGAGCACTTTGTCAATCAGCAGCCCATTTGTAATAGGTGATTACATAGTGGAAGAAGACTTCCAGGAGGTCTTGGGGTGAGGACGTAGACCACGGGTTGTGGTTAAACCTCGGTAAATCTGTGTGTTCTTTCTTATGCTCTGTTTTCTTTCATTTCTTTAATTATATTACATTGCATATAGATTGATTAATGTTACATTGCTTAGATTAATTTTAATTAATCTTAATTGTTATTAATCTTCGAAAAACCCAATTCACCCCCCTCTTGGGTTGCCTTTTGGACCAACATATTCATCGCTTTGCGGGCCCAACAGGCCCAAATAGAAGCAAAATGACCAAAATACCCTTGTGGGCGTTGTTATGTCTAATCCCATAGGCACGTTTTTCCAAAAACAGTAAGTCCCATTTCTTATTCCCATATGCGCGTCTTCTCGAAGACAGCAAGTCGCCTTTCAATCCCGTAGGCACGTCTTCCTGAAGACGGTAAGTCCCCTTTTTCTAATTCCAATTCCAATTCCAATTCCGATTCCAATCTCTCTCTCGAGAAAGTTGATTCCTCGAGACGGTAAGTCTATCCAATTTGACACATTTTCCAGAGAAAGTTTATTCGGAACAGTAAGTCCCTTTAAACTTGTCGACCGGGACGAGACCCCAAGTCCCCTAGATGATAGAACGGTCCACCTTTGGCACCTGCTAGCCTGCCAATGCAGAAATGTTCGTTTTGGCACAACTTTCAAGAAAGTTCACTTCTTAGGCGCTAAGTCCCTTTAGCAGTTTCCCGAGATCAGGCAGTCTCAAGAATGATCGCGAACCGTTAGAGTAGCGAAAGTACTCGTAAACATCGCAACCGTTAGAGTAGCAAAAATACTCGCAAATAGATCAATATAGGGAATTGCCAACAACCCCCTGTACCACGAGACTGCCGTCAAAGTGGCGGAAACACTCAAAACCCAAGTCAACACTAGTGCCTGCTAGTCTACTTCGGTGAAAAACGACAAAACTGATCCTAGGGCCATTTTTCGACACGTTTCTCGAGAACACACCTAAGTCCTCAGAATGGTAAGTCCACCCTTCCAAGATTGTCTTAAAAGCAATCCGGCATGATTAGGTGCCTTCTAGCAAGTTTCGGGCCAATTCCGAGACCTTTCGGTCAAGATGACCATTTTGCCCCTAGGCATCCGAACGCCCCGGGAACCACACCAGCTCTGGGTATCAAACCAGTAACCTCTCGAGAATATTTTTTATAGTATTCCCAACCTTTCATTATCTCTTTGGACTCCGAGTCAATTCCGACAAACCCGATGTAAAATGACCGTTTTGCCCCTGGTGGGCTGGTTGCCTTTTCCGACCACACCGGCTCTGGGTATCAAACTGGTAACCTTTGGGAACATTCTAAATAATGTTTTCAAATCTCGAGTCTTCTTCCGGGACATTCTGAGTCCGTCCCAGTAGCTTTTCGGCCCGATTCACCGTTTTACCCCTAATGGCTTGATCAACCCTTTTGACAATTCTTGTCATCCTTTTTCAGGTCAAATACCTTCGGGACCCTGTTTTGAGGGTTCCTGCCCTTTTTCGGCCTTCTAGGCCATTCCCGGTCCCTTAAATCCTTCCTGGACCTTTAGGAGGCACTCCGAGTGAAGCTAGGCGAAAAATTACATAGTAATCACTAGTACAGGCTCCCAAATCTTCTCAAGATACGTTGCTTGCCAACCTTAAAACTTTCCTGACTGGCTGGCACCACTAGTAGTGGGGCCAAGCCAAAAAATGGCCTAGCGCCAATGTAAACTTTGGCTTGGCGCCACTGCAATAGGCGCTAGGTCATTCTTTTGTCTATAAATACAGAGCCTCCTCCAGCGTGAAAGAGGTCCGCAAACTCAATCTAAAAATCCTACTTTTTGATACACGGAGCTTGTAGCCTCCCAAAAACCCTAGTCTCCTTAAGTTCTCTAAACCCTAGCCTCTATACACAAACCCTAGCCTCCTATACACTCACATACACTCCTATACACTCATACACTAGCCTCCATTGAAGACTTGAAGTGCTGCAATCTGAAGCTCTTGAAGATCAAAGCAAACACTCGAAGATCAAGACGAAGATTGAAGTGAAGATCGAAGCGAAGATCGAAGCAAGACAAGCAAAGCAAAGCGCATAAAGCAAAGCAAAATAAACAAGACACAAGGTAGGCTTTCTCTTTAAGTTTATGCATCTTCCCCCTCTCTTCTCTCTCCTAACCCACTTGAGTTTTCTTTTATTTTAATCCCCCATCTTCTTCCCCCCCCTTTCTTGCATGCTTGAAACAAGGGACTTCCTGGTCCACGTGTAGGATTAGGCTATTGGAGAGTCACCGTGTCGGGGGTTTTCTTTTAGTCTAACCAGAGACCACGTAGGTTCGGCCCCCTTGATTATGTGGTCAAGCATTTAACCTTGTATGTTCACGACCCCAACTTACATTATGCATATCATGATCTTGCATTCTTTCAAAATTCGTTGTCAAACTCATTTTCAAAAGCTTGCATTAAACTTGTTTTCAAAACTTGCATCAAAATCTTCTTTTTCAAAACTTGTTTTCAAAATCACAATCCTAAGGTGATTCTAGCCTTTTCGTGGCTAGGGTTGCTTTAGGAAAGTGTTACATTTAAAATGGCCAACACGGTCCATATTTTCAAATCATTGTTATTTTCAAAACCACTATCCTAAAGTGGTTCTAACCTTCTTATGGTTAAAATTGCTCGAGGAAAGTGAGATATTTTATATACTTTCTAAAAACTCTCTTTCAAATCTCTCATTCTAAAAACCTCTCTTTCAACATACTTCCTAAAAATTCTCTTCAACCTCCTTTTTCAAAATTCCTTTCCAAAGTTGTTTTTCTAAAACTTCCCTCCACAAAACTCATTTTCCTAAAAACTCCTTTCCAAAAAAACTCTCCTCAAAATTCATTTTCTAAAAATACTCCCTATGTTTCCTTCTTAGAAAACTCTCTCCTTAAATCTCTTTCCTAAAAACTCTTTCCAACGATCTCCTTCCAAAAATTCCTTTTTCAAAAACTCTCTCAAAGTGTTACTTTTCAAAAACTCACTTTTCAAAATCTCCTTCCTTAGAGTCCAAGTCAAACCCTAGAACCCACAATTAGGAAACCCTAATTGTCCTTCCCAAAAGCATGATTTCCAATCCCTTATTTTGGCCTCAAAACCTAGGCTTCCAAAATCTCTTGTTTTCTACATCAAAACTATATATATTTCTAAAATCTCTTTTCTACGTCAAAACTATAGTCTTTCCAAAACTAGGATTTCTAAAAGCTTCATCTTTCCAATTTCATGCCTAATCCAATCTCCCATTTAGGAAGCCAAATCCAATCTCCCATTTAGGAAACTTGATCCTATCCTCCGTTTTTTGAAACAAAATCAAAACATCTCTTTTTAGAAACAAAATTTAATCCCTTGTTTTAGGAAATAGGAATCTCAATCCTTCCAAACCCAAATCTTTCCTAATTCAACTTCTTCCTAATCTAGTACCTTCCTAAACCGTAAGTTTCCCAAAACTTTCAAATCTTTCCTTAAACATTAAGCTTCCAAATCTTTTCTAATTTAACCCTTTCCTAATTTCATCCCTTTCCAAATTCAAAACTTCAAATCTTTCCAAATCTAAAGCTTCCTAAACTCAAAACTTTCTTACTTTCAAAACTTCCCTATTTCAAAACATTCCAAATTCAAAACTTTCCAATTTCAAAACTTTCTTAAAATGGAAACTTTCCTAATTCAAAATATTTCCTAAATTGAAACTTTCCTAAAATGAAACTGTCCTAAAATGAAACTTTCATAATTCGAACATTTCCTAATTTCAACTTTCCTAATCTTCCAAGTCCAACATTTGAGTCAAATCTTTCTGAATCTCAAGTCCTTCCTAAAACCTTTCTTTCCTAAGTCTAGGTTTTCTAAAACCAAGCTTTCCAAAATCAAATCTTTTCAAATTTTCTAATCAAAATCTCTTTCTTCCAATCATACCTTCTAATGTCTATCGGACTTTTGTCTGAACTACAACTGACCTGTTTTCTTAAAAACCCTCTCTTGAGGTAGTATTTTCAAAATTGTTTTCAAAAACCCTAAGGGCGATCCTCGGATTATGCTTAGTTTTTAGGTGACCTAACTCAACTTAATCAAGTTAGATGGCGACTCCAATTTTTTTCTAAAATCCCTTTATTCAAATATATTTTCAATTCAAGCCTAGTCGCACTCATTCTTCTAGGAGGGTGAGTTCTAACGAGAGAGTACAGTATTTTTCCCGCTTGTGTATGTATTCCTCTAGTACGAAAAATTTGGGCGTGACCATCATGATTAGTTTCCCTCTCAAATAGGGATACCCTAGGACATGCATTGCATAGAGCTATCTAAAAACCAGGAACTAACTTGCAATTTGTGTTATTATTTTTGTTTTTTTACAGAGATCACCCTGCACTGATTCAACATTGCTCCCAAGAAGGGGCAACATCCACCTAGGGATTCCATTATCACTCGGCAGAAAGCATCATTGATGGCTGTTAACCCTGAAGAATCGTCTTAAGTTTCTTGAGAAGAGGTCAACGAAATGAGGACCAAGATGGATGAGATGCTCAAACTCATTCAAACTATGGCTATAAAGGATGATGTTGCAGTCCCATCATTATTTATAACTTCATCTAAGGACCCTGAACCCACTAATCCAAGGATCGTGCTTCAGTTTGACAATGTTGGGAGGAACAAAGAAGATGCCAAAGGGATCAATGCTGAAGAGGAGGAAACCATATTACTTTCACCTGCCGTAAAGAAGGTCCCCCTAGACCCTCTTAGTTTGAAAATCCAAGGGCTAGAGGATTTATTGCGAAGTCTCCATGGCCATGACGCCTACGGTTTCACTACCTATGACGAGTTATGTTTCTTTCCTAACCACCCAAGACCTACTAGGTTCAAAATGCCTGACTTTCAAAAGTATGATGGCACTGGTAACCCCGTCGCTCATCTTCGTTTCTATGCTGAAGTGCTGAGTGGTCATGGTAACGATTTGAAACTTCTTATGCAGCTATTCTAACACAGCCTCACTAGGTCTGCTCTACAATGGTTTGCCTGTCTAGACCTAAGGAAGATCACAACTTGGATCGAGCTGGTCAATGCGTTCAAAGCCCAATACTGTCACAACATCGACCTCACTTCCGATCGATGGTCCCTGATGACGATGAGTAAAGGAGAGAAAGGAACCTTTAAAGGATATGCCCTAAGATGGAGGGAGACCACTGCATAAGTCAATGTCCCGTTGGAAGAAAAGGAGTACGTACAACTGTTTGTGCACACTTTTTAAGGTATATACTATGAGAAAAGTTTCTTCGAGCTCATCATGCAAGGGGAGATGATAGAAAGTGGCCTCAAGACAGGGAGCATTACGGACCCCTACGCCAAGACTGGAGAGTATACCACCAACATAGCCAAGAAGGTGGCTACTACAAAGGGCATATTCAAGAAGGAAAGTGAGGTGTCTGCCATCCTGCCTGGCCAATCCCCCTAATATATTGTCCTGCCTAGCCAATTACCCCAATACCAACCGCCACCACAATCACCTCCTGTCCTGCCCTTACCCACTTTAACCATGCCTACTCCAACCTTTAACTATGGCCCTACTGGGGCACGACCCAACTTTAATAGGCTTGCCCGACGCACCCGTACTTTTGATACCTTAGCTTGCACCCAAACCGAGGCTTACCACAACCTTCTGAAGAACAATATTTTGAAGACCATACCTGCTCGTCCATTGCCAAGCCCTCTACCCCCAACCTTCAATGTCGCCCTTACTTGTGAATACCATTCTGGTGGCCAAGGGCACTACACCGAAAGCTGCTTCTCTCTTAAGCACAAAATTCAGGACCTGATAGATAACAAAACTATTGATCTGCAACCGCTGAAGCCCACTCCTACTCCCAATGTGACCACCAATCCTCTGCCGGACCACACAGTCAACATGATACTAGTAGAAATGGAAGGCAAGGGAGAGTTTGATGAGCTCGGGGCCGAAGATTATGAGGACGATTGGGAGACCGATGAAGAAGATGACTGAGAGGAGGATCTCCCATTGTGCCTGATTTATCTCTATAACCCTGATAAGGTGCTTGATGCTTTTGACTAGTCCATTGAGGAGCCAATGTTCCCAAAGGAAAAGCATATCGAAAGCATAATTGCTTATGGATGAGGTGCTGAGTTTCTACACCCGAAGTATGCAGCAGCTGAAAGTCACTTGTTGGAAAACCCTTGGCCCACGACCGAGTATAACTATGAAGATATGGGCTGGGGGCTAGAAGAGTCAAGAGAGTAGACGGAGCCATTTAAGTTCGAAGGAGGTGAACTAGCCATCCTATTTACAGAAAGACATGTTGCAAATAACAAAAAGGAGATCAATGAACCTACCAACTGCACATCACTGCCGATGTGTCCGGAGCTCTAGAAGAAGCCTTTGCTTGTCTTGCCCTGACCAAGGACCCGAATCACGAATGGAGTATTAAAGATGTGGACATTATCCCAAGGCCTTACTGAAACAGGAATCCCTTTAAAAGCGTACATGAGAGGGGTGTTTTCACCCACTTTCTTTCTATCCCTTTTATATTTTGTTCTTAAATTAATATCTGCACTTCTATTTCTTGACAGCAAGACTATATGTTTTTTACTTATGTAATAAAATGATTAAATTGCTATTATCTTATATGTCTCTTGCAAATGGTGATTACTTCTTATACAAGGGGGCACAGTTTATCTTAGGGAACAATTTGACTTAAAGGGATGATAGCATGAGTTAATCACTCGCCAAATGATCAGCTTTCCAAAGAGAGAGAGGACAAGGATGAGTGAGGAAACTACCCGAAGGCAACACTTGTAAGATACTAAAGCTAAGCGATGTGTGGCCGGATTATCAAAATGAAGAGGAGCTATCTTTCATGTTCCCATAGAAATTCCCTTTCCTTAACCCCTAGTATCTTGCAGAAAGCAAAAATTTTCTTTGTCAACCCCGATCCAAGACTGTCCTCCCCACATTGGGGCAGACAATATTTGAGAACTCTAGGAATGGTATCCACCCCCACTGTGCTAAGGCAGCATTGAAGGCTCTATAGATTAAGCAATCTAGTTCAAAGTGAAGAGAGACCCTCATTTCATTTTCTATACAGTCAGTAGCAACCCCTTGCCAAACCCGTTGAGCCATTTATCTTTTTCGAGAAAACCGCAACCTAGGGATCATCACCCACATTGGGTTAGGTTGGATTGCTGAGGAAGAGGTCTAAAGAAAAAAGGGACGGTAGAATTACTCGTTTCATAAAAAGAAAAAAGATAAAAAGGACAAAGCAAAGGAAAAGAGTTGCCAAGGGGTAAGAGGGCCAAAAAAAAAAAAAAAATTTAAGGAAAGGCCTGAAGAAAACCATGATTGAGTCATATTCAAAAGCATAATAAGAAGATCGAAAGAGAAGAGAGTCATGTTTATCTCAAAAAGCATATAGAAAGGGTGAAAGAAAAGAGTCATTTTCACCTTGAGAAGTATATAGTAAAAACGAGAAAGAAATTTAAAGGTGATCCTAGGTCATAAAGAAACCTAGTAGAGACAACAGGTTCGAGCCTTTACCCTTTCTTGCAAAACCCCGAAACCATAGCCTACATTACAATCTTACTAAAGTCCACTCGGATTAAAAACAGATTGCTTGATCTAAATGAGCTAGATACGCTGCCGAAGCTAAAGAAGGATGCTAACCCTATTGAGAAAGAGAGTCAAGAATGTTACGGATCTAAACCTTGCTGAAAACAACATCGAATTTGAGCTTACACATCCCATCGTTTCGAAAACCCCATAACCTAGCCTACATTATGGTCCTAAAGCAAAGTCTTCTTGAATTGAAAGATTGGCCGCTTATCGCTCTGCCAAAGGTAAGGTAAGCTATTGATAAAACCCCAAAAGTTGAGAGTTTCAGCCCATGAACCCTATACACTAACCCCAAGGCAGAGAGTCAGAGGTGATCAAAAGGTTGAGAAAGGTACGAAATGCTATCATCCAGTCAAGGTATGGTCGAGCCAAAAGAGAGGACAAGGCCCCTGAAAAGGAAGGAGTTACCATCCCAAAGATAACAAGTTCGACAACACCCCTTATCATTCTGTTAGCTAATATATTCTAAAAAAAAAAATCACATGAGTTTCACATACATAGGACATAACTCCCTGTAAAAACACAAATCACCAATATCAACTCATGTAATAGATACACAACATCATCATCCATCACATGCATCTGATCATATGACTAGTTGTAAAGATCATAAATGTCTCTGCCTATCCGTGCATCTAAATATCATAAATATCCATCAAAATAAAATTATCTAACATAAATACATCTCAGGAATAGGGGCAAAAGAAGATCAAGGTCTACGGCAAGGGGCATCCATTAAAGGTCAAAATCAATGTCCTCGGGATCGAAGTCCCCGAAACTTCGATCCAGAGGAGGTGGATAACTACTCAAAGCACCAGCATCCTGCAGAGATGATAGAATCGAAATCAACCACATGAAAGAAGAACTAAACAATAACAAAGTAAGAAGAAAGAGAGAAAAGACGACATACCCTGCCACCTCCCATCTGAGCTATCTGAGCTGTAAAGGAAGCCACCTTTGCTTGATACTGATCTCGCTCCGTTTGGTATTGATCCTTTTGATCCCTCATAGTAGCCAACTCAGCCTGGGGCACGTATCCCCCCGGCACGGCGCCACATGTCAACCACATCCTGTCTTACAGCATATCCGCCGACTACTACATCAAACCGGGTGAAGGCACTGACAGAATGAGCCCCGAAGTGTGCATCATAGTCTGTATCCGGAGAAAGTAAGAACTCGGTACCCGGCTACCACTCCTGATAAAGGATAGGCACTCCCGCCACTAAGGCTCCAAACATATACTCCGGCGGAGCTCCTACTGATCAGAACACCTCATGAAATTGCCGCCAGTGTCGCTCTCTTAGATAGGACTCCCAAGTATCATCACTGAGAAAAATAGCCCTCGACAGGGACAACGGGACCAAGTACCAAACCTTCTCATAATGAACTGACTCGATAAAGGGCTGCTAAGTCACATCCCTCGCCTCAATCAACTCCAGGTTCGCCCGTAGCGTCACAAAGTCAATAATCTCCGATTGCTGGGCCACCTGGTCGTGAGCACACCTCAAAGCACGAGGATAAAGGCCATCCTCGATAACTGCAGGGCGACAAATAGGTAGGTACTCATAGCTCCAACTGACAAGAAAGGGCTAGAAACTAGTCATGTTGCCCCAACGGGAAGAAGTCCGGACCCACATCGATCGAAGCAAGCATCCAAAGGAGAAGGACCCCCAATTCAGCTCAGATAAAGCCCCAAGATCAGCTACTATGCTCACCAACCGAAAAGGCATGAGTGATTTGTTGTTGTTATTATAGAAGTAGCTGAAAATGATATACAGAACAAGTTGCTGCCTCATGATGTCGCGCTGAGCAAGGGATGGCTCAACAGTAAAGGTACTGTCATTCCGACTGAGCCAGGAAATTGGGAAAGCAGAACGCTCAGGAGAGGGCAAGTCCAATAGAATGCATGCATCGTCCCTGCTGACCGGCTGCAAGGTGATCCGCCGACCAACGAAGGAAAGCCCCATGATGATTGCCCAATCCAAGGGGGTGGGACCTAACTTAAAGCCAACAAAATAAAAAGTCCTAGTCTCTCCAAACCATCTCTTGATAAGTGCCAGCACCAGATGTCAGTTCAGGCGATTAGCCTGTAATCCCATGAAAGCTCTGAATTTGATCTCAGCTAAGAAAGCACGATATGATGGAGCAGCCCGCTGCATAGTCACAAATACCTGATGAACAGCCCTTCTAAAAGCTGTCTGTACCCACAGAGGGGGCAAATGCTGTCTAGAATATACACTGGGGTGATAAGTAAGATCCCCGAGGGATGGGATGTCCGATACCTCTAGGTCACCCAAGTCAGCGTCCGTCTCCCTATGTCTAGAGGAGGCTCTCCCATAACCAGCCACCTGGTCACCAAGACCTGGTACTTCCTCCTCAGGAACAATATCCTCCGCAAAGGCCTACTCAACCGGAAGAAAGGGGTCGACAGGTGGTCTGCTCCCTCGTCCGCTTTGACTGGAAGAGGCCCGTCTAGTGGATCGATGACTACCCCTAGAACGACTGGAGCCGCTAACAAAATTTGTCCTAGCTGCCTTCTCATAGCAGCGTCTCCTCTCAGAACCATCATCGCCTGCATCTGCCATCTTGGAAAGGTAAGTAAGATAAGAAGTGTTAATATAGGGTCCATGGAGTTAAAAATAATAATAAAATAAAATAAATAAATAACCAAAAAAAAAGATTTCAAGTGATAAGTCAAAGTGAATTTCCTATACATTTTGAGTTTTAAAATTCCACTTCTACGTCAAAATGAATTTCCTATACTTTTTTTATTCCAAATCAAATTCTACGTCAAAATGAATTTCCTACACATTTTGATTTTAAAATTCCATTTCTAAGTCAAAATGAATTTCCTACACATTTTGATTTCAAAATTCCAAGTCACAATGAATTTTATACACATTTTGATTTAAAAGGTCAAGTATCGAGTCAAAATGAATTTCCTACACATTTTGATTAGTCAATTTCGAGTCAAAACAAGTTTTCTAAAATTTCTAGGGTTTTCTGTCTTTTTCCTTCAAAAAGATTTTATTCAAAACCTTTTCCAACTCTTTTCCAAATTCTAAAAATTTCGGCAGAGTTTTGTTTAAAAATGGTCCCCACAACACCCACCACATCAACACAAAACATAAGCCATGAACTCTACAAACATCACAATCATATAGCACCAACACCCGCACACACTTTTAAAATTTTCAAACTTCCCAAAAGACTCGTTTCATTTTTCAATAAATCAATGGTTTTCAAAGATATCCTAAAATTTTTCAAACTCATTTCAAATGTTTTTTTAAAATATTCCAACATTTTTCTAAATTTTAAACTCCCTTAATTTCATCACTTTCTCAATTTTCTCCATTTTTCCTATTTGTCTAAGTTTTTTTTCTATTTTTCAAAAAATAAAAAATTCAAAAGTTTTCGAAAAATCATGAAATTTCATACGGCTGTTAAACATATTTTTCTAAGTTACACAATATAAAAATCTAGACAAAAAACTCAACACCTAAGCCTGTAGGAACAAACCCCCAATTTCTGCAAAAACTCCCTTCACATAATCACGCAAAATCACTCAAAATCAATTAAACAAGCACTAAAATGAAAAAATAACTTTACCACGGTGTTCGAAATATATCAAAACATTAATTGTCACTATTCACACAACTTTAACAGAATTCTACACATCAAAATCAACATAAACTAAAAAACTCACCTCTTGAAATTCTCCAGCGAGAACTTTTCTTCCGGCGATGGCGTTCACTTCCGGCAATCCCCCGTGGTCTCCAAGAAGCGCTTCCTCAATGTCCAAGCTGGTTTTCTCGTAATGCCTCTCCGTTTTGAGAAAAACCTTCAAATCCCGCAAGTGCTCGAACTAGAAATGTTTCCAGTTTTGATCCCATGCCTGGAGCCACTAGCAGTGGCGCCAGTTGCCAATTCTAGGTAGCTCTGCCTTTTTTCCCGCCAAAACTCGATTTCAAAAGTCTTTTGGGCCCAATATTCGTTTCTACAATCCTATCTTCCAAAATTTCTAAAGTTCATCCCTCCGACCTCCTCACGGTCAACATGAGACTCTTACTATATCATTTTTTGTCTTCGACAAGCAAAGATAGAAAAAGAGGGGCAGCTGTAAGCACCCCATTTTTGCTCGTTTGGCGGTCTCCAATCCATCCAAACCTGTACTTAAGTCAATATGGACGTATTCCAATCGAAATCAACTTTCCAAGTCTAATCCCGTCAATCCATCGTTTCACAAATAGAGGCAAAATGACCAAAATGCCCTTGGAGGTAATGTTCGGTCTAATTCTAATAGGCACGTCTTTCCGAAGATGGTAAGTCCCTTTTCCAATTTTATTTTCAATTCCAATTCCAATTCTAATTCCAATTAAATCTGGCACACCTTTCAAGAAAGTGATTCTTCAAGGTGGTAAGACCCTCCAATCCAGCATGATTCCAAGTGAACTCTTCGAAACAGTAAGTCCCTTCAAACCCGTTGACCGGGATGAGACCCGAAGTCCCCGAGATGGTAGAATGGTCCACCTTTGGCGCATGCTAGCTCGCCAATATAGAAATGTTTGTTTCAGCATGCCTTTTGAGAAAGTTGATTCCTCAAGTGTTAAGTCCATTTAGCAGCTTCCCGAGATCAAGCACTCTCGGGAATGATTGCAAACCGTCAGAGTAGTGAAAGTACTCACAAATATTGCAACCGTCAGAGTAGCGGAAGTACTTGTAAACAGGTCGATATAGGAAATTGACAACAAATCCCTATATCACGGGATTGTCGTCAAAGTGGCAAAAACACTCAAAAACCAGGTCAACACCAGTGCCTGCTAGCTCACTCTGGTGAAAAATGACCAAACTGCCCCTAGGGCCATTTTCAGCACACTTCTCGAGAAAGTACCTAAGTCCTCAGAACGGTAAGTCCACCTTTCCAAGATTGTCTTAAAAGTAATCCGGCACGATTAGGTGCCTTCTAGTCAGTTTCGGGCCAATTCTGAGACTTTCCAATCAAGATGACCATTTTGCCCCTAGGCATTCGAGCGCCCCGGGAACCACACCGGCTCTGGGTATCAAACCGGTAACCTCCTGAGAATACTTTTTATAGTATTCCCAACCTCATTATCTTTCCGGATCATTTTGAGTCAATTCTGGCAAACCCGGTGCAAAATGATCGTTTTGCCCTTGGCGGGCCGGTCGCCTTTTCCGACTACACCAGCTCTAGGTATCAAACTAATAACCTCCTGTGACATTCTAAATAATGTTTCCAAATCTCGAGTCTCCTTTCGGGACATTTCGAGTCCATCCTGGTAGTTTTCTGATCCAGTTGACCGTTTTGCTCCTAATGGCCGGTAGACCCTTCCAACACATCCTGTCATCATTTTTCAAATCTATTACCTTCAGGACACTATTCTAAGGGTTCTTGTCCCTTTTTGACCTTTCGGGTCATTCCCGGCCCTTTCAAATCATTCCCGGATCTTCCGGAGTCACTCCTAGTGAAGCCAGGCTAAAAATTGCACGGTAATCACTAGTACAGGCGCCCAAATCTTCTAAAGATGCGTTGCTTGCCGATTTAAAAAATTTCGTAAGTGGTTGGCGCCACTAGGAGTGGTGCCAGGCCAAAAATTTTGGCTTAGTGCCACTACAGAAGGAATTTTGGCCTGACGCCACTACAACAGGCGCTAGGTCATTCTTCTCTCTATAAATACAGAGCCTCCTTTAGCGTGAAAGGGGTTTGCAAACTCAGTCCAAAAACCCTACTCTTCGATATATAGAGCTTGTAGCCTCCCTAAACCCAAGTTTTCTTTAGGTTTTCCAAACCCTAGTATCCATACATAAACCCTAGCCTTCTATACACTCACATATACTCTTATACACTCATACACTAGCTTCCAAAGCCTCCATTGAAGACTTGAAGTGCTGCAACCCGAAGCTCTTAAAGATCAAGACAAGTTCCTGAAGATCAAGACGAAGACTGAAGCAAAGACCGAAGCAAAGCAAGAAAAACAAAGCGCACAAAGCAAAGCAAAATAAAGAAAATACATGGTAGGCTCTTTATTTAAGTTTACGCATCTTCCCCCTCTCTCTTGTCCCTCCGAACCCACTTTGGTTTTCTTCTATTTGAATCCCCCATCTTCTTCCCCCCCTTTCTTGCATGCTTGAAACAAGGGACTTCCTGGTCCATGTGTAGGATTAGACTATTGGAGGTCACCGTGTCGGGGGCTTTCTTTTAGTCTAACCAGAGACCACGTGGGTTCGACCCCCTTGATTATGTGGTCAAGTCTTAACCTTGTATGTTCACGACCCCAACTTGCATTGTGCATATCATGATCTTGCATCTCTCCAAAATCCGTTTTCAAAACTTGCATTAAAATCGTTTTTTAAAACTTGCATCAAAATCTTCTTTTTCAAAATTTGTTTTCAAAATCACAATCCTAAGGTGATTCTAGCCTTTCCATGGCTAGGGTTGGTTTAGGAAAGTGTTACATATAAAGTGACCGATATGGTCCATATTTTCAAAATCGTTGTTGTTTTCAAAACCGCTATCTTAAAGTGGGTTCTAGCCTTCTTATGGTTAGAATCGCTTTAGGAAAGTGAGATATTTTTATGGACTTTCCAAAAACTTTCTTTTTAAAAATCTCTCTTTCTAAAAACCTCTTTTCTAATATACTTTCTAAAACTCTCTCCGATCTCTTTTCCAAAATTGTTTTTAAAAACTCCCTTCAAAAATCTATTTTCCAAAAACTCTTTTCAAAACTCCTTTCCAAAACGCTCATTTTAACATTCACTTTCTAGAAACATTCCCTAAAACTCTTTCCAAAATCCCTTTCCGAAAACTCTCTTCAAAATTCACTTTCCAAAAACTCCTTCCTAAGATTTCCTTTCTAAAAATTCGCTTTCCAAAAACTCCTTCTTAAGATTTCTTTTCTAAAAATACAATTTTCAAAAACTCTTTTCTTAGAGCCTAAGTTAAACCCTAGAGCCAACAATTAGGAAACCCTAATTTCCATTCTCAAAACATGATTTCCACTCTTTTCTCAAAACCTAAGTTTTTGAAATCTCCTTCTTTACATCTAAATCCTAGGTTTCCAAAATCTATTTTCTACATCAAAACTATAGTCATCCAAATCTTGGGTTTCTAGAACACCATCTTTCCAAATCCATGCCAAAGCCAATCTTCCCTTTTATGAAACCAAATCTAATCTTCCATTTAGGAAACTAGATCCTATCCTCCGTTTTTAGAAACAAAATCAAAATACCTCTTTTAGAAACAAAATCTAATCCCTTGTTTTAGGAAATAGGAATCTCAATCCTTCGAACTCCAAATCTTTTCCAATTCAAATCCTTCTTAATCTCATACCTTCCTAAACCATACGGTTCCCAAAATCTAAACTTTTAAATCTTTCCTTAAACTTTAAGCTTCCAAATCTTTCCTAATTCTACACCTTTCCAAATTTTGACTTTCTAAATCTAAGTTTTCAAATCCTTCTTAAACTCAAATCTTTCCTAACTTCAAGAATTTCTAAAACTCAAACACTTACTAAATTCTAAACTTTCCTAAACTTCAAATCTTTCCAAAAGCTAAAACTTTCTAAACTCAAAACTTTCTTACTTTTGAAACTTCCCTATTTCAAAACATTCCAAATTTAAAACTTTCCAATTTCAATACTTTCTTAAAATGAAACCTTTCCTATTTCAAAAGCTGTCCTATCCCAAAACCTTTCCTATTTTAAACTTTCCTAATTCGAAACTTTCTTAATTGGAAAACTTTCCTAAATCAAAACTTTCCTAAAATGAAACTTTCCTAAAATGAAACTTTCCTAATTTGAATCTTTCCTAAATTCCAACTTCTTTCGAGTCCAATCTTTCTTTAACCTCAAGTATTTTCTAAACCCTTTCTTTTCTAAGTCTAGGTTTCCTGAACCTCAATTTTTCTAAAACAAGTCCAAGTTCTCTTCCTAGGGTCAAATCCTTTTTCAAGTTCAATTTTAGGTCTAGGTTCAATCCTGATTTCTTGAATAGACATGTAGGTATCGCAAGGGCGGGGTAGGGTGATGGCTTAGTGTGTCTTCCCTACACGTAACCAACCTCCGAACCTAGGATCACTATTTTGGAAAGACCAAAATGGAGTTATTTTCAAAAAAAGGCTTAATATTTTCTAAAGGTTACTAAATAACCTGTTTTCCTAAAAATCCTCTCTTAAGGAAGTATTTTCAAAATCGTTTTCCAAAAACCCTAAGTGTAATCTTCGGATTGTGTTTAGTTTTTAGGTGACCTAACTCACCTTAATCAAGGTAGGTGGCGACTCCAAATTGTTTTCCAAAAGCCCTTTATTCAAATTAATTTTCAATTCAAATCTAGTCAAACTCATTCTTCTAGGAGGGTGAGTTCTAACGAGAGAGTACAGTATTTTTTCCGCTTGTTTGTGTATTCCTCGAGTACGAAAAATCTGGGTGCGACATGGATGACCTAGGGTTAGGTAGACCTAGAGTTGGATGACCCAAGGTTAGATTGACCTAGGGTTGGACCAACTAGGGTTAGGTTGACCACCTAGGGTTTAGGTAACCTAGGGTTTTGGAATGTGGTTTAAGGTTTGAGTTTAGCCCTAGTGGCTTGGAGATGGTTTAGGAAGGTGGTTCTATGCATACACTTGAAAAGGAAATTTGAAAAATCTATGATTTTATGTGAGAAAAGATATGATTTTTTTGTTGAAAAACGAAAGATTTTGATTTGAAATTAAAAAAAGAAAGATTTGATTTTGTTTCCAAAATGAAAATATTTGATGCTTCAAAATTAAAAAGATTTGATTTGATTTGAAATTGGAAATGTTAAGATTGTATTTTAAAATCTTATGATTTCATGTTAAAGATTTTGTGATTTTGTATGACACTTTTCGAAAGACAACTCAAGAGAGTTACACACTTTTTGAAAAGCATAATGCTACAAGGACTTTGAAAACCATTTTTGATGCAATGAAAGTAGAAAGACGCAAGAATGCAAAATGGAAGTTAAGGGGCTTAAGGAGGGCTTTCTAAGACATGGAAATCTAGGGTCACAACCGAAGTTTCAAGAAACCAACTTTTAGAACCATTTTTAGAAAAATTCTTGAATATGGAGTTTGAAAAGTGTGTAGAGAATAATGATACTAGAAGGTTTGAAAAGGATGTTTAGGGTTCAAAACCCCTAATATGGACTTTTGAAGCCATATTGAATGTTTCACTTTCCTAAAGCTACCCTAACCATGAAAAAGGCTAGAATCACTTTAGGGTTGTGATTTTAAAAAATAAATTAGGGTTTTGAAACCCTAATATGGACCTTGATGACCACTTTGAATATGTTACTTTTCTAGTAACCATGAAAATGTTAGAATTACCCTAGGATTGTGAGTTTGAAAGGAAAGCAATTGTAAATAATGCATGATCATGACAATTATAGTGCAAAGGGTCGTGAACATACAATGTTTGAGGTTTCACCACATAATCAAGAGGGCTCGAGACCACATCATCACAAGGTAGCCTATAGGAAGGCCTTCAACCGGTGACCTCCCCAAGGCTTGTCCTAGCTATGGACCCAAGGTTCTCTTATTTCAAGCACGCAAGAAGCAGAGGTAGAAGATGAGGATTAAAATAGAGAATAGTCGAAGTGGGCTATGAGGGAGAAGAGCGAGTGGAGGGGTTGCAAAACTTAGAAAGACCCATCATTCAATATTAACTGTCGGTGTAGTTTCGAGGCGCATTCAGGTCGTCAGGGGTAAAATAGTCATTTGGATCGAAATTGGAAAGGATGGCATATTGAGTATGCCTTATTGTCCAGGGACACTTTAAAAGGGTGGACTTACGTCTTGAGAGATTTTGAATTTTCCCGAGACGTGCTTG
This sequence comes from Euryodendron excelsum, assembly GCA_033060915.1. NCBI lineage: Eukaryota > Viridiplantae > Streptophyta > Magnoliopsida > Ericales > Pentaphylacaceae > Euryodendron > Euryodendron excelsum. The sequence continues at coordinate 3,431,480 of CM065384.1, read as the reverse complement.
AAGGCCTAAGGGGCAGGTTTGGTCATTTTTCACCAAGTCGGGCTAGCAGGCGCCAGTGTTGACCTAGGTGTTAGTTCCCTAGACCGCCCAGTTTAGGAAAGCTACCTATGCGGTGTTGGTCCTTGAGACTGCCTAGTCTCCGAGAGCTACTTGTAGGGTGGTGTTGGTTTCTAAGAACGTCTGGTCTTAGAAAACTACCTCTGAGGGTGGTGTTGGTCCTGGAGAACACTTGGTCTCTAAGAACTACCAAATGAAAGACATTCTACATTGGCAGGCTAGCAGGCGCCACAAGTGAATTGTCTAGAATTTGATACAGTGTTGGTCCCTGAGATTGCTTGATCTCAGGAAGCTATCTAGATGGCGTTAGTTCTCGAGACAGCACGATTTTAGAAAGGTGCTTGGAATAGTTGGGGGTAATATGGTCTTTTTAGCTTTAGTTGGGCCTTGTGGGCCTGGGAAGTGACTATTTGGAGTTTGAAAGAGCCGTCTCGGGCTCGCATATGCCGTGATGTTTGAAAGCTGGATTCGGTTAGGCTGGAGATTTCCGAGCGAGCAAAAATGGGGTGCATACAGTTGTCCCTCTTTTTTTGTCTTTGCTTACCGAAGGCAAAAAAAAATTAAGGTAAGAATCTCTTTTTGGTCACGAGATAATTAGAGGGACGATAGCCGAGAAAGTTTTTGGATAACTGGTGAGTAGCTCCTTTTGAAAACTTTGAATTTCAAAAAAATCTTGGTTCTTTTGAAATTTTTTTCAGGGTCTGGGTTTTTAAAAAAGGTCGGCTTGTGGAGTTTGGAAAGCTTGGGAATTTGAAATTGAAGGTTCGAAAAATGATTTTTGGGTTATTGGAAGCTCTTAAAAACGATTTGTGGCATGAAGGGCATTTAAAACTGGCTTTGGTGAGAAGCTAAAGGGCTAGGCTTGTGTAGCACACGTGCCTGGTCAAAAATAACCCTAGCGCATGTGCTACATGTGCCAGTTGGATTTTCCTTCTGCCGCATCTGCTACATGCGCTAGGCCATGGGTTTTAAAACAGAGCAATTTCTCATATTGTGTTATGAGTTTTGATATTCTGGGGCAATTGAAGAGCTTTGATGTGGGGGTTTCAACAGATCTTCGTTGGCTCTTGCTAGAAAGGTCCCGAGGAACATCGGGCTCGTGTCAGAAGTGGTTATTGTTGTCGGATTCTCATCAAAAAGTTCAATTTTTGTTGGAAACCAAAGGTTGGTTTTTTTGGAATTGTGTTGATTTTGTTGCATATATTTCTATTGTTTGCATATGAATAGTGTGAGTCTATACTTTTGGATGATAGAACATTATGGGCGGATTATTTTTGTGATTTGATGATGATTTGTGTGTGTTTGGGATGATTTTACATGTTTTGTGAAGGGTTTTCCTGCAGGTTTTAGAAAATTGCTTGTGTAGGCTTGGGTTTCGCATGTTTGTGCTTGATTTTCGTACCGGATGTCTTAGAAAAATATATAGAACAGCTATATGAACTTTTTTAATTCTCTGAAAATTTTTGAATTTTAAAAATTTTAAAAATTAAGAAAAATAGAGAAAATTAAGAAAATTTTAAAAATTAAACCTATTGACGGTAGAAAAATTATGGGGATCTTTTTGAGTGCTTCAGGAATTTTCAAAAAATTTTAGAAAATAAAATGGAACCGAAAACTTTTAGGAAGGTCGAGAAATCGTCCTAAAATTTGTTTTTTATCGTTGGTCATGTGCCATGGAGGATAGGATGGTGTCGGTTGACGTGATTGAAAGCCCGGGGAGCCTTGGTGACGTGTTTGTGATTTGTTGAATCTTGGGATAGTGACCTTTTAAGGCGGAACTCTGCCGAAAGTTTTCAAAAAGTATGGATCCCTTAAAAATTCAATGCTTCAACTCTGAAACTCTTAGAAAAAGCAATTACTTTTGAAAACTATACTTTTGGAGGAGAAAGCCCGGGATACCTTAGAAATCTTATCGAAATAGGGCTTTTGAAGGCGAAAGCCTAGGAAACTGGTTTAAAAACTCCTAACAAAACTTTTTGAGGAAAAAGCTAAAAAAATCTTATAAAATCTTTGAAACGGGACTTTTGAAGAAGAATGCCTGAGAAATCGGCTTAAAATTTCGAAATAGAAGTCTTTAGGAGAAAGTCCGGAGAACTGTTAGCAAACTTTGAAACAAAGCTTTTGAAGGAGAAAGTCTAGGAAACCCGGTTTGACATTTTGAAACAAGACTTTTTGATAAAAAAAAGTTGAGAAAACTGTTAGAAAACATTTTAGAATGGGGATTTTGAAGGAGAAAGTTCGAAAAACTAGTTTGAAATTTTGAAATGGAACTTTTTGAAGAAAAAGCTCAGAAAATCCTAGAAAATCTTTGAAACGGGACTTTTGAAGGAGAAAGCCTGGGAAACTGATTTGACCTTTTAGAAAATATAATTTTTTGAGGAAAAAGCCTGGAGGACCATTAGAAGTTTTTGGAACAAGGCTTTTGAGGGAAAAGCTCAAAAAACCGTTAGAGGACCTTGAAATAGAATTGGGGGAATGGATAGGGCCTTAACTTCTTTTTTTTTCTTTTTTTTCTTCTTCTCCATTTTTCTCTTTTTCTTCCCTTTTTTTTTCTTTTTCTTTTTTTTTCCTCTTTTTTTTTTTGCCTTTTTTTCCTCTTTTTTTCTTCTTCTTTTTTTTTTTTTTTTTTTTTTTTTGGGTGTATACATATATTGTTTTGCTTTTTGCTTTCATGCATATCCCGTTGCTAATCAACTTTTTACATTCTTTCTTGTTGTTGCTTTCTAGGATGTCGGAGGCTAGCGATGATGGTTCTGATAGGAAGCGCCTTGGGAAGGCGTTGGGGGTTGAGCCTGGGGAGGGCAATGATGGCAGGAGTGGTTCTGCTCGAGGCGGCAGTGTCGCGAGGGGGCAGTCTTCTACTGCTATGGGTGCGAGAGTCAAGGAGGATGCTGCTGTCATGTGTTGGCTCCGCACTTGATACGGTAGCCACACTAAGGAAGAGTGGCAGATCTTTTGTAGGGCTGTCGGGTATCTAGGGTCACTTCTCTTTGTTTGGTTGGTACCTGGTCCGGTTAAGGCATCTACTACCTTTTGGTGCCCTAAGCTATGTTTCTTTTGCTTTAGCAATTTTGAGATGACACCGACCCCTCATGAGTATGAATGCTTATTAGGTTTGAGGAGCGGTCAGGAGGGTATCATGGGTCCAGACTTTCCCAGGGGCTTTCTGTCCATTGTTTCTGGTCAGTTGGGACTCAAGCACCACATTCTAGATTCAGACTCCCATCTTGCTTTTCCAGTCCTTGAGGTGGACTTTCTACTAGATCATTTTAAGTTTCACACTTGTCAAGTTACTCACCCTGGTGTTTGGCATACTTCTTCAGAATGGCCTATCGCTCGGATGAACACCCTTGCCCTGATCCTGCTAAGTCTTCTAGTATGGCAGACTTTGCTCCTTGTTATTGTCGATCTGACGAGGGTATTCTTACACCTCTTTAGCTGTGGGTGAGACCTATGTGAGCTTTACTTGGCTTCGGAATGGGGAGGACACTTACTTTAGAGGGTCTCTGGCCTTTTTCTAGCTATAGGCTCTCGAGCATCTATTCATTCACCACATCACTCGTCACATATGGTATCCAGAGGTTGACCCTATCTGTGCCTTGGTGAGGTCTCAGCAGGAGATCATTGATGGCATGGACTGCCCTGATTCTTACATGACATGGATGACGTTCCTCCAAACGAGGAGATCTAATTTAGTTCGGTGGTTTATGGGTTTGTGCAATGTTGATTCGTTGAGGGTACAAACTTCTGATTGGGTTTTTATCCCTTTGATCGACCTTAGGGGTGTTGTCTCTTTTTTTGGCATTCAAGTTCTTTGTCAGTTAGGCCGAACACATGATGTCCTATACACAACCATGGCGACAGGATATCAAATTTATTTTGGTGATGATTGTAAGCATCCCATTTTTGACTGCTCGGCAGTCTACACTCCGTCCAGACTTGTACTCAAGTCAATATGGATGTATTCCAATCGAAACCAACTCTCTAAGTCTAAATCCCGTCTGTCCATCGCTTCGTGGGCCCACCAGGCCCAAATAGAGGCAAAATAACCAAAATGCTCGTAGGGGCATTCCCCTTTCCAATTCCAACCCTCTCTCAAGACAGTTTATTCCTCGAGACGGTAAATCTATTCCCAATTAGGCACGTCTTTCCGAAACGATAAGACCCCTTTCCAATTTTAATCCCTCTCTCGGGACAGTTTATTCCTCGAGACAGTAAATCTACTCTAATTAGGCACGTCTTTCCGAAGACGATAAGACCCCTTTCCAATTCCAATCCCTCTCTCGAGACAGTTTATTCCTCGAGATGGTCCGGCATGTTTTTCAAAAAAACCTCTTCGGAACGGTAAGTCCCTTTAAACTTGTCGACCGGGACAAGACCCCAAGTCCCCTAGATGGTAGAACGGTCCACCTTTGGCCCCTGCTAGCCCGCCAATGCAGAAATGTCTGTTTAGGCTCGCCTTTCGAGAAAGTTGATTATCAGGCGCTAAGTCCCTTTAGCAGCTTCCCAAGATCAGGTAGTCTCGGGAATGATCGCGAACCATCAGAGTAGCGAAAATACTCGCAAACATCACAATTGTTAGAGTAGCCGAAATACTCGCAAACAGGTCGATATAGGGAATTGCCAACAAACCCCTGTATCACGCAACCGTTGTCAGAGTGGCGGAAACACTCCAAACCCAGGTTAACACCGGTGCTTGCTAGCCCACTGCGGTGAAAAATGACTAAATTGCCCTTTGGGCCTTTTCCGGCACGTTTCTCGAGAACACACCAGAGTCTTCAAAACGGTAAGTCCAACCTTCCAAGATTGTCTTAAAAGCAATCCGGCATGATTAGGTGCCTTCTAGTCAGTTTCGGGCCAATTTCGAGACCTTCTAGTCAAGATGACCATTTTGCCCCTAGGCATCCGAACACCCCAAGGACCACACCGGCTTTGGGTATCAAACCGGTAACTTTCTGAGAATACTTCTTATAGTATTCTCAACCTTTCTCTATCTTTCGGATCATTCCGAGTCAATTCTGGTAAACCCGGTGCAAAATGACCGTTTTGCCCCTGGTGGGCCGGTTTCCTTTTTCGACCATACCGGCTCTGGGTATCAAATCAGTAACCTTCTAAGATTGCTTCTTATAGTATTCTCAACCTTCCTTTACCTTTCCGGATTATTCTGAGTTAGTTTCGGCAAACCCGGTGCAGATTGACCGTTTTGCCTCTAAAGGCCCGGTTAACCCTTCCGACACATCCTATCCTTATTTTTCAAGTCAAATACCTCCGGCACACTATTCTAAGTGTTCCGACTCTTTTCCGACCTTTCGGGTCAATTCCGGTCTCTTAAAATCATTCCTGGACTTTCCGGAGTCACTCCTAGTGAAGCCAAGCTAAAAATTGCATGGTAGTCACTAGTACATGCGCTCAAATCTAGTCAAAGATACGTTGCTTACCGACTTACAAAATTTTCTAACTGGCTGCCGCCACTGCCAAGAAATGGCCTAGCACCACTTCTAGTGGCGCTAAGAGGAATTTTTCCCTAGCGCTACTACAACAGGCGCTAGGTTTATCCCATCTCTATAAATATAGAGCCTCCTCCAGCGTGAAAGAGGTCGGCAAACTCAGTCTAAAAATCCTATATTTCGTTATACAGAGGTTGCACACTCCCAAAACTCTAGCTTCCCTAGGTTTTCCAAACCCTAGCCACCATACACAAACCCTAAGCCTTATATACACTCATACACACCCCTACGCACTTATACACTAGCCTCCAACCCTCCATTGAAGACTTGGATTGCTGCAACTATGAAGATTTGAAGAACGAAGATGAGCCCTCGAAGATCAAGACTGAAGTGAAGCGAAGACCGAAGAAAAGCAAGGCGCGCAAAATAAATAAGACACAAGGTAGGCTTTCGTTTTACTTTTCTGCACTTCCCCCCTCTCTCTTCTCTCTCCTAACCCACTTGGGTTTTTCCTATTTTAATCTCCTATCTCTTTCCCCCCCTTTCTTTGCATGCTTGAAACAAGGGGACTCCCGGTCTATGTGTAGGATTAGACTATTGGAGGGACACCGTGTTGGGGGCTTTCCTTTAGGCTAACCAGAGACCACGTGGGTTCGGCCCCCTTGATTATGTGGTGAAGCCTTAACCTTGTATGTTCACAACCCCAAGTTTGCATTGTGTATATCATTATTTTGCATCTCTCCAAAATCGTTTTCAAACTCGTTTTCAAAATTTGCATTAAACTTGTTTTCAAAATTGCATCAAAATCTCCTTTTCAAAAACTTATTTTTAAAATCACAATCCTAGGGTGATTCTATCCTTTCCATGGCTAAGGTTGCTTTAGGAAAGTGTTACATTTAAAGTGACTTTTATGGCCCATATTTTCAAATCTTGTTGTTTTCAGAACCACTTTCCTAAAGTGGTTTTAGCCTTCTTATGGTTAGAATCGCTTTAGGAAAGTGCGACATTTTTATACCTTCTAAAAACTCTCTTTTCCTAAAAATCTCTTTTCCTATACTTTCCTAAAACTCTCCTTTTCAAAAGTTGTTTTCAAAAACTACCTCCAAAAAATCTATTTTTCGAAACTTCTCTTTTTGAACTCCTTTCTAAAAACACTCCCTAAATTCACTTTCCTAAAAACTCTCTCCAACAATCTTCTACCAAAAATCTTTCCAAAAACCTCTCTTTCAAAACTCACCTTCTAGAAACTCCTCTCTAGGACTCCCTTCTAAAAATTTTCGTTTTCAAAAACGTACTTTCCAAAAATCCCTTTTCTTGATGCCCAAATCAAGCCCTAGAACTCACGATTAGGAAACCCTAATTTTTCCTTCCCAAAAACATGATTTCCAATCCCCTATTTTGGCCTTAAAACCTAGGTTTCCAAAACTATATCAAAACTATACATATTTTCAAAAACCTATTTTCTACGTCAAAACTATAGCCTTCCAAATCTAGGGTTTCTAAAACTTCCCCTTTTCAAATCCTTGTCAAATCAAATCTTCCCTTTAGGAAACCAAATCAAATCTTCCCGTTTAGGAAACTAGATCCTATCCTCCGTTTTTGGAAACAAAATCAAACCTTCCCTTTTAGAAACAAAATCCAATCCCTTCCTAATCTAAATCTTTCATAATTCAACTCCTTCCTAATCCTCTATTTTCCTAAATCTTAAGTTTCCAAAACTTGAACATAAAAATCTTTCCTAAATTCTAAAATTCAATTTTCAAATCTTTCCACATTCAACCCTTTCCTAATTCTACCCCTTTCCAAATCTTCACTTTCCAAATCTAAGTTTTTCAAATCTTTCCTTAACTCGACCTTTCCTAATCTCAAGATTTTCTAAAACTCAAACTCTAAAACTTTCTAAATCCTAAGCCTTCGTAAACTTCAAATCTTTCTAAATCTAAAATTTTCTAAATTCAACACTTTCCTATTTCAAAACTTTTCTTAAAATGAAACTTTTTTATTTTAAAACTTTCCTAAACTAAAACTTTCCTAATTCCAAAACTTTCCTATTTTGAAACTTTCCTAATTCGAACCTTTCCTAAATCCAAGCTTCCCTAATCTTTCAAGTCCAACACTCAAGTCAAATCTTTCTAAATCTCAAATCTTTCCTAAGTCCCGTCTCTTTCCTAAGTCTAGGTTTCCTAAACCATCATCTTTCTAAAACAAGTCTAAATCTTTTTTCCAAGTTCTATCTTTCCAAATCAAAGTCCAATCTTTTCAAATTCCAATCTTCTATTCTAAGTCCTAATCAAATCTCTTTTTCGAATCCAACTCTTCTATTTTCAATCGGACTCTTGTCCGAACTATGACTGACCTGATTCCTCCAAAAGGATACGTAGGCAACCCTCATGGGTGCGATCACAACTTCTTTCAAATTTCAAATTCCTCCACTTTTTCCAAATCTCAAATTTTACAATCTTTTCAAATCTCTAATCTATTTTCAAACTTCCAATTTCAAATTTCTATTTCTAATTTTTCAAACTTTCCAATTTCAAATCTATCCTTTCAAATCTTTTTTCTAAAATCAAATCAATTTCTTTTCAAATCTATTTCCAAATCTATTTTCCAATTCTCTTTTCTTGCACTTGCATATAATGCATCACGTTTTTCTAAACAGTTTTTTTTTTTCAAAGTGGATAGGATTGAACAATAGTTAGTTGAAAACTCTCATAGGTGAATCTAGGGTAGATTGACATGTAGGTACCGAAAGGGTGGGGTAGGGTGATGGCTTAGTGCGTCTTCCCTACACGTAACCAACCTCCGAACCTAGATCACTGATGTCAAAGATCAAAACAGAGTTATTTTCAAAAAAGGGCTAATTGTTTTCCAAAGGTTGCCAAACAGTCCGTTTTCTTAAAAACCCTCTCTTGAGGAGATATTTTCAAAATCGTTTTCCAAAACCCTTAGTATAGTCTTTGGATTGTGCTTAGTTTTTAGGTGACCTAACTCACCTTAATCAAGTTAGATGGCGACTCCAAATCTTTTCTAAAAGTCCTTTATTTAAATCCATTTTCAATTCGAACCTAGTCGCACTCATTCTTCTAGCAGAGTGAGTTCTAACGAGAGAGTACAACATTTTTCCCTCTTGTGTGTGTATTCCTCGAGTGTGAAAAATCTGGGCGCGACAATGATGTGCCGAGAGATTTGGTGACCGAGTTGACGAAGTTATGGTAGACTTTGGTAGTGCACGATAACTCATATAGTCCATTCTCTTTCATTTCGACAGCCACTACTGATTATGACATATGGTTCTAGATGTATGTTTTGGGGGATGCCACAGTTAGAGATCCTCTCTTGGAGTCTCCCTTACCTTTAGTGGGATATGTCGATCTTTTAGCCATTGCTACCATCGGGGCAAGACATCATCGGAGGCTTTATCGCACCCGGTTAGATGAGTTAGAGGATTTATTGGAGGCCAACAAGAGACGAGTCAGTGATTTGGAGAGGCAGCTTGAGGTGGCTCCTGGGATAAGAGACTGCCCTTCGGCCGATGTTTCTTGGGGAGTTAGGTGCCCTCAGGGCTCCCGAGACACCCTTATTTCAGCAGGAACCGACCCCCAGAATAAGTTTATAGTTTTATTAAGGGACATGGTACATACCCTTTCACAGGAGAGGGATTATCTTCTTAACCGATGTTGGTGTCAAGGACTAAGTCAATTATCGACTTCATCTTTTGGGGCCTCTGCCAGTGTTGGCCCTTCCTGGGAGAGGTTGGTGATGCCACCGTTTAGCGAGGCTGGTCCTTTGTTTGCCAGCCCCGGTCCTGCGAGTCTTGGTATTAGAGGTTCGGATGAGGACTCATCGGACGGGGACATGGACCGTTATGTCATGGCCTGTCGTTCTTGATGCAGTCTTTCCCTTTTATCTTTCATTTTCCCATTTTGTTTGTACCGCAACTAGCCTGCTCTGAGATATTTGGACTTTCTTCTGAGATTTCCTGCATTTGTAAATATTCTAATGTTAGTTTGGCTCTTATGATTTTGCTGTAATGGATTTTACCTTCCTTTCGGGGAGTGTTACCGTCTGTTTGTTCCTGAGCCACTTTGTTAGTTCAAACATGCGTTATGGCAAGAATTACATCCTATGAGGGTAGGAATTACTTCCCTGGGATGGGATTCTCATTGAGATGTTCTTGGCAGGGCCTTGCATTATTCCTTCTTCTTGGCTTATTGATTTTGAAAGAATGCCTCTATTGATAATTGCGAATTTCTCTCCTATCTTTTCCTGCCATGACTTGGGAATTGTTTACCCGTTGGTTGAGATAAACCAGAGAATGGATGAGAAGGAATTTTTTTTTTTTTGCTATCGGCGCCCTTGCAGGTTTTCACCGATCCCAACTTTGTCATTTTTACGTTTTGGTGCCCTTGTAGGTTTTCACCAGACTGATAGTTTTGTATCTTGCCATGCCTCCATCTTTTTACTCGCGACGCTCTTTCGAGTTTTCTTTGCGCCCTTTGGGTCACGCATTTTTTTTTAGCAACAGGGAATTCTCTTGTAATTCGGGAAGGATCTATGTCAGGAACAGAGACTTGGATGTTTCGGGTATTTTTCCACAAAAGTTGCATTCGAAAATCATCATCCTTCTTATGCTGGACTTAGTTTAAACTAAGTAGTTTCCATTGATTAGAAAGGGCTTTAATTTGGGTCGTAATGTGGGCCATGTTGTAGGGTTGCTGAAGAAAAGGGTATAAAGGCTCAAAGTATTTCCATTTTTTCAAGGCTCACTTATGACCTACGATCACTTTTGGAACCTCTTCTCTCTTCCTTCTTCACCACTTCTCCTTTTTTTTTTTTTTTTTTTTGCCTTTTTCCGAGTTATTGCTTATTTTCCTTTTCCTTGCCCCTAGCTTTATTAATTATGATAGTTCTGGGGTTTTCATTTCATTTATCAATCCTTTCTATTCTTTTCGTTTTGCCTTTAGGACCTATCGAGTCCGTGTTTCTTTTTTGCTTATTTCTTTCTAGTTTTGCTTTCATCTTTTGTGGGTGGTGATCGTTAGGTCGGGTTTTTCAAAAGAGTATAATTGGCTCAAAATGGGCTGTAGCAAGGGATGTGGTGTATAGGGTAAAATGAATTGATGGCCTCTCATCATGTCAATTTAACCTGCTTAGTATCCACGAGTTCTTTCACAATAATTTTGACGATTCAGGAAAGGAACACACATTTTTTTGATAAAAGAAAAGTTCACAGGCCTTCCTTTATTTTAATGGACTTCTTTGTTGCTCAAGAGAAAGTAGGAGATCTCGATTCATACAAAGTAACGTTTGACTGTGTCTGAGTTTAGAGAGTTGGGAAATTCTTGCCCGTCTATTTCTGGCAGTATGAGCGCCCCTCCTGTTAAGACCTTCTTGACTATGAAGGGCCCCTCATAGTTTGAAGCGAACTTTCCTCGGGCTTTTTCTTGATTGGAAATAATCTTCTTCAGCACTAAGTCCCCAACTTGGAATCTTTAGGGTCTTACTTTTTTGTGAAACACTTTAGTTAACCTCCTCTTGTAGCCTTGTGCATGGTAAACAGTGGCTATCCGCTTTTCATCTAGTAGGCACAATTTTGCGTATTGGTCTTTAACCCATTCTGCCTCCTCTAACTGAGTTTTTATTAGTACCCTTATAGAAGGAACTTCTATTTTGACAGAGAGCACAACTTTATTACTGTAGACCAACTCATAGGGGGTTGCACCGGTAGAAACCCTCATCACAGTTCGGTAGGCCATGAGTGCGAAAGGGAGCTTTTCCTGCTAATCTTTATAGTGGTCGACCATTTTTCAAAGAATTCTCTTGATGTTTTAGTTGGCGGCTTCTACTGCCCCATTCATTTGTGGTTGTAGCTTACTGAATTTTGATGGGTGATCTTGAAGTTTTGACATAACTAGGACATCAAGTCATTGTTTAAGTTGGTAGCATTATCCGTGAAGAGTGATTTAGGAATCCCATACCAGAAGATGATGTGATTCTTGATGAACTGGCTAACTACCTTTTTGGTGACATGGACATAAGATGCTGCTTTGACCCATTTCATGAAATAATAAATGGCAACCAAGATGAACCGGTGTCCATTTGAAGCTTTTGGGGAGATCGGGCCAATCATATCCATTCCGCACATGGAAAATAGCCACGGGGCCGTCATTGGCTAGAGCTCGATAGGTGGGGATTTGATCATATCTCCGTGTAACTAACATTTATGGCATCAGAGGACATACCGGATACAGTCTGTCTCTATAGTGATCCAATAGTACCCCATCCTAGGAATTTTTTTGGAGAAGGTATGACCATTCATGTGGAGCCCGCAGGTCCCTTCATGGATTTTTCTCATGATTTCTCCTGCTTTTACTACATCAACGCATTTTTGTGGTCCCAGAGTGGATCTTTTGAAGAGTTTGTTTCTGACCAGAAAATGTTGGGCTACCATCCTTCGGATCATCTTCTTATCACTTTGTACGGCTTAAGCGGGGAACTCCCCAGTCTGTATATATCTTTTGATGTCATAGAACCAAAGTCGCCCATCTAGTTCAGTGGAGGTATTGAGGCAATGAGATGGGGCATCTTGAACAAATATCTGGAAGGGAAGAATTTCAATATCATCATCAACTTTGATGGCTGCGGCCAAGGTGGCCAAGGCATCGGCAAAACTATTTTCAGTTCAAGGAATGTGGTAGAAGTCTATTTTTAGAAACATTTGATAGAGGTCCTTAACTTGCTGATGATAAGAGGAGAGTTTGTTGTCCCTGGTTTGATACACTTCTTTAGTTTGCTGAATCACCAAGTCAGAATCCTCGAAGACCATTACTTCCTCAATCTTCATTTCTACTGTCAACCTCAATCCTAGAATGTAGGCTTCATATTCAGCGATGTTGTTGGTGCAGAAGTCAAACTTTAACTTAGATACAATGGAGTAATGGTTGCCTTTCTCGGACATTAAGACTGCCCCAATTTTAGCTCTTTTTTTGTTTGAGGCGCCATCAAAATACATCTTCCATCCCGAGTCTTCTTGTTTCTTGGCCTCAGATTCGGTGTATACGATTTCTTCATCAAGAAAACAGGGCTCCATAGGTTGGTATTCCTTGATGGTGTTTTCCTCCAAGTAGTCTGCTATAACCAGTCCTTTGACTGCCTTACGGGTGGTGAAGACTATGTTGAACTCGGCCAAAAACTTGTGTCATCTGGCTACCCTGTTGAAAAGAGTGGGTTTTTCAAAAAAATATTTGATCGGATCCATTTGGGATGTGAGAAATGTAGTGTGATGTAGCATATAATGCCTAAGCTGATGGGATGCCCATGCCAAAGTGCAACAGGTTTTTTCTAACATGGTTTATTTGACCTCATAAGGTGAAAACTTCTTGCTGAGGTAGTAAATAGCTTGCTCTCGCCTTTCGGTTTCATCATGCTACCCTAAGACACATCCCATTAAAGTTTCGAGGACTGTCAGATAAATTAGAAGGGGTCTTCCTAGAGTTGGCGGCACCAGAATTGGAGGATTTATCTTTTCAAAAACTTGTTGGCAGTTCGCGTTCCATTCCATCGGAGCATCCCTTTTGAGCAATTTGAAAATTGGCTCGCAAAGGTGGGTCATCTGGGAAATGAATCTGCTAATAACATTTAATTTTCCCAAGAAGGACCTGATTTTGGTTTCTCCCTTTGGGAGTGGCATTTCAGTGGTCGACTTAACTTTGGCAGGATCTGCTTCTATTCCACTTTTATTGACAATGAACAGTAGCAGTTTTTTGGAAGAAACACCAAAAATACACTTAGTAGGGTTGAGCTTGAGCTGATATTTGCGGAGCCAATCAAACACTTTTCACAGGTTGATCCAATGGTCTTCTTGGGCTTTAGACTTAACTATCGTATCATCTACGTAAATTTCCACTTCTCTGTGTATCATCTCGTGGAAGAGAGTAACCATGGCCTTTTGATAGGTTGCCCCAGCATTATTCAGTCCGAAGGGCATTACCTTGTAGTAGTATACTCCCCATGGCGCAATAAAGGCTGTTTTTTCCCAATTCTCTTTAGCTATCTTGATCTGGTTATATTCTGAGAACCCATCCATGAAGGAGAACATCTTGTGGCCTGTAGTATTATCTACCAGGATATCTATATGGGGTAAGGGGAAGTCATCCTTCGGGCTTGTTTTGTTGAGATCCTAGAAGTCAATACACATTCGAACCTTCCCGTCCTTTTTTGGGACTGGGATAATGTTGGCCAACCATTAAGGATATTCGACTACTTATAGAAACCTGGCATGAAACTGCTTAACCACTTCCTCTTTGACTTTCAAGCTCCACTCGGGTTTAAATCTTTGGAGTTTCTGCTTTATGGGCCTGATATGTGGATCTAGCAGCAGTCGATGCTCAACAATGGGCTCATCCAACCCTAGCATATCTTGATAAGACTATGCGAAGACATCAATATAGGCAGATAGTAATTCCAGCATTGCTTTGCATTGCCAATGATCTAACCCAATACCAATCTTGACCTCTTTAGGGGATTCTTCGCTTTCCAAATTGACTGTTTCTATTTCTTCAACATTAGTGGTTTTGCAGTTATTATGTCTTTCTAACTGTTCTAAAATTTCCTTCGGGTCCTCATCAGTGTTCTTTACATTGAGTTCAATTCCCAAGAGTTAGTAGTCAAATTCAATTTTGAAGTTGCAATCCGTCAATATAGGCATTCTTTCAATTAATTGGCAAAGATGTTGGATATGCAGATTCTTGATCAAAGACAACAAGGAGAATTATTCAAAACAGGGAAGCAACTCTTTCATATATAGGTATTTCTATTACAGCTCTTGATTGGAAACAAAAACAAAAACAAAAACAAAAGATAAACATATGACAAGTTTTAAAGAGTCAGAAGTGCATGGAATGTCCTGGCAAGCTTATATCGAAACTTGCGAGCCCGAAGGAGGTCTTCACTATCCCAATTATTTAGATTTCCTCCAGGAAGAACTGGCCTAATAGTGGTACTTTCTGGTACTTCAGTGTCTGAGGGTAGAGGCACATCAATCATTAGGGTTTCTTGATACAGATTGGTTTGAACTTCAGTTTACACTTTTCCTTTCTTAAGAATTTTTTTTATCCTCGGTTAAGCAAAGCGGCTTGAGTTGGTGTGTCATTTCTTCCTCTCCTCCATTTCCTTGAGCAACCCTTTACTGCTTTCTCTTTTGGGTTTGTTCTCTGATTTCCTTCTTTGTTGGCTTATATCCCAGGTCGAAAGTGTGTTTTTGAGATGGTATGTCTGGAATTTCGAGAATCCCTTGTAACCTTTTTCCTAGTCCTTTCCTTGGCCGGTATCCATTTTTTTTTGGAAATAGCAGGTGATCATTTGCGCGTTATATGAATATTTGGGCTCAACCATATCTCCTTCATATATTACGGTGACATACTCCAGGGATTAGAAATAGGACGGGGTAGCCAATTTAGGGACTGTGTCGTTTTGTAGATTGCAAATTCTTGTTCTACATAGATAAAAATTATCCTGGCCTTGATAATGAATTTGACCTTCTGATGAAGACTAGATAGTACTACCCCTGCTAAGTGAATCCAGGGTTGCCCAAGCAACATATTGTAGGCCGATAGTATTTGCAGCACTTGAAATTTGATGGCGAAGGTGATAGGCCTTAATTTGATGGGTATCTCAATTTCCCCCATTGTTTTTCTTCTGGATCCGTTAAAGGCTCGTATGATGATGCTGTTGTGGTTCAAGGGAGATTGGTCCATCCTAAGCCTATCCAGGGTTGAGTATGGGCAAACATTCAAAGCTGATCCATTGTCTACTAGTACCCTGGAGACAATCATCCCTTTGGTTTTGACCATCACATGCAAGGCTTGAGTATGTCTAGTCCCATTAACAGGAATTTCATTGTCGTTAAAAGTGATAACGTTTGGTGCCATGATGAGTCCTATAATATTTTACAAGTTTTTAGGGATGAAACTATATGGTACATGGGCCTCTTTAAGAACTTTGAGTAAGGCATCGCGATGAGTTTCGAATGTGAGGAGTAGTCCCAACATGGAGATGTGGGAGGGTGTAGTACCCTTAACCCATTAATTTCCCCATTTATGTGTTTTTTCTAAACTTTATATCATTCTAATATGCATTTAGGTTAAGTTGACCAATTAAAAGTCATGTTGTAACTTAAGCTTATGGGGTGAGACACATGGGATTATTTCTCACGTGTATCATCTTATATACACTCCTACACACACACACACACTCTCACAAAACACACACACACCCAACCGATCAGAGAGAGAGAGAGGGAAGAGAAGAAGAGAAAGGAGAAGGAGAAGGGTAGCTTGGAGAGCCTCAACCCAAGCCAAGAGATGTCATTTAAAGACTTGAACAAACTTGAGGAAGGTAAGTTTCCATTCTCTCTCTAAAATTGTATATGTATATGTATCTATCTTGGTAGATTGTGTTGGGCATTTGTTTATATGCATCTAGAATAGTTGTTGTTGAGTTTAGGGGACCCCTTGGGTCCCATTTACATAATTTTGAGAGCTTGAAGCTCATTGTTGAAGATTGGGAATGGTGGATTTGAGAAATCCAAAAATATGAAAAATGTTAGGGTTTTGAGTTCAACTCTAGATCCCTTTGTTTTGATCACTTATTTATCCCCATTTTAAGTTATTGTCATCCTTGTGAGCTAATCTTTGAACCCTAAGAGTATTAGGAAGGTTTGGTTGAGTTTGGAGGGTTTTTAGAGAGTTTTGGTTTGAATTTTTGCTATTGCGTAGCAGGGCGCCCGAACGCCCGATATGGTGAGTTTTTTTTGGCCTGGAGTTCAATCAGCCCCTCTGGGCATTCAAACGGATAGAGAAGGGCCACCTCCTTTTTGCCTTGGCATTCGAACGGCTAGAGAGCTGTTCGGCCATTTTAGCCTAGGTGTTTGAACGACCCTTTGGGTGTTCAAACGATAAGACCGTTTTGACCCTGTTTTGCAATTTAGTCTTAGCTTGCTCTAGAAAACTCGGTTTTGAGTACCGTTTGAAGCATTAGATAGTAGACTCATATACCTTTTCATCCACATAAAATTTGCACCCTAGTTCCTTGTGGATTGTGAGTTGTTGAAGTTTAAAGTCAACCTAAATTCATGCTGACAACCTTGTTTTCCAAAATGTTAGCCAATTTTTCAAAAGACCCAACTTCTTCAACCGAAATGTGTTTTTGACCCTTGGCCTATCAAATTAAAGACCTTTAAGCCTATTTTCATATGAAACTAGCCTTGAGTGTGAATCCTTTATTCGGGTTGGTTGGGACGCGATGAAAGAATTGATGTTTCGGGTTACATACGTCACCCTCAACTTTACATTCTTGTTTTACGTTGGGGCTTTGCCCTAGAGTTTAGTCTTGCCCTCTCATTGTGAAAGCGATGTGTCGGTGAGTTGGGGTCGAGGGATTTATGTGCTTAGTCGGTTTATGTGTTATTGCTTTGCCATGGAATCTTGTATTTATGTTTTTATGCTTCTATGTGCATTTTGTGTAAGAACACCTTGTTTATCACCCGTTCAACCGAAGAGAGGTGAGTGATGATATGCCATGAGTAAAACTCCATTATTTTCCAAATGTTTAAACTCACTTCTATATTATAAATGCTTTCCATACATTTCAATGCATCAATGTTCCGTTCAATTACAAATGTCATATTTTAAATGCATGCAAGTTATATTTATGTTATGAATGAAAACCATGGACTATAATGTTTAAATGAAAGATATGCTAAGTTTCCAATGTATGGTGCCAACTCGGGTCTTCTCATAGCAAGACCTTAATCTAGCCCAATAGTCCTACGATAGGGGACGAGAAATAAACTATCTATGTTAGGAGACATCCCTGGCCTAAAGAGCCTTAATGTGACCTACATGGTTACTATGGAGCCTAGCTCATATGTCGAGTTGTAGCACACTAATGTTTTAAGCCGAGAACTATGTTATGTTCAAATGCTTTATGAAAAGTTATGAAATGCTATATCAAGAACAATGCTATGTTGCATCTTTTCTTATGATACCATGTTCTAAAATGTTGAAATGTTTCAAATGATGTTTACGTCACCTATGAATTCCAAGCATATGCTTTGCACGTGCAAAAGTTCATATTCTTATGTATAAATGGTTATCTATCCTTATACGTTGGATATAATTGCTAGTCCATGATATTTTCTCGCTCATGCATCATTGTTATTCATTAAGTAGTAGCTTACATTTTTCTCAAATGATTTTTAGGTAGCCAATTTGGGAGGCCCTAAAGCGAGGCCATATATGGATTTTGAGCTACGACCCATGGGCCTATATTTTGTAATATGTTTGAGGCCTAGACCCCAATGTTTTGTAATGGTAAAATGTTATAACTTGGTGAGCCTTGATTAGGCTCATATGTATGTTATGTTGGGATTAGGCACAACTCTGCCATGTATGACACTGATTATGTTTTTAAGTTGTCAAAAGCTCTATTTTCTGCAATTATGCATCATTTTATATGATTATGCACAGGTGATCAACTAGTTTATGTATTACGGCCTTAGGTAACCTTGCTACTAGCCGGTTATGTACCTTAAATTCGTATAGACTGGGTTATGGGGTGTGACAGAGGGGGTCTTCTAGAGTTGTTCCATTACATCATAGTCATTCTTCTTCGGTGCTTTGGCAAACTTAGAAATCTTGTGCTCTGTTAGCAGGTTTGAACATTCTCCCTCTTTGTCTTTCCCTTTTCTTCTCCTTTCTACTTTCTCTGAGGTGTAGCATCGGCCAAACTTGGTCATTCCCCCTATTTCCACAATGGATTCTTCTGTGGTTTGCTCAGGAGTTGGGGGGGGTAGGTCCAGGGAACTTTATGTAGGTCAGTGACAGGCGATTAGGATAGCAGTGGTAGGGTCATCTTTCCTGGTATTGGCAGGGAGAAGGGTTCAGGGCTTTGCATTTTGGGAAAGATAGGTAGGGTGACAGGTGATGAAGGAATGTTTGGTGGTGCGAGAGCGTAAATGGGAGGTGTGGCTCTCATGGCTCGTCGAGGATTCGTATGTGGGATTAACCCAGCCATTGTGACCATGCGCTTTGGGGTTCTGGTTCTTGGTAAGGAGTAGAATGATATAAAAGTATGAGAAGTGGGGTAAGGCTTTAGTGGTTAAAATTAGACTAGTCTAGTTGGGCTGGATAATCAAGAAAGGTTCTAATGATTCATCTATTTTTGTTGCGGTTTTAGGGAGGTTTGCCCTTTGGATTTTAACTGTGAGGGTGGTCCCTTTAGGGATATTTGAAGACTCTTTGGTGACTGTTTTGGAATTGGCCAAGCTCTGTCGGGGCTCCACTATTTTCTGTCATCCTGGACTATCTTTACTAATCTGTCAACCACAGTTTTCAGTGCTGCGGAGATATCGCCCAACTTTCCCTCTACCTGCCTTGGGTCAATGGCCTTGTCAGCCGATGGGAGGGCCATCATTTCCACGGGGTCCATTGTCTCTTGTACTGGTCTTTTTCCTTGTTTTATGGCGAGGCTCCTTGCCATGTCGTCCATGCTGCTTTGTGATTTGTAGCTTCCTTAGAACGTCCTTTTGTAGAGTTCAATACTTTGGAAAGGTGGGGAGACAAACAAGACATAATTTTCAAGTTAGTGTCTGACTTGGAAAATCTTTATGCAATGCATAACTTAGGGATGCCCCTGCTTTTGGAGGGGGACTAATCATAATGTTGTAGCTCAGGCTTGGGAGATAGAGTGTTGCCCTTGTTATGCAATATTATACCTGTACCTGTTGCCAAACATTCGTACATTCATTCATTTAGCAGAAATAACAATTTTATTGAGATGAATTTCCTTTGTACATAAAATTTTCAAAAATACATTGAAACGGGGAGAGGGAACATTTTTCTTAGGACTTTTACCTATCCTATCTTAACATTTGAAATTCTAAACTACTCTTGAGTCTTCGGATTTGTCTTTTTGGATGGAGGTCAGTGAGAGGCCTTGATTTTTTGGATTACCCCTTGTCTTCCTGGTTGCCCTATCTCTATGAGCAAAGAGGGATTAGGGCCCCTCTTTATAAGATGACTTTGATGCATGCCATGATTCCTTAGGGTCTCTTGGTACCCTTTGGAGTTTTGGTTGGCTTGACTTGAGCGAGAAGGTCTTTGGAGTCTTTCTCTAGGGGTTAATCAGATGCATGAAGATGTAACGACTTGAGCTACTTTGGAAACTCTTGTCTTGAAATGAATACAGATGCACGAGCAATTATGATGCAAATAGGTGTATACATAACATAATGACGAAAATTAAATAGCATAATAGCATGAATTGAACAGAATATAAGGGAAAGTAAAGTGGTCCCCCTTTCCTCCTTGGTTTTGAAATTGATGCACATGTTTTGAATCCGACAGAGGTTCGGCTATGCATGGGATGCAACATGAGCATGAGGTTGGGGCTTTACTAATGCTTCATAAAAGACTCGGTTCTTGAACCTTCAAACCTCCAGGGTCCACCCCTGAAAGGGTGAACTCTATCTTTGGTTGGTGGTTCAAGTGGGGGAACTATCAAGAGACTGTAGGCTGATATATTATTCCCCCTTCTATCTAGAATTGTAATAACTAGGTAATTTATGCAAAATCCAAATGCAAGTGTGCGCATCAAGTGTGTGTGAAATTTATGAAAATGGAGGAAAGGACCCAACATCACACATCCTATTCTGTTCATTCTTCACATACATGACAGTTAATTATGACATAAAAAAGAAATGTGAACAAAGGTCCACCTACAAAAGAAATGGAAGGAGTTAGTAGCTTTTCGAAAAACTCATTGCAAGATAAAATGGATGGTTAATGCTAGAGCATGAATGTTAGTAATGAATGCAAGTGATGACACTTATTTAAAAACCTTTTTTGGAAAATAATGTTTGCTTTGGAAACTTAAAAGAATTTTGAAAAGTGGATAAAATTGGACCAAGTAACCGGATATTCTGGGTGAGTGAAGGGTGAAGAGGCATGACAATGGCCTAACCCTTAAACTATTCCCCAGTAGAGTTGCCAACTGTCGCGACCTGATTTTTAACCAAGTCCTTTTGGCTTAAGAAAAACACAGTGCTCTCTCGTTAGAACTCATCCTCCTAGAAGGATGAGTGCAACTAGGTTTGAACTTGGATTGATTTGATTATGGGCTTTTTAGTAAAATTTTGGGAGTCACTACCTAACTTGGTTAAGGTGAGTTAGGTCACCTAAAACTGAGTATAATCCGAAGATTAAACTTAGGGTTTTTAAAAAAGATTTCGGAAAACTTCCTAAAGAGAGGGTTTTTAAGAAATTAGGTTGTTTGACAACCTTTGAAAATTTTTAAGCCCTTTTAGAAAATAACTCCTTTTGGTCTTTTGAAAATAGAAATCTATGGTCTTGATTACATGTAGGGAAGATATCCTAAGATCATCACCCTACCCCGCCCTTTCGGTACCTACATACCTAATCACTTTTAATTCACTCACTTGAATATCTAGTTACTATTATCTACTTAATATCCACTTTAAAATTTTAAAAAAATAGGTTGGGTCGTCACTTTTTGGATGTATGATGCATGATGCAAGTTTTGAGAAAAATGTTTGGAAACATGGAAGTTTTGAAGGGATTCAAATAGAAATCTTGAATTGATGGAAAATTTTGAAAAGGGAACTTGAGTTGAAATAAAAGTTATGACTGCACCATTTTAGGTTGCCTGTGTATCTCGTTTGGCAAGAATCATGTCATTCGTAGTTTGGGCAAGGGCCCAGTAGAAAAAAGGCGCATTGAGGCCATTGGAAAGTTTTGAAGACACTTTAGAGTCGTGAGAAAAAGAAAATTTGAGAGTTTAGAAAAATGCCTTTGAAATAGGACTTGGGATGCTTAAAGTGTTTTTGAAATTAGGATTGAAGATGATTTAAAATAGTTTTGGAATTAACTCAAGGGAGTTTTGAAATGTTTGGAAGTCCTGTTTTGAAAACTTTGGACGTAGAGTTTGAATTGGAAATGCTCTTGTGAACTTGTCTTTTGAATACTTTTAAAAATAGTTTTTGAATACCTTGCGAATGGCATGTGTAATGTTTCATTTACCTTTGAGAGATTAGTCATTAAAGAACTAAACTCCTTTATGGGAATGAATTTGAAAACAAATTTGGAAAAAGGGGCTAGAGACTTCCCATTAGTTTTTAAAACTTTTAGGTTGTAGAACCCCTCTTTGAGTGTCTCACTTACTCTTGAATAATCCTAGCTATAGAAGGGTTAGAGTTGCTTCAAGAATGTGATATCTGAAAATCATTCTTGAAAAGAGCTTTTAAAAATACTTAAAGCTTTGGAACCCTAATATGGACAACTTTGAAGGTTGTATTTAATGTATCACCTTTCCTTGAAATCCCTAACCATGAGAGGGGTAGGGACACCTTAGGGTGTGAGTTCTTGAAAACATTTTGAAGATGGTTTTTGGAAAATGTTAAGTGTCAAACCATTTTATTTGAGATAAGTTTAAGAGGACTTCTTGGAGACATTTTCAAAGATAGAGTGTGGGAATATTTGAAAAGGTTTTGGAGTTGATTTTTAAAATTTCAAGAGAGTAGGATATTTTTGGAAAGTATGTTATGAAGATAGTTTTTGGGTTGAAAGATTATTTGAAAAGGGGTCCTTGAATTGGAGCCTTAAAGCTTACTAATCTAAGTTGGATTGACCTAAGGTTAACTAACTCGGGTTAGGTTAAACTAGGATTGGACAACTAGGATTAGGTTGGACTAGGGTTGGATTGACCTAGGGTTAACTAACTTGAGTTAGGTTGACCGAAGGTTAAAGTGATGTAAAGTTAACTAACTTGGGTTAGGTTAACCTAGGATTAAGGTGACCTAGAGTTAACTAACCAATGTTAGGTTAACCTAAGGTTAAGGTAACCTAAGATTAACTAACTAAGGTTAAGTTAGTTTGGGGTATGGTTGAACTAGGGCTAAGTTAACATAGGGTTGAAGGGTGGTTTTGAAAGGTGGTTTTATCCATGAAATTTGAAAATAGGTTTTGAAAGCCATTTTATAAAAACCACTCAAGTGAGTGTTGGGGGTCCTATGGTTGATATTTGGAAACAACTCAAGAGAGGGTTGTCTTAGAACCATTTCACCCACTAATTCATGAGAGCAAAATTTCTAAAAATCAACATTGAATGGCTAGTTTTGAAGACTTGAAAATTAAAGAGAATGATCATATGAAAATTGGTTTTGGAAAGGAGATTTTGAAAAACCAACTTTAAAATTTTGAAAACCATTCTATTGAATAAGGGTTTGTATGGTTGACTTAAAGGAAATCACTCTTAGGAGGACTCCATGGGACCATTACAACCACAATATTCAAGAGAACAAAACTTGTAAAAAATCAAGATGCAAATGGTAGTTTAGAGAGATTATTTTTATGCAACTTAAAGAGAATGAAATTCTTGAGAACGCTTTTTGAAGGGGATTGTTTCAAAAACCACTTTGAAGTGAATGGAGCCAACTCCAATGAACTAGGGTTCATATGGCCATGGTAATGGGGAGACCACTCAAGAGAGAGTTCCAAGGGGCCATTTCAACCACAAAGTTCAAGAGAGTAAAATCCTCAAAAATCAACATGGAAGAAGAGGGTTTAAAAGCCATTTTAGTGCAGCTTTGAAGACCAATGGAATGTAGGGTTGTAAAATAAATTCAAGGAATTTAAAGAGGGTTTTCTAATGTGTGAAAATTGAGGGTTTAACCTAGGTTTCAAAGAACCAACTCTAAAACCATTTTCAGGGAATCATTTGAATATGGAACTTTGTGAATGATATAGAAAAGAGTTTGTGAAAGTTTTAAAAAAAAGGTTATGATCATGAAAACAAAGCCAAGCATGTAAAACATGAACAAGTTAACCATATGCAAAAGGGTCATGGTATCATACAAGGCTAGAGGGTTTCACCAAATTGCAAGGTGCTCCTAGGCCACACCATCTTAAAGTAGGTTTGTGAGAAGTTTCTTACATGGTGACTCCCACAAACTTTCCTCTAGGCATGAACTAAGAGCTTCTTTGTTTCAAGCATGCAAAAAAAGAGGGTAGAATATGGGGGTTAAAATAAAGAATAGCCTAAGTAGGCTAGGCGGGAGAAGAGAGGAGCGGGGATTGCAAAAATGTAAAGAGAAATACTACCTTTTTCCTTCAAACACTTTCAAACCTCCATGAATACTTTGACATGAGCTTGAATAGCCTTGAAGGGGCTGGAATGAGATCTTTTATGGCATTGAAGGCTATAGAGGTATAGTGTATGGGTTGGAGGGAGGTGGAATATAACCTAAGTGCTTGAAGTGTGGGATGTATATAGGAATTCGAGGTTTTGGAGCAGTTTTTACAAAGCTTCACTACCAATTTTGATTCTGGAATATGTGAAGGAGGAGGCATATATTTATAGGCAAAGCTGGAGGGGCTTGGTGCTACATGTGCCAAGGCAAAAATTGCCATAGCGCATGTATTACATGTACCAGTACTATTCCACCGGCAGAATGCCTCGTGTCACACGTTGTACTGGCTAAGTCTTAAAGGCTAAGCAAAGTTTGATTGATCTGATCAAAATCTGGGTGCATGTAGCATACGCTCTGCTGCCAGGAATGTTCATTTGAACTTTGCCTCGATAATTATGAAATTCGGGAATGATTCGAGAAAATCAATTGCGTTCACAATGTATGCCTAGTGTTTTTCAAGAACTTTAAATTTTCGGGGAGCTTGAAAGGTGTTCAAAAGAGTGAGATATCATCTTGGAAAGCATGCACGAAAACACATTCTTGTGGAGTGTCTAGGATATGCTCTGCGAGTGTTCAAAAGTAGCCATTTGTAGGCCTTATGATCGGGGTCCTCGAGAAGTGATCTTTTTGATCGGACCGTACTGATGGAAAGTGTTCTGGAAATACTTTTGAGAATTTCCTAATTTACGCATTTCTTAAGTCGATTCATGGTGTGTTATATCTAGGGAATTGGAGAAAAAAATAACCTTGGTGGAGTGTCTGTGAGACACTCCAAGGGTTATTAAAAGTAGTAGTTTTCAAACCATGCGATTAGGGGGGCTTCGGGAAGCAATCTATTCGATTAAGTTGTATCGATGGAAGGACCTGTGGCTGAGCTTTTAGGAATTCCCTAGTTTACGCATTTCTTAAGTCATTCGACGGTGCATTATAATTAGGAAATCAGGAGAAAAGACAACCTTGACGGAGCATCTGTGAGATGCTCCAAGGGTCTTTCGTCGAGTTGAAAGTGTTTATCGTCGTGGGGCTCACCTTAGGGTTAAACAAGGGTGTATGATGAGACCTGTCATTCAATATCCAAAGTCGGTATAGTTTCAGGGCACATTCGAATCTCTAGGGTTAAAATGGTTATTTTGACTGGAATTGGCCATAATGGGACCGAAATTGGAAAGGATGGTGTATCAAGTACGCCTAACTATCTAGGGACATTTTGAAAGGGTGGACTTACCGTCTTGAGGGATTTTGAACTTTCTCGAGACGTGCTTGGAGGCCCAAGGGGCAGTTTGGTCACTTTAAATATGACACTTTTCTAAAACAACCCTAATTATGGAATGGGAAGAATCACCTTAGAATTGTGATTTGTACAAAAATAATTTAGGGTTTACGCCCAAAACTTATGTAACACTTTTCTAAAACAACCCTATCCATGGAGTGGTTAGAATCATCTTAAGATTGTGATTTTTGAAAACAAGTTTGAAAGAGAAGATTTTTAATGCAAGTTTTGAAAACAAGTTTAGAAAACAATTTTGAAGAGATATATGAATATGATATGCACAATGCAGGTAGGGTCATGAACATATAAGGTTTAGGCTTCACCACATAATCAAGGGGGCCAAATCCACATGGTCTTAGGTTGAATTAGAAGAAAGCCCCCAACACGGTGACTTTCAATCATTCTTCCTACACATGAATCGAAGATTCCCTTGTTTCAAGCATACAAGAAAGAGGGGGGGGGGGGGGGGGGGCTGGAATAAGATAGGAGATTAAAATAGAAGAAAACCCAAGTGAGTTAAGAGAAAGAAGAGAGAGCGAGGGGGGGGGGCGGGGGAATTGCATAAACGTAAATAGAAAACCAACCTTGTGTCTTCTTTGATTTGCTTGCTTTATTTGCTTTATTTCGCTTTGATCTTCTAGAGCTTTGAGATTGTAGCACCTTGAGTCTTCAATCGTTAACTTGAAGACTCGTATAGGAGTTTATTGAGTGTATGCTAGGGTTAAAGTGTATGAGGGCTAGGGTTTGAAGGAGCCTAAGAAAGCTAGGGTTTGGAGAGAGTTCGAGGCATGTATATCGAGAGACAGAGTTTTTGGAGTTAAACTAAAAAATCGCCGAAAGGGACTCAAAATGACTCATGAGTGGACTTGAGGGTTGGAAACACTATCTCCAAGGGAGTTTCGGTTTGGTACTCAGAGTCGGTGTGGTTGGAAAAGGCGATCGCCCCACCAGGGGCAAAACGGTCATTTTACACCAGGTTTGCCAAAATTGACTCAGAATGATCTAGAAAGGTATTGGAAGGTTGAGAATACTATTAGATACATTCTCAAGAGGTTACCGGTTTGATACCCAGAGCCAGCGTGGTTCCCGGAGGTGCTTGGATGCCTAGGGGCAAAATGATAATTTTGATTGAATGGTCCCGAAATTAGTTCAGAACTGACTAGAAGGCATTTGAACATGTCGGATTGTCTTTGAGACGATCTTGGAAGGGTGGACTTACCACTCTGAGGACTTAGGTACTTTCTTGAGAAGCATACTGAAAATGGTCCAAGGGACAGTTTGGTCATTTTTCACTAGAGTGGGCTAGCAAGCACTGGTGTTGACTTGGGTTTTGAGTGTTTTCACCACTCTGATGGTCTGTGACAAGTTAGTTTCCAAAGGTATCTCGTCCTTTGGTAAACGTGTCATAGCCAAGAAGCGAGTTCCGTCCGTGACATAGGGGGTTTGTTGGCAATTTTTAATGTCAACCTGTTTACGAGTGTTTCTGCCACTCTGACGGTTGCGATGTTTACGAGTGTTTCTGCCACTCTGATGGTTCACATTCATTCTAGAGACTGCCTGATCTCAGGAAGCTGCTAGGTGGGCTTATCGTCTGTGCTGAATAACGGACATTCTTCATTGGCTGGTTACCAGGCGCTAAAGGTGAACCGTTCTATCATCTCGAGGACTTGGGTTTTGTCCCGGTTGACAGGTTTGAAAGGACTTACAGTTCCAAAGAGTTTTCTCAGAAAGCATATCGGATTGGATGGTCTTATAGCTTGAATGATCAACTTTCTTGAAAGACGTGACAAATTTGATTTAAATTGGAATTGGACTTGAAATTAAATTTGAGATTGAAACGGGGACTTATCGTTTCTAAGAAGACATGCCAAGTGGAATTGGATCGAGCAATGCCACAAAGACATTTTGGTCATTTTGCCTCTATTGGGCCCAGCGGGCTCACGAAGCGATTGATTGATTGGATTGAGTTTGAAAAGTTGATTTTGAACTTAAATATGTCTTTGTCAATTCGAATATGAGTTTTGTGGGACCGAAGATTGCCGAGCCGGCAAAAATTGGGTGCTTACAGCTGCCCCTCTTTTTTTGTCTTTGCTTGTCAAAGACAAAAAAACGATAAAGTAAGAGTCCCATGTTGACCGCAAGGCGATCCTAGGGGCAAACTTTAGAAATTTTGTGAAGATTTGAGCTTGAAAATGGATATCCGACCCAAGGGGGCGTTTGAAATCGAGTTTTGGCAGAAAAAAGGCAAAGCTGCTTGGAACTTGACACTGGCGCCACTAGGAGTGGTGCCTGGCTTAAATTTGCCTTAGCGCCAGTAGTGGCGCTAGGCCTTAGAGCAAAACCAACAACATTTCAGATTCGAAGGTTTACGGGTTTTGGAAGATTTTTCAAAAAGTTTGAGAGCCATTGCAAGAGAATTGACTTGGACATTGAAGGAGTGACATTTGAGGACCTCGAAGAGTTGCCGGAGGTAGTCACCATCGCCAGAAAAGTTGTCGGAGAAAGGATTTTGCCGGAGAACTCCAAAAGGTGAGTTTTTAATTTTATGTTGATTTTGATGTATAGAACTCCTTTTGAGTCGTGTTAATAGTCAAAATCGATGCTTTGATGTATTTTGAACACTTTGGTGGAGTTATTTTTGCATTTTGATGCTTGTTTGATTTAATTTAAGCGATTTTATATGTTTATGTAAAGAGGGTTTCTGTAAGAATTGGGAATTTATTTCTACAACTTTGGGTATTGAGTTTTCTGCCTAGATTTTTATACTCTGTGCTTCAGAAAATTGTGTTTAATAACCATATAAAGTTTTGTGATTTTTTGACAACTTTTTTGAATTTTTGAATTTTTAAAAAATAAAAAAATACTTGAAAAATAGAGAAAATTAGGAAGTTGGTGAATTATTAGAGTTTAATATTTAGAAAAATATGAAAACATTTTAGAAAATATTTGAAATGATTTTGGAAAATTCTGTGACAATTTGAAGACAAGGTAAATTTTTTAAAAGAGCAAGATGTTTTTGAAAATTTAAAAATCTTGAAAACGTGCACGGGTGTTAGTGCCATATGATTGTGATGTTGCGAAGTGTATGGTTTGTACTGTATTGCTTGTACTTTGGGCGTTGTAGGGGCCATTTATAAATGAAATTATGTCTATATTTTTTAAAATTAGGGAAAGAGTTAGAAAAATTTTAAGATAAAATCTTTTTGAAGAAAAAAGATATAAAACCTTTGAGGGAGGGGCCTTTTTGGCGGAGAAGGCCCCGAGAAACTCGGGGGCCCTAAAATTAATGGGAGAAAAACTTATGAAGAAAATATTAAGAATGGAATTTTGAATGAAAACTTTTGGAAGAAACACGTAGAAAAATTTTGGAAATGGATTTTGAAATTGAAAACCTTGAAATTTGATGAGAACTTTTAAAGGATTGAAAACTTGAGAATTTGTTTTTAGAGAATTGAATTTTTGAACAAGAGGTCTTGAAGAGAAAGGATTTTTCGAAAGTCGTGAAACTTGATTGGAATAGAAATCTTTTTGAGGAAGGAACTTGAGATAGACTTTAATTGAAAATTTTTGAAACTTGATTTTGAAGTGAATCTTTGACTTTAGATTAAAAATCATTTGGACAAAACGTATAGAAAATTTGCTTTGACTCAAAATTGGATATTTTCAAGGCAAAATGTTTGAAAAATTTGTTTTTACTCAAAATAGAAATTTTAAAGACAAAATGCATAGAAAATTCATTTTGACTTGAAACTTGACCTTTCAAGACAAAATGTGTAGAAAATTCATCATTTGAAATATTTTTAAAACAAAAAGTAGAGGAAATTCTTTTTGACTCAAAACTTGACATTTTCTTCTTTTTTTTTTCAAGACAAAAATGTATAGAAAATTCATTTTAACCTGAAACTTGACTTTTAAAAATCAAAATGTGTAAGAAAATTATTTTGACTCGAAATTTGACATTTTTGAAGACAAAATGTATAGAAAATTCATTTTGACTTGAAACTTGAATATTTGAAATCGAAATGGATAGAAAGTTCATTTGGACTTGTCATTTGACACCTTTTTCATTTTTCTCTTTTCTTCTATTTCCTTTTTTTTTATTTATTTATCTCTTTTACCCTTTTGAGCTATACTTACCATATGTTGATATTCTTACAGGGTGGCAGATGCGATTTTGAGTCGGTTGAGAGCTTGGCATGATAGCTAGCTATCCTCCAGATGAGTAGGACATCTTTTACCATTCCGTTAGTCGGGTGGCTTTACTCCTGATGGTGCAGCTTATTCCAGGATTCATGGAGGTAGTGATTCTCTTTTGGCAGCCTAGCATGTCTCTTTTCCGCTTCGAGGAGTGCGAGCTTACCCCCACTCCTCACGAGTATGGTTTTCTCCTTGATTTTCAAGATGACTCTGCTAACATTGTGGGACATATCTTTCCTAACGGTTGCATCACGGTTGTCTCATCCTAGCTTAGACTCCGTCGTGCAGTTCTTTCGTCTACCTTTCTGCCCTAGTTTCTTTGTGTTCCAGTGAAGTTCCTATTTTCCCGCTTTGAGTTTGCAACGGGTATGAGGGCTCATTCAGGTGATTAGCATACTTCTCAAGATTGGTTTGTTTCCCATATGGTTGCTCTAGCTCTGCTTCTTTTGAACTTTTTGATGTTTCCACGACAAGATGATTTGGTTGACCATCGATTATGTGCATTGCTTGCAAGGGTTCGTGAGGGGCAGTCCTATACTCCCATGGTTATGGGAAAGACCTTTGTGAGCCTTACTAGATTTCAGCAGAGAGTTGATGCTCACTTTCGGGGATTTGTTTCGCTCTTCTAGCTTTGGGCGATCCGACACTTATTTGTTACTCCTCTATTCCATCATACATGGTATCTCGAACTTGACTATATACGCTCCTTGGTGAGATCTCAGAGATCTATTATGGATGATGAGAGGTTCCCACGAACGGCGGTAACTTGGGCTAACCACCTTTGGAGCATGAGATCGGGCATGGTCAGGTGGTATTCAAAATTGGTTGGTAGGTATTGTTTGAGAGTTTGACCTTCTGATAGGGCCTTCATACCCTTAGCAGGCCTATAAGGCATTGCTCCCTTCTTTGGGATTCGAGTTTTGCGACAGCTCGGTAAGAGTCAGGATATCCCTTATTTGGCATCTGCGACAGAGTTTACCCTTATCTTTGAGGCATCGATCTCAAGAGCATTGGTAGAGGGAGTCATAGATACGTGGAGATCTTTGCTTCTTCATGTGGATGACAACGGTTCATTTTTTTGCATGCCCTTTAAGACTGAAAACTATCATTATTGGCTTCGACGATATGTGTTAGGTCCTAGCAGGCTTGGAAATATACTTTTTGAGACTCTGTTGCCCCCCGCGGGGTACACAAATTTCTTGACATTTATGATTGTCTAGGGATGCTGTCATAGGCGATAAAAATCAAAGATTGACATAGGTATTGCACGATCAGTTGAGGGCGAGAGACACTAAGGTAGCTTCCTTAGAGATGCAGCTAGCAGCGGCTAGATCGACACACGGTAGCCTACCCTTGAGTACTTCATGGGGACATAAGTGGTCACATGGCACCCCAGAAGTTTCTACTCCCCCGGAGGATGATATTATTGATATTCAGTCCTTGCGAGAGACCATGGAGTCCCTTACCCACTTCTGGCCAGATGTGCAGACTATGAGTAGGGCCGGCTTGGGTCATCAATGGTTGGTGCTTCTTTTAGTGTTCCTCTTGCGGATGGTGAGCCTGTGGATCCTTCCCTAGTTGACTCCTCTTCTGATGATGATAGAGAGCGATATATTTTTGCCCCTTGCTTCTAGATTTATTGATTCATGCATTTATAGAGAAACAAATTTATTTTAGTATTGTTTACTTTTTGCTTTATAAACTTGTAGCTTTTTCATATTTTTTAGATGCTTTTGCTGCATGGTTAGTATAAATGAAAAATTACTCCCTTTTGTTTGATGCTCTGACTAACTTATCGCCTTGAAAGGGGAACCTTTGCTTCTTTTAGCCTTAACTGGACTAATCCGGAGAATGCTTTTCGAGACACCTTCTGACTTTCTCATTGCTGTTTTCATCCTCATGACTTCTGGGAATGTTCATGCCTTGGATTGTCTTCTTCTTCTTTTGTTTTTTGCTATTTTTACTACTGGCCCCTGCCAGGGTTTTCACCAATCCCAGCTCTGTGATTTTTGCACCAAGGCGCCTTTATAGGTTTTCACCGAAATCGACAATTTTGTATCTTGCCACATCTATAATCTTTTACCTACGGCGCCCTTTGGGGTTTTCACCGTATCCTCAGGAATACGTTTTTTTTTTTTTTTTTTTGTTGCTATTCTTACTATTGGCCCTTGTGAAGGTTTTCACCAGTCCCGGCTCTATCATTTTTGCACCAAGGCGCCTCTGCATGTTTTCACCAAGGTCGACAGTTTTGTATCTTGCCACATCCCTACTCTTTTATCTACGGTGCCCTTGCAAGTTTTAACTGCATCCTCGGGAATATGCTTATTTTCTCTCTTCTCCCTCTCTCTTTCCTTAGCCAGGTCTCTAGTTTCTATTGAGAAAATTTGAAACGTTACTTGTGCCATCTCCCAGCTTTCTTTGCCGATATCATATTTCGGTGAGCTCATTTGGACTAAGCAATTTGATTAGGATCTGAGAGGACTTTAAGGTTTGTGATGGGGGTTTTCATTCTTGAAAGAAAAGGAAAGGGCTAAAACCTACCATTCTACTCTGCTTTTGATACTAGTGATCACTATTGATGATTTTTGGTCTACTAGCACTTTTTCTGCATACTTTCATATTGCTTACTGTTGATGATTTTTTTTTTTAAATAACAATGTAAATAAGAGAGCTTTTATGAACTTGAATTTATAGTGCTTAATGGACCCCCTTTTTTTGTTTTTTTTTTTTTAATTTTTCGTAGTGCTTTACTTTGACCTAGCATGATTACCAAGTTAGGAGGCTTTTTTGAAAGAAGGCAGCTCTAAGGGGTTTGGCAAATGCTACTTTTGACTGTATGGAAGATAAAACGAGGGCCTCTCGTCATTTCAAACTTAAATTGCTTGGTCCATAGAGTTTCACCATCGAAATTTGATCATGTACGATTGATTAGCTGAGGTTAAGGAAAATAAGTTTTATTGCTTCCAAACAGGAACCAGAGGTCTAGTTTTTAGAATTATATATAGTAATGTTTGACAGCATCTGAATTCAACGGTCTAGGGAATTCCTGACTATCCATTTCCTCCAAAATAAGAGCTCCCCCAGACAGTACTTTCTTTATCACGAACGACCCTTCATAATTTGGAGCGAATTTCCCTTGTGCTACTTCTTGATTGGGAAATACCTTTTTTTAGTACCAAATCTTTCGGTTGGAATGATTGAAGCCGCACCTTCTTATCAAATACCCCAGCCATTTGTCTTTTATAGCACTAAGCATGATAAATTGCAACTAACCGCTTCTCATCTAATAGGCAAAGTTGAACATACCGATCTTTGATCCACTCTGCTTCATCTAGCTTGGTTTCCATTAAAACCCTTAGGGAAGGAATCTCAATCTCAATGGGATGACTGCCTCTATGTCATAGACCAGCTCGAAGGGAGTACCTCCAGTAGAAACCCTCATGGTAGTTTGGTAGGCCATCAATGCAAGTGGAAGTTTCTTGTGCCAATCTTTGTAGTTGTCGACCATCTTTTGAAGCATTCTTTTGATGTTTTTGTTGGTTGCTTCTATTGCTCCATTCGTCTGAGGCCGGTAAGTGACTGAATTTTGGTGAGTAATGCGAAACCTTTGGCACAATTTTGATACCAACTCATTATTTAGATTGGAGGCATTGTCAGTAATAAGTGATTCAGGAATCCCATATTGGTAGATGATGTGATTTTTTATAAATTTCTCCACGACCTTCTTGGTGACATGAGTATAGGAAACTGCTTCCGCCCACTTAGTGAAGTAATCAATGGCAACCAGGATGAATCGGTGACCGTTGGAGGCTTTGGGAGTGATGGGGCCAATCATAGCTGCCCCCCACATAGAAAAAGTCTAAGGGGATAATATAGAGTGGAGTTCCATGGGCAGTGCTTTGATCTTATCCCCATGTATTAGGCATTTATGATACCGGAGAACGTATCTAACATAATCTGACTTTATTGTTGACCAGTAATACCCCGTCCAGAGGATCTTCTTGGCAAGCGTGTGACCATTTATGTGGGAATTGCAAACTCCCTCGTGTACTTCCTCCAGGATAATTTTAGCTTCGACGGCATCGATGCATTTCAAAGGTCTGAACCATGACCTTCTAAAAAGCTCATTTCTAGCCACAAAGTAACGTCCCGCCAAACAGCAAATGGTTTTCCTATCTCGATGTGAAGCTGCATTAGGAAAAGCTCTTGTTTGGATGTACCTCTAGATGTCATAAAACCATGGTTGCCCGTTGGGCTCAGCTATTTTGTGAAGGCAATCGGAAGAGGTGTCTCTGTTAAAGATCTGGAGAGGTGGCATTTCGATACCCTTGTCAGCCATGATTGCTGCAGCTAATCTGGCTAGGGCATCAACGAAGTTGTTCTTTGCTCAGGGTATGTGATGAAAATCTATGCTTTTGAATAGTTGAAACAAATCCTTGATATGTTGGTGATACGGGGAGAGTTTGGCATCTCAGGTTTGGTATACGTTCTTCGACTATTGAATAACTAGATCTGAATCTTCGAAAGCAGCCAGTTCATCAATCTTCATCTCCAATGCTAGCCTTAAGCGAAGGATACAAGCCTCATACTCGACGATGTTGTTGGTGCACAATTCTAATTGTAACTTAACCACAATGGGGTAATGACTGGTTGTTTCTGATACTACTACTGCCTCAATGCCAGCTCCCCTTTTGTTAGCAGCTTCGTTGAAATAGGTCATCCACCCAGTTTTCGCATGCCCTTTAGTCACATCATTGGCGCATAGTATATTCTCGTCGAGGAATTAGGGCTCCATGGATTGGTAATCATTGATGGGGTTCTCAGCCAAATAATTAGCTATTACTTGCCCCTTGATTGCTTTATGGGTAGTAAATATAATATCTAACTCTAACAGGATCATGTGCCATCGTGCGATTTTGCTAGACAGGGTTGGTTTCCCAAATATATACTTGAGGGGATCTATTTGAGAGATGAGGAAGGTGGTATGGTAAAGCATGTAATGTCGAAGCCTGTGGGCTGCCTAGGCTAACGCACAATAGGTTTTCTAGAGATCAGAATACTTTATTTCATATGGCAGGAACTTCTTACTGAGGTAATAAATGACTTGCTCTTTTCCCCTTGTTTCATCATACTGCCCCAAACTACACACCATGGAAGTATCCGAAATTGACATGTACATCAATAAAGGGCACCTCGGGATAGGTGCCACTAGGACTAGAGGGTTCTGTAGCTATTCTTTGATTCTTTCGAAAACTTGTTGGTAGTTATTATCCCATTCTTTTGGAACATATTTCTTAAGGAGTTTGAAAATAGGTTTGCACAGATGAGTCATTTGAGCAATGAACTTGCTGATGAAGTTTAATTTTTTCAAAAAGGATCGGATCTCTTTTTCCCTCTCGGAGTGGGCATTTCAAAGATGGACTTGACTTTGACAGGATCAATATCTATCCCCTTTTCATTGACTATAAATGTTAGCAATTTTGCTAAAGACACTCTAAACGTGCATTTGGCAGGATTTAGCTTGAGTTGGTATTTACGAAAATGGTCAAAGACCTTCCGTAAGTTGAACAGGTGGTCTTTCCATTGCTTGGGCGTGACGATCATGTCATCCACATAAATTTCCACTTTCTGATGGATCATATCATAAAATAAGGTTACCATGGCCTTTTGGTAGGTTGCCCTTGCATTGTGAAGTCCGAATGGTATAACTTTATAACAATACACTCCTTAGGGGGTGATGAAAGCAGTCTTTTCTCGATCCTCTTCGGCTAACTTGATTTGTTTTTACCTCAAGAAGCCGTCCATGAAGGAAAACGTTTTATGACCGGCCATGTTGTCAATGAGCAAGTTTATGTGTGGGAGAGGAAAACTATCCTTTGGACTGGCCTTGTTGAGGTCTCGAAAGTTGATACACATCCACATTTTGTCATCTTCTTAAGAACAGGGACAATGTTAGCTAGCTGTAAGCACCCCATTTTTGCCCGTTCGATAGTCCCCAGTCCATTTAAACTTGTACTCAAGTCAATATGGATGTATTCCATTCAAAATAAACTTTCCAAGTCTAATCCCGTCAATCCATCGCTTTGGGGGCTCGCCGGGCCCAAATAGAGGCAAAATGACCAAAATGCCCTTGGGGGTAATGTTCGGTCTAATTCCAACAAGCATGTAAGACGGAAAGTCTCATTTCCAAAGACGGAAAGTCCCCTTTCCAATTCCAATTCTAATTTTAACTCCAATTAAATCTGGCACACCTTTTGAGAAAGTTGATTTCTCAAGGTGGTAAGACCCTCCAATCCGGCACGTTTCTGAGTGAAGTCTTCGGTACAATAAGTCCCTTCAAACTCGTCGACCGGGACAAGAACCCAAGTCCCCTAGATGGTAGAACGGTCTACCTTTAGTGCCTGCTAGCCTACCAATGCAAAAATGTCCATTTCGACACGCCTTTTGAGAAAGTTGATTCATCAGGCACTAAGTCCATTTAGCAGCTTCTCGAGATTAGGCAATCTCGGGAATGATCGCAAACTGTCATAGTAGTAAAAGTACTCACAAGCATCGCAACCGTCAGAGTAGCTGATGTACTTGTAAACAGGTCGATATAGGGAATTGCCAATAAACCTCTATATCATGGGACCGCCATCAAAGTAGCGGAAACACTCAAAACCCAGGTCAACACCAGTGCTTGCTAGCCCACTCCAGTGAAAAATGACCAAACTGTCCCTAGGGCCATTGTCTAGCACGTTTCTCGAGATAGTACCTAAGTCCTCAGAACGGTAAGTTCACCCTTCCAAGATCATCCTAAAGACAATCCAGCATGATTAGGTACCTTCTAGTTAGTTTCGGGCCAATTCCAAGACTTTTCGGTCAAGATGACCATTTTGCCCCTAGGCATCTGAACGCCCCGGGGACCACACCGGCTCTGGGTATCAAACCGGTAACCTTCCAAGAATGCTTCTTATAGTATTCCCAACCTTTCATTATCTTTTCGGGTCATTCTGAATTAGTTCCGGTAGACCTGGTGCGAAATGACCATTTTACCCCTGGTGGGCCGACCTCCGACGATACCGGCTCTGGGTATCTAACCGGTAATCTTTAGGAACATTCTAAATAATGTTTCCAAATCACGAGTCTTTGTCCGGACATTCTGAGTCCATCCTGGCAACTTTTCGGCCTGGTTGACCGTTTTGCCCGTAATGGCTCGGTTAACCCTTCTAACAAACCCTGACATCCTTTTTCAAGTCCATTATCCCCAGGACCCTATTCTAAGGGTTCCTCCCCTTTCCGGCCTTTCGGGCCATTTCTGGTCCCTTAAATCCTTCCCGGACCTTTCGAAACCACTCCTAGTGAAGCCAGGCTAAAACTTGCATAGTAGTCACTAGTACAGGCGCCCAAATCTTCTAAAGATACGTTGCTTGCCGACTTAAAAACTTTCCTAAGTGGTTGGTGCCACTAATAGTGGCACCAAGCCAAATTTTGGCCTAGCACCACTGCACTAGGCGCCATGTCGTTCTTCTCTCTATAAATACAAAGCCTGCTCCAGTGTGAAAGAGGTTCGCAAACTCAGTCTAAAAACTCTACTCTTCAATATACAGAGCTCGTAGCCTCTCTAAACCCTAGCTCCTTTAGGTTTTCCAAACCCTAGCCTCCATACATAAACCCTAACTCTCATATACTCATACACACTCATATACACTCATACACTAGTCTCCAAAGCCTCTATTGAAGACTTGAAGTGCTGCAACCCGAAGCTCTCAAAGATCAAGACAAGTTCCTAAAGATCAAGACGAAGACTGAAGCGAAGACCGAAGCAAAGCAAGAAAAACAAAGTGCGCAAAGCAATGCAAAATAAAGAAGATACAAGGTATACTCTCTACTTAAGTTTACGTATCTTTCCTTTCTCTCTTCTCCCTCCAAACCCACTTGGATTTTTTTCTATTTTAATCCCCCATCTTCTTCCCCCCCTTTCTTGTATGCTTGAAACAAGAAACTTCTCGGTCCATGTGTAGGATTAGGCTAATGGAGGTCACCGTGTCGGGGGCTTTCTTTTAGTCTAACTGAAAACCACGTGAGTTTGGCCCCCTTGATTATGTGGTGAAGCCTTAATCTTGTATGTTCACGACCTCAACTTGCATTGTGCATATTATGATCTTACATCTCTCCAAAATCTGTTTTCAAACTTGTTTTCAAAACTTGCATTAAAATCATTTTTTAAAACTTGCATCAAAATCTTCTTTTTCAAAATCACAATCCTAAGGTGATTCTAGCCTTTCCATGGCTAGGGTTGCTTTAGGAAAGTGTTACATTTAAAGTGACCGATATGGTCCATATTTTCAAAATCCTTGTTGTTTTCAAAACTGCTATCTTAAAGTGCTTCTAGCCTTCTTATGGTTAGAATCGTTTTAGGAAAGGGAGATATTTTTATGGACTTTCCAAAAACTTTCTTTTCAAAAATCTCTCTTTCTGAAAACCTTTTTTCCAATATACTTTCTAAAAACTCTCTCCGACCTCTTTTTCAAAATTGTTTTCAAAAACTCGCTTCAAAAATCTATTTTCCAAAACTTTTTTCAAAACTCATTTCCAAAACGCTCCCTTTAACATTCACTTTCTAGAAACATTTCCTAAAACTCCTTCCTAAAAAACTCT
The DNA here is from genome assembly GCA_033060915.1 of Euryodendron excelsum. NCBI lineage: Eukaryota > Viridiplantae > Streptophyta > Magnoliopsida > Ericales > Pentaphylacaceae > Euryodendron > Euryodendron excelsum. Next base: position 3,393,604 of record CM065384.1, on the reverse strand, counting down.
TTTCAAAATCCCTTTCCAAAAACTCTTTTCAAAATTCACTTTCCAAAAACTCCTTCCTAAGATTTCCTTTCTAAAAGTACACTTTCCAAAAAACTCTTTCCTTAGAACCTAAGTTAAACACTAGAGCCAACGATTAGGAAACCCTAATTTTCTTTCTCAAAACATGATTTCCACTCTTGTCTTAAAACCTAGGTTTCTGAAATCTCCTTCTTTACATCTAAATCCTAGGTTTCCAAAATCTGTTTTCTACATCAAAACTATAGTCTTTCAAATCTAGGGTTCCTAAAACACCATCTTTCCAAATCTATGTCAAAGCCAATCTTCCCCTTAGGAAACCAAATCCAATCTTCCATTTAGGAAACTAGATCCTATTCTCCGTTTTTGGAAACAAAATCAAAACACCTCTTTTAGAAACAAAAGCCAATCCCTTGTTTTAGGAAATAGGAATCTCAATCCTTCCAACTCCAAATCTTTTCTAATTCAAATCCTTCCTAATCTCATACCTTCATAAACCATACATTTCCCAAAATCTAAACATTTAAATCTTTCCTAGTCTAAATCTTTCCTAATTCCATACCTTTCCAAATTTCGAGTTTCCAAATCTAAGTTTTTCAAATATTTCTTAAACTCAAACCTTTCCTAATCTCAAGAATTTCTAAAACTCAAACTTCAAATCTTTCTTAAATTCTAAACTTTCTAAATTCTAAAACTTTCCAGCTATCAAATCTTTCTTATTTCAATACTTTTCTAATTTGAAATTTTTTTTTGAAAACTTTCCTAAAATGAAACTTTCCTAATTTGAATCTTTCTAAATCTAATCTTTCCCTAATCTTCCAAATCCAACATTCGAGTCAAATCTTTCTTAACCTCAACTCCTTTCTAAATCCTATCTATCCTAAGTCTAGGTTTCCCAAATCTGAATTTTTCCAAAACATGTCCAAATCTTTCTGCTAAGTTCTATCTTTCCAAATCAAAGTCTAATATTTCTAATTCCAAATTCCAATTTCCAATTCTCTATTCTAAATTCAAATCAAATCCAAATTCCAATTCAATTTCTTCTTCCATATCAAATTTTCTATTTTCTATCGGACTCTTGTCCGAACTACGACTAACCTGATTCCTCAAAGGGATACGTAGGTAACTTTCACGGGTGCGGTCACAACCTTTTTTCTACCTTCCAATTCCATGATCTATTTCAAATTTTCAAGTTTCTATTTCCTTTCCAATCTCCAAAACCTTCTTTCAAAATCAAATCCATCTCTTTAAATCTCTTTTCAAATCAAATCCTTCTATTGCACTTGCATATCATGCAACATTATTTTAAACATTCTTTTTCTAAAGTGAATAGTATTGGACATTTGTTAATTGAAGGCTCTCATAGGTGAATCTAGGGTGAATAGACATGTAGGTACCACAAGGGCGGGGTAGGATGATGGCTTAGTGCGTCTTCTCTACACGTAACCAACCTTCGAACCTAGGATCACCATTTTGAAAAGACTAAAATGGAGTTATTTTCAAAAAAGGGCTTAATATTTTCTAAAGGTTGCTAAATAACCTGTTTTTCTAAAAACCCTCTCTTGAGGAAGTATTTTCAAAATCGTTTTCCAAAAACCCTAAGTGTAATATTCGGATTGTGCTTAGTTTTTAGGTGACCTAACTCAACTTAATCAGGTTAGGTGGCGACTCCAAATTATTTTTCAAATGCCCTTTATTCAAATTAATTTTCAATTCAAACCTAGTCGCACTCATTCTTCTAGGAGGGTGAGTTCGAACGAGTGAGTACAATATTTTTTCTGCTTGTGTGTGTATTCCTCGAGTGCGAAAAATCTGGGTACAACAGCTGGTGACTCCACTGGGGACACTTAGAGGGTTAGGCCATAGTCATGTCTCTTCACCCTTCACCCATGTAGAGTCTTCAATTAACTTGTTCAATCATATTCACTTTAAATTTTCAATTTTCAAAATTGTTTTCAAAAAACATGCATTTAACTCCATTCATATTATCTTGTATTAAGTTTGCCATCTACATACTAACTCTTGCATCTTTGTTTAGTAAGTGCGCTTTTTGTTTACATTATTGTTTTAATTAACTGTTGTGCATGAATGTGATGAACAGGATGGATAGGAGTTGTTGGGCTCTTTCCTCCATTTTCAAAAATCACACACACACTACACGTGCACTTGCATTCTGCATACTCGCATGTTTACCCTAATATGACCCTTCTAGTTAAAAAGGGGGAACGGTATATTGGTTGTGAGTAAGATGCTGTGTCATTTCTTCGCCTACGGCCTCTTGATGATTCCCCCACTCGGATCACCAACCGATCATGGCACCACCTCAGGGAGTGAGCCTAGGTTTGAAGATCCGGGGATCGAGCCTTTTTAGGACATATTAGTCAACCCTTAACTTCATGCTCATATAGATACCTTGCATAGCTGAACCTCTGCCGGATTTAAGACACACGCACCATTTTCAAAACCATGAAGGAAAGGGCAACTACTTTTATTTTCCTCTATACTTGCTTATTCCTATTGTTATAATGACTGTATTCTTACTATTATAATGACTGTCTAACTGCTCATGCATGCACATTTACTTCAACCGTATTTTCTCTCCTTATACTCTTATGCATCCATTTTCATGCATCCCGTATTCCATGGCAAGATAAAAGTTCTAAGTAACTCAAGTCACTGCATTCTCATGCATACGATCAACCCAACGAGAGTGACACTTAGTTCACTCTCCCTTGCATTAGACCTACCCAAAACCTAAGGGTTCCCATGTAACCCTAAGGACTCATGGCATGCAAATTAATTCATCCCATAAGAGGGGCCCCAATCCCTCTATGCTCACGGAGATAGGGTTGCCAAGAAGACAAGGGGTAATCAGTCAACAAGGTCTCTCAGCGACCTCCTCGACATTGAAACCAAAGAAGGCAAATTCGAAGACTCAAGAGTAGTTTAGGATTTCTAATGTAAAAGTAGATAGGTGGAAGTCCAAAGGAAAATGTTCCACCTCCCCTCTATTGTATTGGATTTCAATTCTTTTGTATCTTAAACCCAAAGTTAAATGTACTTCATTATTCTCTGCGAATGAATGGATGGATGAACGGATGAATGGATGAAGGTTTCCACTTGACGTTAAGGTATCTACATACAGGAGCAAATCCCTTATCTCCGAAAGTGAGCAAATGCATCATGTTTAGTTTCTCTCAAGTAAGGGCACCCCTAGGACATGCATTGCATAGAAATATTCAAATTAAGGCACTAACTTCTCTTTTGTTTCTTGTCTTCTGTCCTCCCCCTCCTCATCTCCAAATACCAAAAAAATCAAAGGTAAAAGCAAGACAAGAAGGGGGTTTTCTAAATCACTCACTTATTATCATCATATTGCTTACATTCACTTCTTTTATGCTTATGCACCCATATCCATTCCAAGACAAGAGTTCCAAGAAACTTAAGTCTTTTCATTCTCATGCATCTAATCAACCGTAAAGAGAAATGAGCAATCCAATCTCATGTTAATCGAACCTACCAAAACTCCTAAGGGTTCTTAAACCCTAAGGATTCATGGCATGTATAGAACCATATATCGAGAAAGGCCCAAATCTCTCTCAATCCATGGAGGCAGGATTGCCGAAATAAGGAAACATCAACTGGCCCACGTCGAAGAGGTATTGTATTGTATAATAGGGGCAAAACCCCACCTTCAAAATGGACTTGTCATCATGCCTAGATTTCCTCAAAGAAAGGACCTTTATAGGACATGCATCGCAAAGAACCTCCAACTCCACATGTTGACTGCATTTTATTTTTCTTTTTCTGTTTGTAGCTTAGAGAGCACAACTGAATTCATGGAATCCCTTTAGCACCTCACCAAATTTAAACTCATGGAAAAATGAGCCTAGTTGTTAAAAGAGGCCGAACCTACATCAGGGAGCAAGAAGAACTAGCCATCCATCAATAAGACGTCACCTCCACACCATGCCACGACAACCACCGTCCATGCAAAAGGAGGCTTCACCGTTTGCAAAGTCCTATCAGACCTGTGCAATGCTATAAAAAAATCTCTTAACTTCCGAATGTTTGCCAAACACCGCAACAAATCTGTCAATTCGCCCTCCGTCGTTTGGTGATTCACCCAAGGAATGAAATACCAAAGCAGTCAACACAGTTTCAAAACCCTATTAAGGGTTCTCACTAAGAGGCCCACAAGAAAAGGGATGTTTTCATAAAATTCTTCTGTTTCCTTTTTATCTTTCTATTTCTTGCATATCTTATTTAAATGAACACTACATGCCATGTAATCATATTTTTAAATGAAAATAGGTAGTTCCTAATTTATCCCCTTTGTCTCATACTCTTGTGGACAATTGTTGCGTTTAAGGATTCTTTCCCATTCAGTAATGACTTGACTTGAAGGATAGGATAGCATGGGCAACCCACTCAAAGGGGGTTAAAACCTTTGAGAGACAGAGAGAGAGAGTGAGAGATAGGAGGAAGGCAATCTCAATAAAGAAGTGCGAATTTTATTGAAGAGGCGACACTTACATGATATCCTGGCTAGGCGATGGGCAGCCGAGTCCCCAAAATGATGAGAAGTCATTACTCTATTTATCCCAAATAAACACTACCCTTTGTTTAGCCCACTAGAGCTGTACATAATTTCTTTTCAGATATCTCCATACCAAGAACCATCCCCCACATTGGGGTAAGCACAGAATAGTTGATTTGATAGAACATGTAGGGGTTCACTGACAGAAACACATCATCCCTAGGAATATTGTCTAAATTTTATACTAAGGCTTTATGGACTAAGAAATTCAATTTGAAATTATTAGAGGCCTTCAATTTTGCTACCATACCCAAAAATATCCCCTTTACTTAACCCACTAGTGCCTCTCGAAAAGCAAAAGATTTTTTTGTCAACCTCGATCCGAAACCATCCCCCCACACTGGGACAAACAAGCAGCAGAAATTCTGGCAAAGAATGTCATCAACCATCAAGATGAAATAACGTGAAAGCTTTATGGATCACGCAATCTTGTTCAAAATGAAGAGAGGCCCTCATTTCATTTCCTGTACAGTTAAAAGCAACCCTTGTCAAACCTGTTAAGCCCATTACCTTTTTTTCTCGAAAAAATCCCAACCAAGGGATCACCGCCAGCAATGGATTAAATTGAAATGCTAAGGAAAGGATCTGAGAGAAAGAAGTTGTGGAAATGTCCGTCTCACGGAAAGAGAAAAGAAAGGGAAGAAACAGAAAAGTAAAGAGAAAAAGCTCTGCAGTGCAAGTCAAAAGAAATATAAAAAAAAAAAGGAAGAAGAAAGAAAATGAAGGGGCAACTCCGTTAGAAGGTCAAGGATCAAACTACAAGAAATATGAACTCTTTGGAGAATATATAGTTATTTAAAGGTGATCCTAGATAACAAAGAAGCCCAGTAGAAGCAATAGGTTCGAGCCGTTACCCATTCTTGTAAACACCTGAAACTGTGGCCTACATTGCGACCCTGTTAAAGTCCTCTCCGATGAAAAAAAGATTACTTGATCTAAATGAGCCAGACATGTTGCTGAAGATAGAGGAGGATATCAGGGGACGAAACCCCACTGGAAGACCAACGAAGGATGGTGTGAATCTAAACTCTACTAGAAACAACATCAAATTTGAGCCTGCGTATCCTTTTCATTAATAAACTCCTTAACCTAGCCTATATTATGGTCCAAATTAAAGTCCTCTCTGATTAAAGAGAATTGCTTAGTCCAAATAAGCCTGAACAATACCAAGACAAGTAGGATGAGAAAGGAGAACTGGGGAGGAATGCAGGGGCAATCTCATGCTCCAAAGTGTGCGCAGATGATTTTGGTTCAAACAATCCACTAAAAGAAGATATTTGAGCCTAAATATCCCTTCGTTTCTTACAATCCCTAAACTTAGCCTGCATTACGGTCCTAAAAGAAGTCTTCTCATATTGAAGGCCTAGCTATTTATCACCCTACAAAGGGCATGCGAGTTGTCGCCCGAGCCATGGTGGCATTTCAGAAATCTGAGAGAAAAACCAAGTGAGGTAAGAAAAACCCCAAACAGCAACCCCGTAGAAAGTAGGGATGGGATAGCAAACTCAAAGGTCAAGATCCTTAGAGAATGGTGCAAATGCTATCACACCCCGATAAGAATGAGACAAAACTAAATGGGGCAGAATTCTAAGAGTATGGGCCCTAGGGCAATCCTGGGACATCCTTTGTAAATAGCTTATATACATGTAGTACTAATACATCCGTGGCATGTATAATCTGTACATCCATTTAAATTTCTGTGTAGTTTGTATCTATTCATGCATTCATTAAAAAGCACGGCATGCATTCAATTTCATTCTTATATGTACATTTATCCAAAAAGTAAAACATGCATTAAATTCCATTCCTGTATGAACCTGTGTATTTATAAAAAAAAATGTATACATAAAAAAAAAAAAAAAGTAGGAGATGCAAAATAAGTCCTACATTTAATTCCATATGCATTTATATAAAATAAAAAAAAAGTATAATATGCATAAATAAACTGTTTTTGTACAAAAACTAATTCTATGTCTATTTCTTTCTCTCAAATTGGAAATAGGGAACAAGGTAAAACACAAAAAGGAACTAAAGCCACCCCTCAGACATCTCCAGCATTGGCACCCACCTTAGAAAGCTCGAATTTCCATGGCCAACAAGAAACAGAGACTGGGGCAATGGCCCACCCTCGACCTCCCCAATCAAATGACTTCTGACTCGAGAAACCATGTACACTGAAAAGGGGGAGTAACAAATAAGTGTCTGATCGCTCAAAGCTGGAATAATGAAGCATATCCCCGAAAATGAGCATTGACCCCCTGTTGGAGTCTGGTAAGGCTCACGAAGGTCTCTCCCACAACCATAGGAGCATGGGAGTGCCCCTCACGAATCTTAACAAGCAGTGCACATAACCAACAGTCGACTAAGTCATCCCCCCAGCGGAAACATCAACAAGTTTAGGAGAAGCCGAGCTAGGGCTACCATGGAGAAATGAACCAATCTTGAGAAGTATGCCAATCCCCTATCCATCGCAAACTCAAAATGAGAGAAACAAGAACTTCACTAGGACATAAGAAAACTGGGGCAGCAAATCAGAAGAAAAGGCTATACAACGGAGGCCAAGCTGAGAAGAAACAATCGGGACGCAGCCATTAGGAAAGGTAAGTCCGATAATGTCTGCTGAACCATCCTGAAGACCTAGGAGGAAGCCATACTCATGGGAAGTAAGGGCAAACTCACATTCTCCAAAATGGAATTGAGACAATTCAAGTGGCCAAAAGGGAAACCACTGCTAGAAAACAGGTTACACCAATAGGAGAGAAGCCATGCAGCCAAAGGACCAGCAAATAGTGTCTTACTCATTTGGAGGATACCCATCATACCAAACCGGTAGTCAACTCAAAATAGTGTCAGCCATCCCAAAGGTCAAAAAGTGGGAAACCTCGACATCCATCTCCTCTTCAAAGGCTGGCTTGACTGAAAGGAAGGGGTCCACTGAAGATATACTCCCCCGTCCACTCTAACTAGAAGGCGCACATCTAGCAGACCGCTAACTATCCCTGGATTAACTGGAACTACCAACAGAATCCGTCCTAACCGCCTTCCTGGCGCGGCGTCTCCTCTTAGAACCGTCATTGCCCGCATCTGCCATCCTAAAAAGGTAAGCCAAGGTAAGAGGTGTTAATATATGGTATATGCAGATAAGAAATAAAAGCAATAAAATAAAATAAAATAAATAAGTAAAGAATAAAAATAAACAAATAATAAAAAGATTTCAAGTGATAAGTCAAAGTGAATTTTCTATACATTTTGACTTTTAAAATTCCACTTCGAAGTCAAAATGAATTTCCTATACATTTTGATCCTAAATCCAATTCTAAGTCAAAATGAATTTTCTACACATTTTGATTTCAATCTTCTACCTCAAAATGAATTTCCTATGCGTTCGAAGAGCGTTCGAACTGTCCAAAGAGGCATTCGAATGGTAGAATATGCGTTCGAACGGTACACAAAATGGATTCATGTCAAATTCAGGTTCGAAAAGCGTTCGAAATATATAAAGAGCAATTTTCTCGTTCGAAGTGCGTTCGATGCACCTTTCAAACGGTGGTCCGATGCATTCAAACGGTAGGAAGAGGCGTTTGAACGGTTGTATGCAGCTGCAGAATTTTAGAAGCCTATAAAAGCTATGGCTGTTTTGTTTTTAGGGTTGTTGGCATTTTTCAAATTATTCTAGGTTATTCTATGAGTCTTATTCATGGCCCTGCATGGCTAAACTCTGAATCTTGGTCGTAGGAAACAAAAGCCTCGGAATTAATAATAAACTATGAGATCTAATTTGTTTTCATTATTCGATTTATGCTTTGAGTATCAGATGTACTTCTGTACCTATTTTCATGATTGTCTTGTTTAATTGCTAGAAGGCCTACTAGTTTATTATTCGTTGCAATCTACTACCGGATTAGATATCAAATCCGTAATTATTTGATTCCTCTGATTTGTGAAGCAACTAAGATTTAATAATTTGCTACTCTAAGAATTATTATATCTTACGAAGGACATTCGACTAAATTAAATGCAACCGCTTGTGCTTATGTTGTTTAGTTTCATCGATTTCTCTAATTCTTAAGGCTACTATTAAATTAAACCTTGAGTGCTTATCCTTGGTTGTTTAATAGGTAGGGTTAATGAGATCGCTTGTTTTCTAATTAACTACGACTATGGAGAGATAGGAAAATAATTCCGTTGATGAATATTCGATGTGTGAATTGATATGCTTACATCGATGATCAGTTGTAAAATTCCGATGGTGGATGTTGACCTAGACCAAGGTTTGTTCTTTTGATTGATTTCAATACTTTAATCTGAGTTGTTTCTTAGTTATTATTAAAATAATTTTCATTATATTCAAAACCCCCCAATCCTTGTTCACATAGCATAAAACTAGGCTAAACACTCTCCATGGGAATGATCCTTACTCACACTACATATTTATTTTTGGGGTATCGGTTTTATTTTTAGGTGCCCGCTACAGCACACCAAATTTTGGCGCCGTTGCCAGGGAGTGATTCTAGTTAATTTTTGTGCTACTTATCATTTTTATTTCATTCAAAAAAAATTATTTTAATTATTTTCATTACTCTAGATTTTTTCCTGAATTGTTTTTCAGGGTTGGTTAGAGTTTCCTTGAGTGTTTATGAGTATAACTCGATCTTCTAATTAAGGTAATTGCAGTGCGATCCATAAATAGAGAGAACTTTATACAGGTCAAAAAGGGAAGCTCGGAGAAATTCTGTAGAGAATGATTTAGCTCTTAATTCCCTATTTGCTAGTGATTCTGATTTAGGAGAGGAGAAAGTCATGGCTGAAATCAAACTTTGAAAGAGCTTGCGACCCCTAATCTGAATCAACAACCTTTGTGCATAACATTCCCTATATTCCTACTAACTTTGAATTAAAATTTGGATTAATACATCTCTTGCCCACTTTTCATGGTCATGCAATTGAAGATCCCCACAAACATCTAAAGGAGTTTCATGTAGTATGCACGAGTATGAAACCCACGAGGGTGACTGAAGAGCAAATTAAATTAAGAGCTTTTCCGTTTTCTTTGAAGGATTTGGCTAAGGATTGGCTCTATTATTTACCTTCCGGAAGTATTACCACATGGAACAAGATGAAAAGATTATTTTTAGAGAAATATTTCCCAGCTTCAAGGGCGGCCAATATTCGAAAAGAAATCTATGGTGTAAGACAGCACAACGGAGAGTCCCTACACGAATATTGGGAGCGTTTCAAGAAATTATGTACAAGCTGTCCCCATCATCAAATTAGTGATTAACTTCTTATTCAGTATTTCTATGAGGGTCTATTGCCCACTGATAGGAGCATGATTGATGCTGCTAGTGCAGGAGCTTTGGTGGATAAAACTCCCGATGTTGCGAGAAATCTGATTGCGAATATGGCGGCCAATTCTCAACAATTTGGCACTAGACTTGACTATTCACCTAAGCATGTCAATGAGGTAAATATTTCCCTCCATTGAATAACAAATTGCAAGTCTAACTTCCCTTGTTTGTCAAATGGCTGTAGGTAATATGCAAATGATGAAGGCTTATGGAATTTGTTAAGTAGCAGGGCATCTAACTGATATGTGTCTAACTCTTCAAGAGGAGCCCATGAAGCAAGTGAATGCAGCAAGTGGTTTCCCTGGCCAACCACAAAGAAAGTATGACCATATTCGAGCACGTATAATGTGGGATGGAGGGATCACCCCAATCTTAGCTATGGGAATCCACAAGTGAATTAGCCCGTAATTCAAAACCGCCCAAGTTACCAGCAATATAAGCAACCATACCCCCCTAGATACCAACCGAGCCAACCTTCTAATTCTGGTATATCTTTAGAAGATATTGTTAAGTCTCTTGCCACTAATACTTTACAATTCCAACAGGAGACGAAACAATTTCAACAAGAGGCGAGGGCCAATATTCAAAGTCTGGACAATCAGATGAGCTAGATGGCAAATGCAGTTAGTCATCTAGAAGCCCAAATTTTGGAAAAATTACCCTCTCAGACGATAGTATATCCAAGAGACAATACAAGTGCAATCGTCTTGAGAAGTGGTAAAGAGTTTGAGATTCCAGTAAAGGCAGGCCCTGCATCGTCGAATCAAGAAAAGGAGAAAAACATCATAGCAGACAGGAATGTTCCCAATGATGATGACGTACCTAAGCGTAAGTTTTTGCCTTTTTCTGATTATAAACCTATACCTCATTTTCTTCAGGCTTTAGCAGAATCTAAAAAAGATAAGCAAAATAAAGATTTATATAAGACTTTTCGTAGATGCGAGGTAAATATACCACTTTTAAATGCTATTAAACAAGTACCTCGTTATGCTAAATTCCTTAAAGAACTGTGTACAATTAAGAGGAAACAGAAACTTAAGGGATGTGAGAAGGTGAAAGTAGGGGAGAATGTTTCTGTAGTTATTCAAAGGAAACTCCCTGCGAAGTGCAAGGATCCAGGTATGTTTACTATCCCTTGTTCGATAGATAACACTAGATTTGAGCAAGCCATGATCAATTTAGGAGCTTCTATTAATGTCATGCCATATTCTATATTTACTTCTTTGAAACTTGGACCTTTGAATAAAACTGGTGTTGTGATTCAATTGGCTGATAGATCTAATGCTTATCCTAAGGGTGTAGTTGAGGATGTTCTTGTACAAGTTAATGATCTGGTTTTTCCTGCTAATTTTATGTGCTTGATATAGAAAATGGCGACCAAAATGCCCCTATTTTGTTAGGAAGACCATTTTTAAAGACATATAAGACTAAGATGGATGTTCATAGTGGCACATTTACCATGAAATTTGATGGTGAAATTGTTAAGTTTAATATTTATGTTGCCATGAAATACTTTTGTGATGATAATCCTGTTTATTCTATTGATGTGATTGATTCTCTAGCACAGGAAGTTTTTAAACTGGATGGACAAGATATATTGGAAGTTGCCATTAGTAAGCATCTTGAGGAAGAGAATGGAGAGTTAGCCTTAAGTACTCAGTTGCAAGAAACTATTGTAGTATTAAATGATTTTTCAAAGTTACAGTAGTCAGGTGACGTACCTTATGTTGCATTACCAGTTTCTAACGACAGGCTATTACCCTCTATTTTGCAGGCCCCTACTCTTGATTTGAAGCCTCTTCCTAGTCACCTTAAGTACATGTTCCTTAGAGACGGAGAAACATTACCAGTGATCATCTCCAGTAAATTTTATGAGTTGCAAGAAGAAAAACTTGTGTAGGTCCTAAAGGAGCATAAGACGGCTATTGGTTGGACAATTGTAGATATTAAAGGAATTAGCCCGTCTACATGCATGCATCGTATCTTACTTGAAGAGGGAGCAAAACCTTCCCGTCAACCGCAAAGAAGATTGAACCCGCCCATGATAGAAGTAGTAAAGAAGGAGATCCTCAAACTTCTTGAAGTTGGAATGATTTATCCTATTTCGGATAGCAATTGGGTTAGCCCAATTCAAGTGGTTCCTAAAAAGACTGGAATAACTATTGTGAAAAATCATAATGATGAGTTAGTGCTTACCCGTGTTCAGAATGGGTGGCGGGTTTGTATCGATTATAGAAAATTAAATACCGTAACCCGCAAGGACCACTTCCCTTCACCTTTTATTGATCAAATGCTTGAAAAGTTAGCTGGTCATTCTTACTATTGTTTCCTTGATGGTTTTTCAGGTTATTTTCATATTACAATTGCGCTAAAGGATCAAGAAAAGACAACTTTTACATGCCCATTAGGGACTTTTGCATATCGTTGCATGCCCTTCGGCCTTTGTAACACCCCCGCCACTTTCCAAAGGTGTATGGTTAGCATATTTTCAAATCATATTGAGCATATCATAGAAGTTTTTATGGATGATTTCACAGTTCATGGAGACTCCTTTAATAATTGTTTACATAACCTTACACTTATTCTTCAAAGATGCATGGAAACTAACCTTGTGTTAAACTCTGAAAAATGTCATTTTATGGTTGAACAAGGCATAGTGTTAGGTCATGTTGTTTCATCTAGGGGAATTGAGGTAAACAAAGCTAAAGTTGACATTATTCAATCTTTACCTTATCCCACTAGTGTGCAGGAAGTTCGTTCCGTTCTTGGACATGTAGGTTTTTATCGAAAATTCATCAAGGACTTCTCTAAAATAGCAACACCCCTATGCAAGTTGCTACAAAAGGATGCGGCTTTTGAGTTCAATGAAGTATGTAAAAAGGTGTTTGATAAGTTGAAGGAACTGTTGACTTCTACCCTAGTTATCCAACCCCCTGACTGGAGCGTTCCTTTCAAGATAATGTGCAACACAAGTGATTATACAATAGGCGTTGTCTTGGGTCTAAGAATTGGAAAAGCGTCTCATGCCATTTATTATGCTTCTAGAACTTTGAATAATGCTTAGAGAAATTATACTACTACTGAAAAAGAACTTCTAGCTGTTGTTTTTGCTTTAGAAAAGTTTTGATCTTATTTACTTGGTACTAAAGTCATTGTTTACTCTGGTTATGCAGCTCTTCGTTATTTGATGACGAAGAAAGAGGTAAAACCAAGATTAATTAGATGGATACTTCTCTTAAGTGAATTTGATTTGGAGATCAAAGACAAAAGAGGAACAGAAAATCGTGTTGCCGATCATTTGAGTCGTTTAGCTCATGTCGAGGATGAACTTCATTTACAAGATACATTCCCTGACGAGCAATTGTTCTCTGCGAGTGTGACATTACCTTGGTATGCAAATATTGTAAATTATTTGGTTACTAACATACTACCTACTGGTTTGTCTAAGGCTCAAAGAGATAAGATCAAGAGTGATGCCAAATACTATATGTGGGATGACCCATACTTACGGAAGCATTGTGTGGATCAAGTGATTAAATGTGCGTTCCTAAAAATAAAATCATTTCTATTCTAACCTTTTGTTGTTCTTATGCTTGTGGAGGTCACTTTGGAGCCAAGAGAACGGTGAGAAAAGTGTTAGAATGTGGTTTTTATTGGCCATCTTTATTTCAAGATTCATATTCTTTTTGTAAGTCATGTGATCCTTGTTAGAAAATAGGTAGTATATCCCAAAGGAATAAGATGCCACAAACTCCCATATTATTTTGTGAAATTTTTTATGTTTGGGGCATCGATTTCATAGGATCGTTCCCTATATCTTTCGATTATGTTTATATTTTGCTTGTTGTTGATTATGTCTCGAAATGGGTGGAAGCTAAAGCCACCAGGACTGATAATTCTAAAGTTGTTGCAAATTTTATCAAGCCTAACATATTCTCCAGGTTTGGAATTCCAAGAGCTCTAATAAGTGATCGAGGTACTCACTTTTGTAATCGAACTGTGGCGACTTTGTTGAGAAAGTACCATGTAATGCACAAGGTGTCGACTTCATGTCATTTGCAAACTAATGGACAAGCAGAAGTGTCGAATCAAGAGGTCAAGTCCATCATTGAAAAAACGGTCAATCTAAGTAGAAAAGATTAGAGTTTGCGCTTGGATGATGCTTTGTGGGCGTACAGGACTGCATATGAAATGCCCATTAGTATGTCACCTTGGTATTTGAAAAATCGTGCCACCTCCCTGTTGAGTTAGAACACAAAGCTTATTGGACTATCAAGAGTTTTAACATGAAGATGGATGAAAGTGGAGAACATAAAAAATTGCAACTCTAGGAGTTCGAGGAAATTTGCAATAATGCTTATGAGACTGCAAGGATTTACAAGGAAAAGACGAAGACTTTTCATGACAAGATGATTTCTAGGAAGGAGTTTAAGGTTGGTCACAAAGTCCTTCTATACCAGTCACGGCTTTGTTTATTTTGCAGGTAAGTTGCGTTCTCGTTGGATTGGACCTTTTGTCGTTACTAATGTTTTTCCTCATGGTGCAGTTGAAATTCAGAGCTTAGCTACTTCCAAAGTGTTCAAGGTGAATGGCCATCGACTTAAGCATTTCTAAAAAAGGTTTCCAAGTCGAGAATGTGGAGACAATGGCCTTTGAGGATCCGATTTATACTGATTGAAGAAGGAAGCATTGAGTCAAGCCCATGACAATAAACAAAGGCGCTGCTTGGGAGGCAACCTAAGGGAAGTTCATTTTTCTTCTTATTTTTGCATTTATATATTGGTTATCTCTACTCTTTCTATACATTTTACTTTACATTGGGAACAATGTAAGTTTTAAGTGTGGGGGGGGGGGGGAATTTAGGTAGTGTTTTTTTGTTTTAATTTATTTGAAATTTGAAAAAAAATAATAACGAGATTCAATTAAGCTTCAAGAATTCATAACATGATTGAATAAGTGATTTTCCAACTTAGAATTAATTAGTCTAGTTATTTTACTTGAGATTGGAGTGACTGAATTTAGTAGACAAAAACCGGTGAGATTTTGAGCCTTTAGACTAACGCATCCATATCAGTCACTATTTTCTTTCATGTAAGATATTCTTCCATGGATTTGTTTCTCTAGAACTTGCTTTGATTCTCTTCAAGGTCATATTGACACATGCATGCATGAACATGATTAAGGTCATCTTTGTTATAAGCTACATAATCCAAATAGCCTGCCTTGTAATTAATTTTTCCCTTTGTGAACCCTTTTGAGCCTTATGTGTTATGTTTTTTTTGTTATTGTGAGCCCACATTATAAGCTTTAAACCCAAAAAAAATAATTCCTTTACCCAAGCCTTAGAGCTAGTGGAGCATTGTTCATCATTATGATACGTATGGGTGCGCAAGAAATAAGTATGGGAGTGTCCGGAATTATGGTAAGGCTATGGCTGGTGAAATGGAACATGTTTTCATTCTCAATTCGTGAGTTCCATTGTTGATGTAATTTGAAAAAAAAAGAGAAAAGAGATGGGAAGTGATGCAAGAAATTGCTTTTAATGTTACAAACTATCTATGTTCATAATCCCTCCTAAAATTCTAAGGAATGGGTTTGTTTATATGGGATATATACAAGACAGAAGCTATTGAATGGAGTGATTGGTTTTACATGTTTTATATATTCAAACTTTAGTTGATTCATTTATGCTCCACTAGTTTCGATGGCTTTTGAGCTACATTCCCAAATATTTCCCACCTTGATCCTAAACCCCGTTATAACCCTTGACAAGTCCTTATGATTCGTGTTATGTATGTGAATCTAGTGGTGGAGAATGAGGAGATATGCAAGCCTATGGTAGATCATTTCCATTGGAATGAATTTGAGTGATACACATACCCTTTTAAACGCATGAGAGTCGAGTGTTTATATCCGTGAGGGTCTACATATTCAGTTTACTCCATCTTTAAGTGGAAATACTTGCTAAGTGATTGTGAGTTGTTTAAGAATGTTTGTTCATGATATGTTATGAGTTTTGAAGAGTTTAGATGTTCTTTGTTGCAAACTAGGTGTTTTTGGGAAAGTGAGTTTGAGTTTTACCCAAGGACGAGCAAAGGTTAAGTGTGGGGGAATTTGATCAGAATGCAAATTTTATATTTTTCTCCCTTAATGTTTAATCTTTTATACTTAGTTGGTGCCTAAAGATACTCATTATTCTTATATTTTGATTTAGGTTGCTATGGAATGCCAAGGAAGAGAATCCTAGCTTAAAAAGGACGAATTCGAGCTAAAATGCAAGCAACATTTGAACGGTAGCATATGCATTCAAACGGTATGTCAAACGGATTCACTTCAAATTCAGGTTCGAAGAGTGTTTGAAATATACAAAGAGCAATTTTCCCGTTCGAAGTGCGTTCGGCGCACCGTTCGAACGGTAGTTCGATGCGTTCGAACGGTAGTAAGAGGCCTTCAAACTGTTGTATGCAGCTGCAGAATTTCAAAAGCCTATAAAAGTTGGGACTATTTTGTTTTTAGGGTTGTTAGCATTTTCCAGATTATTCTAGGTTATTCTTTGAGTCTTATTCATGGCCCTGCATGGCTAAACTCTGAATCTTGATCGAAAGAAACAGAAGCCTCAGAATTAATAATAAACTGTGAGATCTAATTTTTTTTCATTATTCGATTTATGCTTTGAGTATCAGATGTACTTTTGTGCCTATTTTCATGATTGTCTTGTTTAATCACTAGGAGGCCTACTAGTTTATTGTTTGTTGCAATCTACTGCTGGATTAGATATCAAATCCGTAATTATTTGATTCTTCTGATTTGTGAAGCAACTAAGATTTAATGATTTACTGTGTTAAGAATTATTATATCTTAGGAAGGACATTCGACTAAATTAAATGCAACTGCTTGTGCTTGTGTTGTTTAGTTTCATTGATTTCTCTAATTCTTAAGGCTACTATTAGATTAAACCTTGCGTGCTTATCCTGCGTTGTTTAATAGTTAGGGTTAATGAGATTGCTTGTTTTCTAATTTACTATGACCAAGGGGAGATAGGAAAATAATTCTGACGGTGAATATTCTATGTGTGAATTGATATGTTTGCATCGATGATCAGTTGTAAAATTCCGATGATGGATGTTGACCTAGACCAAGGTTTGTTCTTTTGATTGATTTCAATACTTTAATCTGAGTTGTTTCTTAGTTATTATTAAAATAATTTTCATTATATTCAAAACCCCCTAATCCTTGTTCACATAGCAAAAAACTAGACTAAACACTCTCTGTAGGAACGATCCTTACTCACACTACTACATATTTGTTTTTGGGGTATCGGTTTTATTTTTGGGTGCCCACGACAGCACACCACTCACCTTTGAAAGAATGTTCTTGTTAAGAGCCATATCCCCCTTCTCTTCAGAGTTGTTCTTGCCTTGATCTGCAAAGAAACAACAAAAACAGGCACATCAACAAGCAACTAACAAAGATAAGGAAGAGAGCAAACTGTACTGACTCCTCTCACATTCTGTCCTCAGAGCTTCACTTGTAGACTCAGGGCCCGACAAGTACATACTCAATTTTTTAAAGTTCATCATAGGATTGGCATCAACAATGCCATAATCTTGGGCCCTCTTCACCCTGGCTTGCTAGGCCTTGTCTAGAATGAAAGTGGCATGAGCTTGCCAGACATAAAGAGCCTAAGTCAGAATCCTAAAAATCTGGAAACTAGGGCTAATAGAAATCAAAGACTAGGAAACTAAAGGACATACCCCTTTGAGTTGGAACATCCCACGAATGAGGAACTCATGCAAAATTATCATCAACAACATCCTAGGGTTGATGTTCCCATCGCCATAGACAAAGAAGAATCTATCCTTCTACCTTTTGTTGGAAGAAGGTAGTCCCATCACTAGAGTTATGTCATTACTCCTAGCTAAGAAGTACCCCCAACTCCTCTCTTTCTCAGTCAATTTGGAGCAATGCAAAAACACACTAGTAGTGAGGTGATCCTTGCTATCATTGGATGATTGCCACAGCACGGCACAAACTAGCAGGATCCTCTAGGAGTTGGGAAGAAGTTGACCAGGGGTCAACCCTAAAATGCTCAAAATCTCTCTAACGAGGGTGGGAATAAGAAACCCGATGCCACCAACCAGAGTAGCCTCATAAATGTAGACCTCCCTAGGACGAGCAAAACAAACCATGTCTTCCTTATCATGGATCTTATCTGCAACCTAGAAGGAAACAGGTAATTCTTCCACAGCTTCCTAACCCTCCTTTCCATAATAACGGATAACTCCCTAACCTTAGGAACCACCATGCCCTTAGGTCCAGGAGCCATACCCCCAAGGGCTAGCCTCTCACCAAAAGCCCCAGAAGGCCTTGCTGAAGCACTATTAGGGGCCTTCGGCCTCACCCTAACCAAATCCTGTGAAGTAGTGTTCTCTAAACTGGAGAAATGTACATCTTTAAGGTCTACCATGACGCCTATTAAATGTAGTCTCCTAGCTAACTTAAAACCAGTCCCAACTGACTCCTAAACAAACTCAAACAATTCTGGATTCCCAATAAACCTTTGAAGGGAAAGGGAAGGCCTTGCTTTGGTGTGAAACCAAAGACAACGCTCAAGAAAAAACCGCATGAAGAAGAAAGAATACAGCTTAAGAGCTTACCAAAGTGGAGAGAAACCTCAAACAGAAAGCCCCCAAGCATAGGAACACGAAGAATAAGAAAAGACAGAGAAGAGGACGATTGACATATTTCAAAGGCCAGAAATCGCCTACGTGTTGGAAATGCAAAGTGAAAGCCAAAGACTGACTGCAAGTGACTTATTGGCAACTGACACTAGGGCTACTAGCACAACTCTAGAAGGACAACGCGTGAAGGGGGGGGGGGGGGGGGGATAACCACCTTTCCCACCAGGCTGTCATCAGTTTGATAAACCCCAAATGAGAAGCCACATGTTTGGGGGGAGGGGGTGGACAACCATGTCCTCCATTACCCTACTAAGGATCTGATCATCCAACGATGTGTTGTCATGTAGAAAAGTTACCATTTCCACTACTTGCTTGCAGATACTCCTGGATCCACTTCAAAACCATGCTAGTGTAAAAGGCAACCTAACCTTTCCTCCTCAAGATATGTATACGAAACCCTAGTTGAAACTCTGCAAGATTATCCTCCCAAAACCTAAATTTGGCATTAGAGAGTCCTTGGCAGGCATCATATCGGTGTTCCTTAATCTAACTCCTCTTCATAGTCAACCAGAGACATTCACTGTGACCTGGGAGTAGATCTTACAAGTTCACTGATCTATCACTTCTCCTTAATATTAGATTGAATCTAGAACTAGACCTACAACTTGATGTCTTCCACCAAGATCTCCCAGCTGATGGATTTTCCATTGAAGATGGCCTCATTCTTGGCTAGCCAAATGATCCAGACAACTGCCAAAAATAGAGATCTCGATATCTATGAACCTAGCTTCCTATTTTTGCAATCATCACACCAGTAGAATAAAGAAGATATAGATGAGGGACATACCTAATTCAATCCCCACCGTTTGAGAATACTGCTCTAGACAAGTCAAGACTTATCATACTTCAGAAAGAGGTGATCCACATCTTCCAATTCTTCATTACAAAATCCACACAAGGCTCTTGAATCTCAAGGAATGATTTTCCTTCTAACAAAAAATGCTCTTGTTTTGACCTTACCCATGAGTAGAAGCCAACAGAAAATATACACCTTAATGGGAGCCCACACTTTCCAGATGGATGCCAAAGTTGGATTATCTTGCAACTCTTGATCCTCCACTAAGCTAAAAAAAGATTTGGAAGAGAAGGCCCCATCAGCGCTTGCAATCCATCTCATCTTATCCATGCCAATCCCATCACAAACCTTGTTGTCCAGAAGATGCTTCAGAGACTCCACCCTATTTTCCTCATATGAGAACAACTTCCTTGTAAATCTTAGTATCCAACTTCCTAGCTCATCCTTCAAATCATCAACTATTGCGAGTTTATGTAAAGAGAGATAAAATAGTCTAGGATACTGCTCTTTTAACACTGAGCCATTCACCCATGGTTCTTCCCATAAAATAATGGAATTCCCCTTTCCAATTGAAAATTTGAGGTTTGCTTTCAAAATGGATTGAACAACTGTTGATCATCATTTAACATCATAATGTCCTTCATCAGAATGGAGGGCTCAACCTCATGCTTACCAAGAAATGACCACTTATTCCCAACCCAAATGTATTTAGAACAAACAACTTTCCTCTACAGAGCATCCCTATCTTTTGTAAACTTCCACCACCAATTTGTGAGAAGGGCCATATTCTTCACTCTAATGGGCACCAAGCCTAAACCTCCTTTATGTTTACTTGTAGTAACCTTGTCCCGTTTAACACAATGAATCCCCTTTTTCCCTTCCTTGCTTCACCACAAAAATCTGCTTTGCAACCTATCAATTTCCTTACACAGCTTCAGTGGAGGTTTATACATTGACAGATAAAACGATGGCAAGCTAGCCAAAGTGCCATTGATAAGAGTTAATCTTCCACCAATGGACAAGTAATTCATTTTCCAGAGTGCTAATTTTCCTTTTATCTTGCTCAATACACCTGATCAAGTGCTAGAATTCCTTGGATTGGGCCCTAGGGAGAGGCCCAAATAACTCATAGGCAGGGCTTAACTCTTATAGTGAAGAATATCCTTCACCTTTGAAAGAAAACTCTCATCCACTCCAATGCCACTAACCATTGACCTTTTAAAATTAACTCTAAGGCCTAACAACTATTCAAAACACCTAAAAATTCTCTTTTGGTTCCTAACCTCATCCAACTTTGCTGAGCTGGAGATCAATGTGTCATCTGTAAATTGGAAGTGAGTCATAGCCACGCCTTCTAGACCCTTTAAACCCCTACGGATTATCCCCTCCCTCTTAGCTCTTGAAAGTAAAGTATTAAGGCCTTCAGTTGCAATGATAAAAAGGAATGGGATTAGGGAATCCCCTTGCCTAAGACCTTTTGAGATTTGGAATTCCTTAGTGGGTGATCCATTGACTGATAGAGATACCCAAGCAGAAGATAGACACTCCATAATCCACTTGCACCATTTGACTCCAACCCCCAAATTCTTCATCATTTACATCAAGAATTTCCAATTCATATTGTCAAACGCTTTTTCAAAATTCAACTTTATGATTAAGCCTTTACTTTTTACTTTCTTCCATTCATTAATGATTTAATTTGCTATCAAAACCACATCCAGAATTTGCCTATCCTTTATGAAAGATGTTTGGTTTACACTAATTATCCTACTCATCACTTTCTTCAATCTAATGGATAGAGTTTTGGACAAAATTTTGTAAATGGATGAAATTAGGGATATAGGCCTATAATCTGAGAGTGACTCGGGACAATCCATTTTAGGAACCAGTGTTATGAAGAATGAGTTTATACCTCTAACTAACCTCCCATTCCTATCGAATTCCTCCTTGAATAACAAGATCTCCTTTTTGGATGTGCCCCAGAACTTCTGCTATAAATTTAGGTTGAAGCCATCTGGCCAAAGAGCTATGCTCCCTTTATAGCTGAACAATGCTTGCTTCACTTCCATCTCCTCAAAACAAGATTTCGAAAATAGCTAATGATCCCAACTTAGCTTCCCATCAAAACCACCTTCCAAAGATGGTCTATTAGGACAATCTTCCATAAAGCCCTTATGGAAATGGATGAGAACAACCTCCTTAATGGTTATAGAATTTGAGATCACCTTTCCACTTATAACCAATTGGCTTTTAAAATTCCTTCTGAGTCTGGCTTTCAAGGAGGAATGAAAATAAGTTGTGTTTCTATCATTCAATTTTAGCCAAAGCTTCCTAGATCTTTGCCTGCTATTTGCTTCCTCCCTCATGTATTGTTTCCATATGTTTTGTTTGATTGCTCTTCTTTCTTGTGATAATTCAATTAAGGACTTCAATTCCCCTAAAAGGTCATGCTTATAGAGTTCTAATTCCAAAGCCTTTGACTTCCTTTCCTATTGGATAGCTTTCTCTGAATGCCACTCTTTAATCTTCTTTTTTAATGTCTTCAATTTCCTTAGCAGCACAAACATTACCCATCCTGTGAATCTTAAATTGATTCAGACTTTCTGCTTTAGTTTGACTAAGGATTTCTTCCTAAGCCAATCATTGAAAACTTTGAATGGCTTTAGAACCCACTCCTGCTTTTCATCTGTCAACAAAACTAGACAATGGTCCAACAGCAATCTTTGGAGGCCCCATTGAGCATAATTATGATTATCAAGCCAATCAACGCTTAGGAGAAATCTATCCAGTTTGCTCCAAACCTCTTCCCTCTACAAATTTGACCATGTAAAACATCTGCTAGCCATTAGAATATCCACTAGTTCAGCCTCCCTTATGAAGGATAAAAAAAACTCTTCATATCGAGTTTAATCTTTTATGTTTGGATCTTTCTTTGATTCTTAAGATTTCATTAAAGTCACCACCCATACACCGAGGCAGCTTCCATTGTGATCTCAAGGAGACTAGTTTCCTCCGTAGAGCTGCCCTATCATCTTTTGAGTTTGGAGCATGAATGTTGAAAATTACACACTTAAATTTTCCTTTAATTAATCCTACCAGTAGGATAAAGTGCTTTTCATTGAAGCAAGCTTCTATACTGAAGAACTCATCTTTCCAAATACATAAAAGCCCCCTAGACAAACCTTCTGCATCTACACATTCCCAATTAACACTCTAGATTTTCCATAATGATTTTACGTTCCCTTTATTACTCTCCTTCCATTTTGTCTCTTGCAGCAGTATCATGTTTAAGGATCTGCTAGCAATCAACTTCCTGACCATCCTTTTTTTTCCTAATCTTTCCCTAATCCATGCACATTCTAGGATAATATCTTCATTGATTAAAAAATACAAACACGTGATATGTTGTGGCAATTAACAAAACCCCCCTTCCTACCACTACCCTCTCTAAGCTTATCACAATTAGCCCATTCCATTTGGCAAATCCTCTTGGTTATCTCCTTCTCTTTTCCTTTGAAATTGATGTTTAAAGCTTTGCCTACCTGGATTTTCTTGGATGCCCGCATCGAGCAATGGGTATCCAGCTCTTGAAGAATCAAATTATTCATATTCCAAAAGTCACAAGAGGAGAGAGTGGCCGTGCTTGCTACATCAAGCTTTGATGCCTCTTCATTATGCTTACCAAAGGGATGATTCAAGATTAACTTTTGCCTTTTGTACACCTTCTTCCCCTCCTAAGCTAGCAGTCTTTTCTTACACCTTGGGAGCTTCCTGATGGAGTTCACTCTAATACCTGACTTAACAGCTAATGTGAGGGCCCAAGGAGCACCATTAGAATTGATTGGGCTTTGACATATATTTGGGCCAGTTATTCCATTTCTCTTTTGGCCCATTGACCCTATTGTAACCTCTCTGTTCATATCCAGTCCATACTCTCTTTCTTGTGAAATTGCCTCGAGGAGACTTTTGGCACCTCCACTAATGCCGCCACCATTGGGAACTCCCTGCAAGCATGAATCTTCTCTTGGAAATGCATCTTCGATGGCTAGGTGTAATGGAATGTTCCTTGGTAAGTCAACACCGTGCCCTATCAAAGCTGAATCATCCTCCCGATATCCACTAGACTTAGACACTTGGCTGATTAGTGCCAAGTCATCTCCATCCTTATCTTCATAGATTGCCCTTTCCAATAGTAGCCGGAAACCATCCCTGGAAACTTCAACTTGGCCTCCCTTTGCTTGATTACCTCCACCTTCATTTGAATTCTGAAGAGAATTTGGAGGGAGGTAAGGAGAGGTGCCTGCTTGGATAATGCCTTGGACTTTTTTTTCTCCTCTTAATGATCATAATGAATGACTGTTTGAACTTTGCACTGGATAATGATTTGAATGTTAAAGGATGTTTGAAGAGGACCTTCCTATTATTCTCTGAATCCTTTATTCCCTCACCCTTATCTTGTACATAAAATTACTCATTTTTAGATTGCATGAATCGTCTATTCTATCTTCCATTTTCGTCTCTAGGAGCACCCATCCTTACTCTAGGTCCATTTTCTTCTCAGTTTTCTCTTCGACTAGAATGACTCTACCCCAGCAAGTTCCTATATCTTTGAAGGTTTGGACACTCCATCCATTTAAAGGGACCCCTTCTACCGAGACCCAAGCTCTTCTAAAATTATTGAATTCTTTATAACTCTAGTTGTAAATAATCGAGAACCAAGAATCCAGCCATGACCTGCCATTTGAAAGTATATCATCATTTTCTTTAATCTCAAAGAATTCAAGCAATACTCTTGCTTGAACCTCCTATTGGCTTAACTCTTATGGACATCACCCCTTCCCTTCTCATGGTCTCTTCCACCCCGTTGATCATGTTCCAGTCATGAGCAATGGCTATTGCACACTTATTCAGCCAAGATTCATTATTACTAATGTCCCTTTCCTCCACAAGATTCAATTTTGAACTTTCTTATTTTCCTGAGTCTTTTGTGGAGATGAGAACGTCCCTGTAGGATCTGGCATTCACCTTAGAGTTCTTTATGCTCCTAGGTGCTTCTTTCGTAGTAGTCTTCCTAATAGTCCCCTACCTATTCAAGAGAAACTCTCTATTCTTCTTCAATTCATATTGTGCTCTCTTAACGATCAATTTCTGGTATAGTAGCTAGACTCCATTTAGCATAGATATTGCCTTATATGCTTCCTGAGCCTCCTTGAATCTGACAAATGCAAAAGTCCCTTTTCTTCCAGACCTGAGTTTGTGGGACACATATAAATCCATAACATTACCATATTTATTGAAGATCTTACTCAACCATGCATTATACATATCCCATGGAAGATTACCCATAAAAATAGTATAGAGATTATCTCCATTTTTGCCATTTCCTAGTGATGAATCCATCGAACTAGAACAGGATGATAATAATTATAAGAGGGAAGAATAATGATCTCCTTTGGTTCCTAGATTAGAAAGTAGAGATTGCTAACAAATGAGAAATTTGTTAGGGAACTCTGTAATTTCCCCTCGCTTAGGACATTCTCATTACTTTGAATAATGTAAGAAACGGGATGCGCTCAATCAACTAGAGAGCAGACAAGCCTTCAACACTCTATTATGTAATAGAGTGTTGAAGGCTAGTGACTTGCACTAATGGTTTAGTTGCTATCTTGGTTAGTTACATTCCTGTATAACTTGACTTGGATAATTATCAGTTCTATTACTATTGTTTGGTGTTCAAGAAGCATAATATTGGGTTTTTTTCCCTTGAGTAAAATATAAAATGATTATTACAGAAACAATAGGACACAAGGACAAAGATCATTGCACAATACATTCTAGAATTTAATCATGTAGATTGTTATCATGTCATTCATTTCCTTTGCCTTTCATGAGACCAAGTTGTAATGAAATACAGATTATGCTATCCTAATGGTTTATGTAATCTTTGGAGGCTTTGTTAGTTATCCATGTTCCTGTTCACTTAAGAAACTTCACTATCCATGATTCTCCATGATTTGGTAATCATCTTCTTCAATTGTTGGATCATTATTTACTTTTTTCCTTTTTTGGTTTTGAAGAAACGAGTTGGGGGTGGTTAATGTTTATTATTATCTTTGTATTGTTTATGTGCTGACGTATTTATAGTTAGGAAAGGCAGCAAAGGTGCAGACTTGCTCGCATCACTTTGCAACATTTACGAGACTTCAAAATGGAAGATGAGTTAAGGAAAACAATGGAGAAGGCAAATGGATTAATAAAATCCGGTCCCGCATCGCATCGGAATGCAGAACTGCAAGTTCTGCAACACAAGTTAACTTGAAAGTTATCCCATTTTTTTATTATTAGGTAAATCCATCATACTTCTAGCTTTTTTTTTTTTTTGGAAAAAGCGAAAGTGTATTGAAACATAAAGGCAGAGTACAAAAGGGGATGGGATTGAACAAAACCTGGACAAGGCCAGGGACAACAATCCTCACCCAAAGGTACTAAAAGAAACTTGAAACACGGATACAGTACAAACCACAACACCCAAAAAGAAAATTAAATTTGCTGAGATAGCAGCAAAATTAAAAACTATCCTCGGTGCCCCATGAACTGTTAAAAGACGCCCTCTCATGCCCTTATTTTTCTAACACCTTCTAGGCCATATAGGACATCATTTACAGAGAAAGGAGCATTTCAAATTCCTAATATTACCCATAAAGCTGTCTGCCTCTTTAGGTTATCTTTGATTTCACACTAATTAATAGAACTCTTACTGGAAATCATGTCATTTTTGGACTTCCATATATGCCATATTGTTAACACAAATAGAGCTTCCTATAGCCATTTCTTTATTAAACTGAATCTCATAGATATCCACCATCAAAAGAGATCCTTCAAACTGTTTGGACTTACCCACTGTATGTTCCACCATTTCAAAATGTTATACCACACACTCCAAGTCCTCCTACATGTTAACAATAAATAATTAGAGTCATCCTCAAAGTTCTAACATAAAACACATACCGTGTTTCCCTCATTTGGCATACAATTTCTTTTATGAAGTAATACCTTTGATTTGCTCTTCTGTTGCAAATCCAACCATCCGAAAACTTTGACTTTAATAGGGGCTTTAATCTTCTATAATTTGATGCTTGTCACTAATTTCTCTCCATTGGAGTCAATTAATTGTTTGCAAAATGCTTTAACAGTGAACACACCTTGATTTCCTGCCTCCCACACCATAGAGTCCTTGTCATTTTGGAACCCCAAACTGGATAGACAAATTGTCATAGATACATGCTAATCTTCTTCCTAGTCTCTGAGACTTCTTCTTTATGATAATTCCCAACAACCTCTCCTGCATTTCGTATTAGCTACTGACCAATTCTTCTAAGTAAATAGTGCAAATAATCTAGGCTATGCCTCATTTCAAGATTTATCTCCAATCCGCCAATCCCTCCAAAAGCTGCAGTCTGTTCCATCCCCCACTTTAATCTTAAACTTAGAAGGTATACCATTATTCCCCTAATTTTGACTGCTGCCCAACCTTAGAACATCATCCCAAATTCTTGAAGCTACATAATGATTAACTTTCCTTAGCATCTAATCATTACACTCATAATTGTATTTATTGTTCACCACCCTCCTCCACAGAGCATTTTTTTTTCTTACCATACCTCCACCACTATTTGGTTAATAGAGCCTTGTTCATTGTTGCTATAGGTACAATTCCTAAACACCCCCCTTCTCTATTCCTTGTTACTTTGTTCCAATCTACCAAATGCATTTTTTTCCTCTTCTCATCCCCCTCCCGGCCCCGGGCGGAGAAAAAAAGGAAGAAGCATCACTATCCTCTAGTATAGATATTCTAGAAAAAGATTATACTTATGCTACTTGTAACAAGGGTAAACTGGATGAGAGGTTGTTTGTTAGTGAGGAAGATAGCTTGCTTGGTTCAAGGAGCATGTCTGGAGGTGCCATGAATGTCAATAATGGGGTCAAGGTTCATTTTCAATGATAGATACACATTCCTTAAAACTCTTATAATAGATGTAGTTCAAATTCTTTATGGTTTTTTCTGATTTATGTAAAGGAAAATTAACTCAATTACGTCTCCTGCAAAGACAACCACTAGCCTACTATCCCCCTATCGCTGTCCACCTAGTCTGTATCTCATGTAAATGGCAGTCTTTGTGGTAGTAACTCAAAAATGGCAGCTACTCCTGTAACCACAGCTAGCAATGACAACTGCATAGTGGCTTCGAACAATCATTTCTCCACTTCCACCAAAACCCTCACCAGAGCTGGAGTGGTTCCTTAATTTCATCATGTGACAGGGATATGTAATTATTAATGTCATACTGTACCTTGGGCTAAAATAATATTAAAGGCTATATTTCCGAGCAATGGTCTAGGAGAGCCTGCAATGTACAAGCCTGATGGACAGCATATGGGGGGTGAAAAACGAAGATTGGAAGCACTTAAGTTATATTATAGGGTTTTGCAAGCATGTGTGCAGCAGAGGCTCGCCCAGATACTGCACGCAAACAATTTAACATCATTATTAACCAACGAGAGAGATTCCATAGATGTATGCTAAATTCCATGTTCAGCTGAACTAGTTCTTACCACTCATAAAAAGACAGTAACAATGTTATTTCCTACTGTAAGGTGATACAGAGGACTGGGATTACAGCATTCGATCTTAGTAAGGTGATAAAGAGTTTCATTAGACATGTGGAATCATCTCTTCCAAAAAAATTGAGACGACATCTGAAAAACTCACTGTAAGAAGAGTAACTTTTGGAGAACATGGTATGGGAAAATTAAGGGCTCCTCAATGTACAATTCTTTGACAGTTGCTAGACCATCCATTTCCTCATAAATAAACCGTCTTGGGTTGTTGGCAGAACCAATGCCATCTTTGGATGCAATTGCCATGTATATGAACAATTCTTGTGGAAGCTTGGCATGTGTGCCATCTTTACAGAAGAATGAAACTTCACCAGGTAGTAACTTATATAGTCTTTTAGAGATACTTAAGAGTACTCTGTAAGACTATATCAATCACTTTATTACATAAGCATTATGATGGCAAAGACATATTTGTCCCTAGATGTGAAGAGCTTAATGAACTAACCATTAAGTTGTTACATAAACATATTTGTCCCTATATCAATCTCTATTATTAATGAACTAACCATTATGAACATGTAATGTATTAATACACAAATATATGTGGAATGACATTGCGTTGTTCCGTTATCCTCAAAACAGCAAAATTTGTTTTTACTGACATGTTCAGTAAACTAATATATATCGGGTTAGAATGGAGATATCCGGTCACCAAAGAGATTGTGCCATTTGAGTGATCCTACTGACAAATTTCCCATCGATGGTTGAATAATAATGTTGACTACATGCTTAGATCAAACTGTTGGAGCTATTTTCTAGCTCTTGACTTGGAGATTTTAGGTTTCCGTTCAAACATATATGTGTAAATGTTCAACTTATGTTGACCTGTGGTATTGTATACTACTTTTACAATTATCTTAGTAGACATATGTGTTATAGATGGTCTCTCATGGAAATCATGATTTGCTATTATGGTCTGACTTTCTATATTTGATCACATTAGATTCTCAAATAGAATATATGGTTTATTGCTTTACATTGCCGATTGCCATTTTGTAAACATATTGCAAACTTCTTGCGCTACTTAGATTGTGAAGTTAGCTGCTGTTAGAATCAATGGAATGGTTGAAAGGCTACAACTATCTCCGCAGATAAAGGAGAGTGTTTATTGTCTTTGTCAACAAATCCTTAGTCAATGGTTAACTATGTTCTTTAATTGCCATATCAACCAAATCATCCTCTGTTGGTTCTTTAGAGTTGCCAACGTTTACTACTTAAAAGATATGAGAGTATTTGGGCTATTGTTCAATCATTCTTTTTAATCCTAATTTTCTCATTTTTTGGCCACAGATTTCTCAACTGAACCTCACTTTTGAAGAAATCATTTTCAACTATAGGAAGCAACCAGAGTGTAAACTTCTAGTTTTTCGCAGTGTGTTTGTTAATTGGTCATCAGTTCGATGCCCTGGGGTATTTATCTCATTCTATTCTCTTTTAGTCCTTCTGGTTTTTTGTTTTTTACCTTGGGAATTTTAACCTTTACATGATTCTGGAAATAGAAAACTGGGCAGGAGCATGTCACTATAATTTCATTTTACAATGAAATATTTATTCCTGGTATAAAGCCACTACTGGTGGAGCTTGTCCCTGTTGGAACAGCTCAAAAAACAAGTGTAGAATCTGTCTACAATTAAAGTGGAAGCGATAATCAAGTTTATCTCTTGAAGCATGTTCAAAAGCAAGTCCGAAAGAATCGATCTTGATTCGAAAATTTGTTCACATGTATCTGCGTTCTCCTGTAAATCTACCCGCGGTGAAATGCAATCAAACCTTCCCGAAAAGCCAAAAGCATCCACACCAATCACAACTCAAGAGCCTATCTTGATTGTGTGTTTTGGGAGTGACACTGAGAGAATTGCTCACACTCTTGCACACACAAAATGCAGCTACTCAAAAACTTACTTCTTCTCTTGATCTTTTGAACATTTATAACTGTGGAATGGATCTACCATTCCAAGTTCTTAGTGGTTGCCACATGTCCCAACCACCAAGATAAGTAGGAGCATGCTTGAACAACTACCCTAACCATCAAGGTAAGTGGGAGCATGCTTAAACCACCTAACATAAGTGGTGGGGTGGGTGGGTTTTTGGGTTAAGGCATGCTCATGGGTGCCTGAACTGGTCCGAACCCGAACCGATCATATCAATATCTCCTATTCTCACATGGATATGCATCAGAACAGCAAAAAATCTCTCAACCAGCTAAACACCACAATGAAAGATTCTACAATAAATGAGTTATGCGACCGCTGAGTACACTTAAGTATGGAGAGCTCTACACCAGACTTTATAAAAGCCAGCATAAAGACATCAACCACATCCAAAAATGAGAAACAAGTGTCTCAAGTACCCCGAATCTATCAAAATATATCGGTGTAGGTATTTTCATCCCCTCTAAAAGCATCCCTAACCCCTCAAGGTCAACATTATACTCATACTTACATCACAATACTGAAAAGTAAATGTAAGTTGCGCACTATGAATATATGCATAATGTATATGATAGTCTTTCCTTGACCTCATGCCACTCGAATCAGAACTAATCGCTTTCCCAGCGATGTTCGAAAGGCCGAATCAATCATGACCATAAGATTTCATGCCAAAGTAGCTACATTAACCCTTTCACCTCATGGCATAGTCAAAAGCCATAAGGAGGTTATAGTAACATATGATCATTATTGATCGGTAAGGGTTCATACAGTGAAGAGACTGGAACTGATTCACCTCCTTAAGTTTGGTCGCTTATCACATGTAGTATGAATATATGTTACAGTGAATAGTTTCCTCGAGGAACCTATGTCAGACTATCAACACTGTACAGATCTTAGTCTAGTCGCTCAACAAGCACCTAACTTGTGTTTTTCATTTGCTCACTCTCTTAGAAGGTGACAAAATGTAAAACTCACATCTGGCTTTTAAATAGGTTATGGTGGATACCGGGAAATAACCACCATCAATCTTTGACAATAAGATTTCATGCTATCTAAAAATAGGGCGACTCAATAGTCTATAGTGTCTCAACTTTGCTCACTCTCAAAAGCGCCAAAAGTGATAGCTTGTGTGAGAGAGCCTATCAACCTACTGACATACTCTCAATCTCATATGTGTTATGTAATAAATAGAAATATACAATGGTTACTAAACTGAATTATGCATCATAACATAAAATAGCCAAACATCCAAAAGGTTAAAAATGATCAACTGATAACAAACTACACATCATCACCACCTATACAGTCCAAGTGCCCTAACATGAGTGACAAAAGCCTCTCTACCAATGGGCTTTGTTATAGGGTCTGCTAACATGCAACTCGTGGGGATGTGAGTCAGGATCACCTCCCTCTATGTCAGCATGTCTCTAATAAAATGATATCTCATATCAATGTGCTTCGTCTTGTCATGGTACTTAGGATCTTTAACATAGGCTAGTGCTGTCATACTATCATAATGACTAGTCACAGTCACAATAAGAAATGTGCCGACATCCAAATGTCCAAGGAACCTCTTCAACAAAACAGCCTCCTATATGGCAGACGAGCACACCACAAACTATGCCTCCATAATGGACAAGACAATGCAAGATTGGTTCTTGCTGCTCCATGAAATGGCCCCACCATTGAGCAAGAAAGTATATCTCGATGTGGATTTCCGCTCATCAAGGTCTCTACCCCAATTAGCATCACTGTAGCTAACTAAACGCATATTCAAATGCTGATAACATAGTACGAAATATGCAATCCCTTTCAGATACCTAAGTATCATCTTAACTACTTTCCATTGAGCAGGTCTTGGGTTCGATTGGTAACAACTCACTAATCTAACAACATAACTAATATCAAGGTGAGTTCACATCACAGCGTACATCAAGCTCCCTATAACACTGGAATATGGTACTCGAGACATCTGTTCTTCTCTCTTAGAGTCTTAGGTTCCAAATCAAGGCTTAGGCTCTCACCTTTCACAACAGGAGTATCAATGGGTTCACAGTCTTACATTCTGAATCGCCCAAGGACCTTCTTTATATAAGTCTTTTGAGACAAACCAAGAAATCTCTTAGAGCGATCTCTTAGGATCTTTAATCCCAATACAAAACTCGTCTCACCCATATCTTTTATCTCAAAAGTAGATGATAACCACCTTCTAGTGGGAACCACCAACTCCATGTCATTACTAGTCAGTAAGATATCATCCACGTAAAGTGACAATATAACGAAACTACCCTTTGACCATTTAATGTATACACAATGGTCCTCCTCAATCATTATGAACCAATTAGAAGTAATGACTCGATGAAATCTTAAGTACCACTGCCTGGATGATTACTTCAGGTCATAGATAGATCTACAAGCTTGCATACTTTGCGCTCCTGACCAACAACTACATTACTCTTAGGTTGATCCATGTAAATTTTCTTATCTAGCTCACCATTGAGGAATGCAATCTCAACGTTTATCTGGTATAGCTCCAAATCCAAATGAGCTCCAATAGCTAGCATAAGGCAAATGGAAGCAAATCTAACTACCGAGGAGAAAGTACGCTCGTAGTCAATACCCTCTCGCTGAGTGTATCCGTTAGCAACCAAACGTGCCTTGTACCTCTTATTAGAACCACCCGCCTTACCTTTGACTTTGAGAATCCACTTGTTCTCAATGGCCTTACGTTGAGGCGGAAGTTCAACTAAGTCTCAGACCTGATTAACTCTCATAAAATCCATCTCCTCATCTATAGGAATACTAGACATAATGGAGTATCCAAAGAATACTCATCAATTAGCATATCAGTCGGTGCATCGCTCCCACTGTCCCTAGGAGGTTGAGGAATCTCTCCCTCAATCTTAACTAGTCCACCTAGTGTGCTATCCTGAATATCCTCCACCTCATAGAGATCCACGTCTTTATACACCTCCCCCCTGCTAGGAAAAAAATCTACTAGAAAAACAGCATCCCGTGACTCCGTCTCAGTCACACTCCCATCCGGCTGCTCTCCATTGAACACATATCCCTTTGAGTGCTCAGAATAGTGTATGAAGATACATTTCTTCCCTTTAGAGTCTAACTTTCCATACTTATGAGAAGCATTATGTACATAGGCTATCGAACCCCACGGTCTCAAATGACTTAGGTTAGGCCTCCTACTCGTCCATAGCTCATAAGAGGTAGATGAGATAGATTTTGAAAGCACATAATTAAGAATGTAGGCAATAGTCAACAAGGCATCCTCCTAATAAGATATTTGTAGATTAGCATACGCCATCATTGACCTAACCATGTCTAACAAAGTACGGTTTCATCTCTCCGCTACACTATTTTGTTGCGAAGTATCTGGAATAGTCAACTGTATAAGTACACCCTTATTCTCACAAAGCTCTCGGAACAACTTAGATAGATTCTCATGGCCACAATCAGTCCTTAGAGCCTTAATACTCCTGTCTAACTGATTTTCTACCTTAAGAACATAGCGTTTAAAACAATCTATAAATAGACATGACCAAAACGTGTATAATCATCTATAAATGTGATAAAATAATGTGCACCATGTCTTCCCCTTACATTCATGGGACTACAAATATCTAAGTGAATTAGCTATAATGGAAACGATGCCCTTTGAGTCTTGCCAAAAGATTTTCTGATTGCCTTTCCTTGAAGGCAACTCTCACAAATTAGCAAGCCAGCGCTAGCGAGTGAATCTAGAAGACCCTCTCTAGCTAGCCTGACCATTCTGTCCTGTCCAATATGTCCTAGTCTAGAATGTCATCTCATAAAATCAATAGAAGAATCATGCATAAAAGCATTAAATGAAACTGTAGATTTTAAAGCATCATCCATACTAGAAATATTAACATCTAGAAAAATAAAACCATCAATCAAATACCCAGAACCATAAGAGATAGACCCACGATAAATGCATGCAGACTGAGTCTCAAAACAGAAATGATAACTGAAACTAAGCAAACTTGTAACTGAAAGTAGATTTCGCTGTATTCCCAGTGCATAAAGTATGCCACGAAGGTCAAGGGTGCAACCACCCTTCTAATCCAACCAATAGGTGCCAATCCTAATGACATCCACAATGGACTTGTTCCTTTTCTGCTACCAACTAGTACGCGGTGATACTCCACGTATCCAAATCTGCTCCTCGCTATATAGTTGACTAGACACAAAATAGTCAATGTGAGAAACATAAAAAGGGAGTACTTTCTTTGGCTCGATGCACTCATAAGCGAAGTGTCCCAACTCCTGACAGTTATAGCACTAAATCTTCGTCTTATCTTTCTTACCACCTCTCTTGCCTCTTTTTCTATGCTTGGCAGCCTTAGTCCCATTGGACCCAGTATCAAAACGTTTCTTACCAGCATTAGTAGCACCACCGCCTCTCTTGCGCTTGAACCCAGAGGTCCGGCGCGAGCTAGTCTCAACAACATACGTAGTACCACCATTAGTCTTAGCAGCCTCTAGGTGCTCAGCTTCCAACTCCAAATAGTGGGAGATATTCTCAAAAGTCCTCACATTATTATTGAGTCATATTCTGTTTTATTTGCTCCCATGGCGGCGGTAGAGAGCTGATCACAAACTGCACTTGCTACTCATCAATATGTCATGCTACCTTAAGCTCGTGTATCATGGTTGACATCATTAGCAAATGTTGCCTCATGGAGAGGTTAGGCTTCTTTTGATAAGAATCAAATTTGAGTGTCAACCCGTGCAGTTTAGCAAGAGAAGTTACCCCGTTCTTCAACTTCAAAGCCTCCCAACTCTAGTAGAAGATCATTCTCCATGATGCTCAATATAAGATAGTGTGCATCCTGATCTTTCACCTGCCAAGTTTTTTAGTTATCTATGTTCTTACGGTGCTAAGCTGTAGTACCCTGTTTGGGCTCAGTCATTAGACGGTCAATGTGTGTCAATAGACCCTGCTTGTTGAGAACAAACTGAATCTTATGGCACCAAATGTCATAATTATCATCATTCAGCTTCTCTCCTTTAACCATGTTAGCCACTATATTCTTAGATGCCATGATGAACTCTAATAGAGATAAAAGTACAAGGATGTAAGAATAATGCATTATACACGTTTTTGCTGCAAAAATCTAAATTCAAAAAATAAAACAACTTTCAAAAGTCACAAGATGAAAAGGTCGCTATGCTCCCAATCATCTTTCACACCACTAATGATTATTATGAAATTTTAATTTAACTAAAGCACAAAAAATGATTATCGGGAGTCAAAACTTTTAGCATGCTTTTAATTGATCAACCTCCCACTAAACAAATATATCTAGGCATGTGATAAGCTTCAATTCCCTACCTATAACATAAATATCATCGCAATAATATTTTTATGCTATCAAACAAGTCAAATTATGGAATTAAAACTAACAATTATCACATGGCAAAGCAGAAAACATGAATTAAACGTAACTCTAATTATTCAAAAATAGAATAATAGAGTTTCAACATGTTAACATGTATTTGATTCAATTCTGAATTTTCTATAATTTTTTGAAATTTTTTAAACATAACAAAACACTTAAGTAAATAATAGAAAAATATAGTAAGTATTCAAAAAATTCCAGTCAACATACCAACGCTTAAACCAAGTGTCCAGAATCACATGGCACAAAATCCAAGCCTCAAAAAATCATGCACGCACCCCAATACGCACAAGTAAGCCCCTAAAAACCATTTATTTGGATGTCGTCACATTTCTTATTGAGACTGTGACTATTCATTATGATAGCATGGCAACATTAGCCTATGCTAAAGAACCTAAGTATCACGACAGGACGAAGTACATTGATATGAGATATCATTTTATTAGAGACATTGTGGTTCAGAGGGAGATGATCCTGACTCACATCCCTACGAGTCGCATGTTAACAGACCCTATAACAAAGCCTATTAGTAAAGAGGCTTTTGTCACTTATGTTAGGGCACTTGGATTGCGTAGGTGGTGATGATGTGTAGTTCGTTATCAGTTGATCATTTTGTATTTTTTGAATGTTTGGATATTTTATGTTATGATGCATAAATCAATTCAATAACTATTGTATAGTTCTGTTTATTGCATAACATACACATGAGATTAAGAGTATGTTAGCAGGTTGATAGGCTCTCTCACACGAGCTATCACTTTTGGCACTTTTGAGAGCGAGCAAAGTTGAGACGCTATAAGCTTTTGCATCGCCCTATTTTTAGATAGGATGAGAGATCTGATTGTCGAAGAACGACTATGGTTATTTTCCGGTATCCACCATAACCTATTTAAAAGCCAAATATGAGTTTTACATTTTGTCGCCTTCTAAGAGAGCGAGCAAATGAGAAACACAAGTTAGGCACTTGTTGAGCGACTAGACTAAGATTTGTACAGTGTTGATATTCTGACATAGGTTCCTCGAGGGAACTATCCACTGTAACATGTATTTATATTACATGTGCTAAGCGACCAAACTTACGAAGGCAAATGAGTCCCCAGTCTCTTCACCGTGTGAACCCTTACCGTGTGAACCCTTACCGATAAATAGTGATCATATGTTACTATACTATCATTATGACTTTTGACTATGCCATGAGGTGAACGGGTTATTGCAACTACTTTAGCATGAAACCTTATCGTCATGATTGATTCGACCTTCTGGATATCGCTGGGAAAGCGATTAGTCCTGATTTGAGTGGCATGAGAGCAAAGGAAATATTATCATATACATCAGGCATATATTCATAGCACACAACTTACATTCACTTTTCAGTATTATGATGTAAGTATGAGTATAGTGTTGATCTCAAGGGGTTAGGTATGCTTCTAGAGGGAATGAAGATACTTACACCAATGTATTTTGATGGATTCGGGGTACTTGAGACACTTGTTTCTCATTTTCAGATATGATTGATATCTTTATACTAACTTTAATAAAGTTTGGTGTAAAACTCCCAAAACTTAAGTGCACTCAGCGGTCGTATGACTCATTTGTTGTATGATCTTACATTGTAGTGTTTGGCTGATTGAGAGATTGTTGTTGTTCAGATGCATACCTATGTGCAAGTGGGAGATGTTGGTATAACCGGTGTGGGTTCGGACCAGTTCAGGTGCCCATGGGCATGCCCTAACCCAAAGACCTACCCACCCCTTGTGTTAGGTGGTTTAAGCATGCTCCCACTTACCTTGATGGTTGGGGTGGTTGTCCAAGCATGCTCCCACTTATCTTGGTGGTTGGGACATGTATTAACCACCAAAAACTAGGAATGATAGATCCATTTGACACTTATAAATGTTCAAAAGATTAAGAGAAGAAGTAAGACTTTAGTAGCTGCATTTTTGTGTGCGCAAGAGTATGAGAACAATTCTCTCAATGTTTCTTTCAAAACACACAATCAAGATAGGCTCTTGAGTTGTGATTAGTGTAGATGCTTTTGGCTTTCTCGAAATGTTTGATTGCATTCTACCGCGGGTAGATTTATAGGAGAACACTGGTACACGTGGAGATTTTTCAGATGAAGATCGACTCTTTTGAGCTTGCTTTCGGACACGCTTCAAAAGGTAAACTCGATTACCACTTCCGCTTTAATTATAGACAAATTCTACAAATGGAGAAATGCCACAAGAAGAAATATGCAAAAATTTCATGCGGAATAATGTGAGTGATTAGGTGAATGGTGATTGCTGATAAGCTTGCTTTTTCAGAAGTTTGCCTTGGGCCCAAATAAGCTAAAAATGGGAAGATGAATTGGGGGCACGGGAGAACTTGTTTTAGCGCTTTAGGCTTTTTAGATATAACTATCACATTAAATGAACATTGGGCTTCGCCTACCGATCGAAAAGATGGGATAAGAAGTCGTGCTGTCCCCTATATTATTTCTGTGTTATTTTGTTTCCTTAGAAGATTGTCTATGTATCAATCAATATACCAGAAACTAAGCTTGCCAACAAATAGTAGAGAGAGAGAGGGAAGCTGACTTAACAGAACAAAATTTTTTTGGCAGATTGTATATGGCAATTTTTTTTTTTTTTTTGGGGTGTATTTTTTAATTTAATTTGAACTGCATTTGTTGACACAAAAATGGGATTGAACATATGTAATGTGGATCTTACTATTAAAAAAGTGAATTGGTATAAATTTGCTCATACTTTAAGCAGGCGGATGGCTTGACTGATACTTAGTATTAGGTCTAGTTTTTATTGGTACATTGATAAGGGGCTAGCCATCGTGACCTTAATTAGGCTTTAGGCAGGAGCAATGCTTAATTCAGTGTGAGGCATGAGGTGGGAGAGTACGATCAATCATGCAAGGCTTGACTGAAACATCTTTTATATATATATATATATATATAAATTGTGTTTACTTTTATATTTTATCTCTTTTTTATATAGTGTTTTAAATGTTCTAATATTTTTAAAATGTGACATCACATGGACAATTGGTAACATACTATATATATATGACATAAGATTTTCAAACAGATCATGGCTATATATCACTTTAGCAGTATTGTTTTCACCATTCTTTACGGAATTTAATTTTTTGGGATTAATTTCAGTGAAGCTTGAACTTACTCTTTTAGCCAGCTCCAGAGGTGTCGACTTTGGATTGTATTTTAAATTATTTTAAATTTCAAATTAATTAGTTATAATATTTTTATTGTGAAGTTGAACAACCCTTATTTCACGGGTTGACACTCTATTGTATACACAACGTTAATCCAGAGGGCAGCCGCAGAATGGTCCCATCCCCGTGCATGCAGTTATTATCATCGAAGAACATCATATATATACACACACATGCATATCATTCAAAACAAACAAAATGGACTCATGGAGCAGAAACGATCATAGTCATAAAATGACCGCCCCACCCCCACCCCCACACCCGGACCCGCACCCCCCAAATAAAAAAAAAAAGAAAGGAGTTGCAAATTTTGAAGAAATAAGTGGGTGAAGGTGAGGATGAAGAAGAACGTCCACCCTGCAAGTCGAACTCAAAAACATCAGCTGGAACAACAGAAACTGGCCGCGGCAGTATCCTATTCCCAAACACTGAGCTGTGGTAGTGGCGGTGCTACTACTGCTGCACGAACTCGGTCGCTCATTGGCTCCATCTCCATTTCCAATTCCAAATAGGAGCCAATATTTCCAGTACTCCCACTCCCAGTACTTCCCACCGGCACCGAGTACTCCTCATGTTCGCGATAATAGTAGCCGCTTCTTCTTGTTGTCTGCTGCTATGAGAACCTACCAACCATCACCGACAAAACTCATCATGTTGTTCCATCAGAAACCTGGACGCTCCTCGAACCATGATAACAACAACTATTGCTACTACTCGAAATATCTGGTGGCAATGGTGGGAGTTCCAAAGCAGCCTCCTCATCAGTACCAGTACCATCGCATTGGTCAGCCCACCAGCACCACCATGCATCATAAAACCATCTGTAATATTAATCTTCTTCTGCTGTTGACGATCGTCACCGTGATCAGTACTGATCACGTAGACTGCGCTGAATCCACTAGTGTCCCGGAACAGGAAAAAACCAAAGCTGAAAAACTGACAAGACATTATTATTGTGAGGAGGAGGCCTATGTTGTTGTTGGTGGTGGTGGTCCTCCTGACCAGTACTACTTAATTGCACCGAAGAAGATTTGATTGGTACTAGCTATATGGTTGGTTTTTCTGAGAAGCTACATTCTTGGGGAAGAGGGTTTCTGGAGAGAGAGAGAGAGAGAGAGAGAGAGAGAGAGAGAGAGAGAGAGAGATCTGTGCGGGAGTCAATTGTTGCACAATGCTGGTATGGCCATTGCATGTTGGGAGGGTTTAAATAAAGATCTACTGCTGTGCTGTGCTGTGTTTGATTAATATTTGATACCATAATAAGAGCTAGTAGCTAGAGTAAGGGTAAAGCTAAACAAACTAAACTTTTTACGAATGTATGCCACTGTTTGTTGTTCTTTCTTTCCAAACTAAAGCACCCACTATTGTGTTTTAATGTCCTTTTTAAAGCTAAATACTTAATCTAGCTCCAAAGCGAGAAATTATATATAAAGATGGTTCACTAGTCACACACAATTCTTTAGTGGTGTGCATACACCTAATCAAGGACGGATATAGCAAGGGCCTAGTGGAGACAACTACTCCATTGATTTGGCAACTTTCACTATTTTTTTAAAAAATTTATGTGCATTTATCTGATTATAAGTTGCAAATGTATATATTGACCCTACTAAACTAAATTTACTAAACTTACATTTGCTCTCACTAAATATCACTAAACTTATAACAAAAAATCGGTATATTATTAATCCTTCTTTATATTGCCAAATAAACAACACAATTTCAATTTCTAACCCTCTATTCAATATGAAATCAAAATATTCTTGCCCGTTTAATATTTTATTTATCTAACTACTATCTACTATTATTTTAAAAGTTCAAAAAAAAAAAGACTCAAACCCTAAAATCTTTTGTATTCATTTTTTTTTTAATTGTATCCACATACTCTTGGTTATCTAAATCTCAAAATTTCTTCTCAAAATTTTGAAACCTAACAAGCCAAATCTAGATTAAACTTCTTCATAGGTGTATAATTTTTTGTGTACAATTTTTGTATAGAGGCGGTGCTTGTTTTTGGCATATTTAATATAATTATTTCTTTATTTATCAAAGACAAAAATATTATTAACTAGGAAACAATTTCGTGTATAAGTAATTCTGTGTAAGTTATGCCCCACTAAACAAAAGTTCTGGATCTGCCCTGCACCCAACTATATATTAATTCGATCATTATGTATGTAGGAAATGTAAATGCTATTTTATATATATATATATATATATATATATTTATTGCATAATAGCTATTACCATTCATCTTCTTCAATCTTCACTGTAATAATTTCCATTAATCACTAGAAACAGTCTACATATATATATATATATACTTTTTGATTCTTAACCGACCGTGACTTTTCATTTTTCCCAGAATATATAACTTACTAGCAGACTAATATATATCGTATAAACTTAATTCTATTGAGATCCTAATAATTAATGCAGTAAAAGCTTATCAGAAGAACTGCTTAATTATTAGTTTTTTTTTTTTTTTGTTTTGAATAGCAAAACAAAGAAATTATATTGAATGAGGGAAAATTATAAGAGTGATAGAATTCTACAAGCCAAAGACTTTACAAAAATTTCCAACCCACAATTAGAAGTTGATAGGGATTCAACCAACACTCTAAAAGGAAAAGAGAAAAATAATAATAATAATAAAAATTAGAGCAGAGAAGGATTAAGAGATTTGACATCCTCTATAGAGTGAAAAAAGCTATCAGCTATGAGGCTCCCCATCCCTGACTTAGCTTGGATCCAAAGCAAGGATTGAATTTCAATTGAGTCCACAATATCTTCCCAAATCACCTGATTGTTCCTAAAGATAGCATTGTTCCTTGCAATCCATATATTCGATAATGTAGCTGCAAATAGTGCTTTCAAATGAGTCTCCCCATATTCTTATTTTTGCGAGATGCTACCAGATGAAGAAATCCCATATAGAACCAGGACATACCCATACAATCCCCACCAATTCAGGATTTTGCTCCAAATTTGATGTGAATTCAGTTGCTAACAAGGTTAATATCCATCTTCCTCTAGGGGCCAGAACTGCCGCATTCTAGCTAATTATTCCTCGCATGCAGTTTAGCATCCCAACTATGAAATATTTCAGCCTTCCCCCCTGCCGCGTCTAAATGATTTTGACAGCATTTTTTGGCCTTCAATTGTCTACTTATACAATAAGAAGGGGCGCCCTATAAGTTAAAAATAATTATATGGGGCTATTTCTATTATTCCTTCTCTTCTCTTATTTAATGGAAAAAAAAATTTGCTAGCAAAATCTAGAGAGAAAGAGATACAATAACACATACATGTAATTGAAGAAAGAAGAAGAAGAAGATGGATGCAATTGTGGTTGATTAATGTAAGCTATGAACTTCAAATTGTTGCGATTTTGTGTGTCATGTAACAAATAAAAAAACATAGGGGAACCGTTGATCTTACAGGAATGAAGAAATTGAAATCCATTATCCCAATGGCTAGCAGATGTGATGATTATGAGAAAAAGGATATGTGATCCAAACCATATATTCCGTTCTGAACTCAGTACGTTAGTGTTGTTAACCATAGGAGGAATGGATCAAAGGGGCGTAATTGGGGCCTTGTAATTATTGGGGAAATAGAAGGGATATCATTGTCTCAGCCCTAATGCATGTGCATCCAATTCAATTCTAGCTAGCCGAATTCAATAATATGGTCCAAAAGCCTTTCTCACCTTTTTCCCATAACCGAAGGTTTTTTTTATTTCCTATGATGTAATTTTTCTAAACTTTTGAGTTCCATGCAAATGACGACTTTTTCTTTTTTTATTCATATTGCAAAAGCTTGGTGCATTATTTATAGCACGATAGTAATTAAGAAATCCCACAGGGGGGAGGGGCTCTAATGTTAAAACTACAGAAAAAGGCATGTTGGGTTCCATGTGAGCGGGACGTATGGCCATGAGCATGTTCTTTTGAAGAAAACAACCAGCTCCTAATTCTCTTTAATACATAAAACCCAAAAAACAAATAATAATAACAGCAACAATAATTAAAAACAAACAATTTTTATTTAATAGGAAGGTAGGTCCTTCGGATAATAAGTCTGGTAATATATCCTGAATATCGAGAGGTATTTACACTAACCGGTGATGATTTACACACAGATGGCCCTCTGCCTCCCCATAACCCCCAGCCCTAATGAAGGCAGCTAGCATTCAATCCCAAATTTTTGATACATATCACATTAAAAAAAAAGATTTTATCAGCTAATTAAATTAGTTTGCACCTTTGTTTTTCTAGAGGCCGAAATCAAGCAACAATTCTATTTAGTCGTGTGCACGGGTAATTTTCCTGCTTTCAAATACGGGTCTATTGAATTTGATGGTCAAAAGGAGCGGGGGAGTGGGGAATTAGAAGAAAGGCAGTGGTTTTAAATATGGGCCTTGTGATGTGATTTTGAAAAGGAAAACAGAAAAGCTAATTTCCTTGTTTTGTGGGTTATTTTATGCTTTCTCCATCC
Organism: Euryodendron excelsum; assembly: GCA_033060915.1. Classification (NCBI taxonomy): domain Eukaryota; kingdom Viridiplantae; phylum Streptophyta; class Magnoliopsida; order Ericales; family Pentaphylacaceae; genus Euryodendron; species Euryodendron excelsum. Next base: position 3,350,325 of record CM065384.1, on the reverse strand, counting down.
TAAATTGTGGTCATGTCTAGCTAAGCTAAGCTAAGCTAGCTAGAAAATTAAGTTGGGAATTTGCACAAATTTTGTCATCAACTGAGACAGTGTTTCTCTATCTCTCCCCGATAAATTGCTGTCAATTTTGGTTTCTCTAAATGCAACTTAGTCAACGATTCTCTTGGAGGATGGTTCTGATCATATGCCTATTTCTCTTGTATATTTTAGTTGAAATGGCCAAAAACAGTTTTAGACATTTTAACATTTTTAATAAAAATTCCAAGGATTCAACCATATGACTTACGTGAATTTAAACACAATATAATGTATCATGATTATTTGACATATCTTATTCGTAAAGGTGAATATAGAACAAGTCTCAACGTGGAGTTTTGTTCTTTACCTCTTTCTTAATTTGTTCCTTTGTCGATCCAAGTAGCTCTTCAGTTGATCAATGTTACAAATCGTCTTCAAGATCTTTACTTGAACTTTGTCAAGTATAAAATAAATTCACTAGGTTTTAGAATTGCAAAACCCTCCAAACTCATACATGTAGTGTTCACTTATTCTAATTGCCTTTTTGAAGAATGATGGAGAAACGGTAAGTGATGGCTTCTAATTTTCTCTTCACATATATATATAGTAATAAGAAAGCATGTAGCATGGGATTATAAGAGTTCTTCATTAATGAAAAATTAAGATGTATCATATTGTCAATAAGATAGATACACGTATTCTATATTAGTAAATGTATATACATTAATACATTCATATAACTAAAAAGATAAATACATATACCCTACATTAGTACATGTATGTTCACTTACATTAAGTGTGCTTCATTTGATAGGTCACATTCCTAATAGGTTAAATACATGTATTCTACTATAGATACATTAATACATGCATATAAGTACCAGTTCATGAACTTGCACTAATAGTAAGATTCATCCACCATGAAGTTTTTAGCAATGAATCCATCTTGATTTTATAATTGTAATTATGTCCATCAACAAATTACAATACTCGTCCCAATAAATAAAGAATTAGCAGTGAGCTCCCTATATTACAGTTCTATCAGCTAGTATTCTATATAAGCTAATATGGTGTGGACTACCAATAGCACTATCATACCTTAGCTTATATGTATGTTCTTCCAATTATTGAATTCACAAAAACATCTTTTGTATTTGCCGAGTTTGAATTCAATACTTAAGATACACGTACTTGAATATTCTCTTCTATATTAAGAGTGATAGATCCCTTATTGAATATCCACTTGTATTCATGCTTTATTCATGTAACCCAACAAGTCTGTATTTAGGCTTCAATTAGGTATCAACGTTTGACTATATTAAAGTCATATAAACTACACATAATACAAAGTAATATTTTTAGGTTTTAAGGATTTTCTATAAACTATGATTAGTAATACTTTAAATGACAGTGTTGAGTCATATGGTATTATTCTAGTGATCATGTTAGTTCTTATCATCCTACAAGCACCCACACGTTAACTTAAGAGTACATACTCCAGCCTCCACTCTATAGTTCAACATGTGACAACTATTTTAAGATTGTTGGCCTGAAATAGCAAACTAAGAGGAGGGTAAATTGGATTTTTAGAACTTTAATCAATAATCACAGATTAAAAAAATACACTAATGGAATAATAGCGCAATATAAGATATATATATATATATATAGGCAACTTATATATGTGCAGTGAATGAAAAACAAAGCAGAAAATAAAGAGATGGAGACACACAGATTTTACAGAGGTTTGGCCAACCTTGCATACGTCCTCGATCCTCTCGAGGGTATTTCACTATGTAAAACCCCTTACACAGCTGCTGATTTTTGCTCCAAGTGCCCAGCTCACTCTTACATAAGAGTTTACACAAAACTCTCAACTCCAAGTGATGTTTTCCAAGATCACTCAATCTTATAAGTGTATTACCCAACCTACACTCAAGCTCACAAAGTTTACAAACGAAATAGATGAAACCTATACAATGGGTAGCTCTCTCAAAGAGCAGATATGGCAGATTTTAGCTTAATGCTTCCTCTCAAACTGTAGCAATTATAGAGCAGTGAGGAATATTTAGGGTTTTTGGATTTGGCACTTTTAAATCATTTTCTCGTGCCTGTATATGAGTTTGAATCCATATATATATAGCCTTCCACAGAAACTAACCGTTAGAGCCGTTGGAAGCACACTGACAGTGTGAGCGGCTAAGACAAATTCAAAAATCTGATCATTGGAGTGAATTTCTGAATTTCTGTTGCCAACCAAGATTGTCAGCAATCTTCTTCTAGTGCTACCAATTTGGCACCCCGTTTCTTTCGCTGTGACTGTTTACCGAGATTGTTAGCAATCGTTGTTCTAGTGTCACCAATCTTTGCTTACCACTTATTTGACATTGCTCTTCAACAAGATTATAAGTAAACTTTACTTCGTGCTCCTACTCTATACTTCTACTTCTTTTATCATTTATTCTTCCACAGGTTATCAATAATATTTAAGTTGTGTTGTCAATCTGTTTGCTTGTTTCTTTTGCCATTTTACCTTTTATCAAGATTTTCAGCAATCTTGATTGGTGTCAGCAATTTTGATTGGTGTCAGCAATCTGATTCTCTGTTGTAGTTGTTGTTGCTTTCTACAGACTATATTTTATTCCTTTTGTCAATCAGTCTTCGATAGTGTGAACATGTCTAGGCTCTACTAATTCTCTTGAAGGCTTTGTAAACTTCTTAAATGCTTTTTACCATTTTGTAGTTCTTGGTCTATCATGTCATTTGAAGTCAATAATTTGCTTGTGCGGTGAAGTCCTTTCACTTTGTTAGGTGTTACCACTCTTTTAAATTGTCATCAATCTTGCCATTCTTGTCGTTTGAGTATCCTTCACAATGCTTATAGGAATAACATGTTCAAGCGGCATACTTCTTTTAGTGGAACAAATATAAAGATCGAAGGTCTTCATTGTGAGTGAATAAGTTATGGATGTTGTCTACCATTTCCAATTCTTAAACCTTTTTTTGTAGGTGTTATCAATTTGATTGAGATTTTGGTACTAACAAATTTGACTTGATCTTTCATAATCTTCTCATTTGCCCTTTTACAGTGTTGGCACTTTTATGAGTCCTTTCATAAATCAGTCTTCGATGGTGTCAACAAGTTTAACACAATGTCCACCATCCCTTAGGACTATTAACTTTGATAGCTCATTAACTTCAGATTTTGGTAGGTTTTATGCAAGGAAGAGTGATCATGACGTCACTCTCTATGGGTTGATCATATGCATAAAAATGCATTAACTTGAGTTACTTTGGAACTCTCATCTTAAAATGGAGTATTGAATACATATACATGTATGCAAGAGTATAAGGAGAGAGAGTGCAATAGTAAAGTAAACATGCATGCATGAATATTTATATAAGCAATATAACAACAGAAATAGACAAGAATAAAGTGAAGTAAAGCGGTTGCACTTTTCTCCATGATTTTGAAATTGACGTGTGTGTCTTAAATAGACAAGAATGGTTTTTTTTTCCACTAATTTTGCTTTATATAATGTTTCTAATGGTTGTTGTTACTTCGTTTAGAATTATTTCATGTACCCTTAGTTTAGTTGTATTTTGATTAAGTTAGGTGACAAATTAATATTAGTTTTCCTTTCTCGTAATTTTGTGTGGATCGTCCGTTTTTCTAAGTCCAATGCCATGAATCTCCATTTCCAAAGCACAGACGAAACAGATTGATGATGAGTCATGTATGTATGTGAAAAGGTGTGCAGTTAGTGAAAGGAAAGGGAAGGAAAGGAAGTCAAAAGGGCTCCCCGCCCCAACCCGTGTTACGTGGAATTTGAGAAAAAGCTATACATGATGATGGATTCCGCAGTGTGTTTGAAATTATTGTCACCATAGACAAAAGCTCCCAAGTTTTATTATTATTCCAATTTCTAACTCTTCAAGTTTGAATTCGTGAGAAGATGACTCTACTCTCTGCCATTCGAATCCTACCCTTTACATCTTACTGTACTATGACAGCCGTCGGCAGTCTGCCATTCTACCCATCTCTCTGTGTCTCTCTCTAAATCTGTAATTCATCCTTAGACTCAACAGCAATTAGTGCATAAAATTACATCTATGCACCTAATCTGGTGCATATACGAGCATCTCTATGAATATGGAGATAGATAGCTTATACAGCGTATGGTAAGGATAAACTAGGCCCCCGCCATTAGCTGCAAATCCATCCAAATTATTTAGAATGTCAAGGGCACCCCTTAATGCTCAAAGCTCAAGACCATCATTTCTATGCTAAGAACGACAGTAATCATTCAGCAATTCATTTCAAGTGCTCAAAGCTCAAGACCATCCATCATTTCTATACTAAGAACGACAGCAATCATTCAACAACGCACTAGTAATCATTCAGCAACTCATTTCAAGTGCTCAAAGCTCAAGACCATCCATCATTTCTATGTTATGAAGAACAGCAATCATTCAGCAATTCATTTCAAACGCCCTACTTGGAGGGCGTCCATTATAAATTTACACTTCTTTCTCTTTCTTAATTTTTCTCTTAATAAATTTGGGGTTCCAAACACAGCTAAAACAATCAATATATGAATGATAATTTCACATATTATATATATATATATAAGTGTGTGTGTGTGTGTGTGTATTTACAGCTGAATAGGTAAAACTTCAAATTCTTCAAATCACATATTAGTTACAGAACTCTACCATAAACTCTACCATGAAACACAATTGTCAGAGAGAGCAGGAAAGATTGAGAACAACAAAGAAGCTTCAACACTATCCCAACAATTCACGACAGCAGTCACTTGGAAACCCCAAAGCATCTTCACTAGGGATTTTGTAGGACGAATTCACTAACCTAGCACAGCACATTTAGTAAAAGACTCGTCAAGGTGTTGCAAACCAGATGGCTTTGCAAAGCATACAGGAGATATCTTTTGATCAGCCCGAGAATCTGGAACTGATGACATAGGAAATTCCACCAACTCTTCCCTTGTTTCTTCTGTCCCGCCCTCTGACAGAACCCTCAAGAGTCTTTTAAGAGCTTCCCGCATCCAACCATACCGGCAGAATTTGAAGGCATCATCTATGGTAAGCTGTTATAAATAAATGACTAACGTTAGGTGTTTAACCAACCTTTCTCGTATTTCCTGTCATAGGATTTCATAATGCTGCAAAATAATGTGAAGAAAACAAACACTAAAAAATTTTTACAATAGATTTAACGAGTCAAATCCAACTATTCTTTCTGGACAACTGACCCAAGGAAAACTCATCACATGCATAAATAAATGGGCATATTCATCTAATTAACAGCTGCGCTGACAAACCAAAAGTAAACCAATGATCAGCAAGGTACTTCCTTCCAGATATGGTTACTGTAGTTCAGACTGCAGACTAAACAAAGATGCAGTTGGAGGAACAAGTATCTCCTCCTGGTTGCAAATGCTTCCTATGTAAACTATAATATGTGCAATGAATGATGATAAGATAGTTCCCCATAGTTCCTCCATAAATTTATAGGATACTGACCCATTTCCTATTATAGATAGTCTGCTCCGGCCAAGAGTCCAATTCTTCAGTCACCTCCAATGCAAACATATAACCTCTGCAACCTCCTCCTACAGTGCAGTTATTCTGTCTGCTCTTGCTTCTAAACTCCCATTCTCCCAGAGGTTCTTCCTAAACCACATGAAAAATCAGCAAAGCTAGATGAATTGATAACAAGCAAAGAGATTATTTCCACTATCCCACGCTATTGAACTACCAATGTATATTAGCACAAAACCCCACATTCCAGCCCGGTATATCCAAGCATCTTTGGAGCAAGAGATCCTCTTGGATATCCATGAAAAGTTTTTTTATTTGAGTTATAAAAAATATAAAAAAAAAAGAACTTTTAAAGCAATTGTAGCCATAATGTAATTGCACACAGCATCGTCAAATTGAACAATGTACAAAAATAACATACTATTTTAATCCTTGTCAGCAACATAATTCTAGCAAAAGACAAGCATTTAGAGTGACATCCCTAAAGGATCTTGTGATGGCCTTTGATTTTACTAAAAATATGGACCCAAATAGAAATGACTGGTGAAGAAATATCTGAGTTTTAAGGTTTCGTGGAATTCTCTTTCTGCAAGATCATTGTATTGCAAATTTCCATGTGTACTTGACCAAAAATAACCTTCATGCCACCAGTGTTAAGTACTCTACTCGGGGGTGGGGTTCTGTGTATTGAGACCATTGGTCGAGATCAATTGTTTCCCCTCCTGATTTTTAAAATTTTCATGCTGCCAATTGGAGAAAATGGATCAGTGCAGCCGACCCCATGTGACAGTGCAAGGGCTTGCTGAGTTGAGTTGAATAGTCAACATGAAGGCTATCTTGGAATCTGTAAGTTAAAAGGTCTTGAACCACTCTCTTTAAGGAAGGACCAGCAATGGGGCCATTGTGGTACCTGCAGCACAACAAACTCCTTAAACATGAAGGGAAGCAATTTTGATGTACATGAATCGAAACCAAGGTCTGATCATCTGGAAGCAATTCAAGTGAGATTCACAAGCATTTCTAGTATGTTACTACCTGAGATTATCACACCAAGCAAAACAATCCTTGAGTTCACAATGGCAGATGAGAATTACGTTTGGACTAGACCAATCATAAAAAAAGGCTAGTTTGGAACTCAGATCTTCAATGATCATTGGCCAGATGCCTAGATTATCTGTGGCAGATAAGGGATTTGACAACTAGTTGTTCTTCTAACTAAGATACCAATTTGTTTTAGCAGATACTGCATCTTTGGCAGATTAAGTCTGAAGCTTCATTTCATAAATGACCAAAACAATGCAATAAAATGAAAGACAATTCCAGTAAACAAAATTAAAGCAAGTTGAAATAAGAGAACAAAAGCTGTTGTGCCTATACCAAGCTGGAACAAGAAACATACACGAAGTATTCCTTTCACTCCTGCTTCCTCTAAAGCCTCTCGGCATGCAGCTTCAGTAATGGTCTCATCATCTTCCCATCCACCCTAACAATCAAATAAAGACATTACTATTGAAACTGAAATTTCAGTTCACAATATCCAAATTAGAAGGATCTGAATATTCTGCTTCAACTATTGAATACAAAAAAGCATTAAGACACACCTTTGGAAAAACAAGATCATCACGATTTGGCGAAGAAATCATGAGGACAAGTAACCTCTTCTCTAAATCGCAAACATTATCCACAACAACCTTCTCAAACCTAAAAGGAATGCACCTAAATTTTGCACCAAGTAAGTAAAGGAGCCCAGAGAAAGACACTGATGAATTCAAATATTAATGCCAAGGCACACACACAAACAGAAGAAATGCACAGAACAGAAGAGGTGTCTGATAGTGTAGCACTCGTAGTAGCAGTAGTCCAATTTAAACCCCAAAGCCATTAACATTTTCATGAATGAACCATACCAAAAAAAACAGCAAACTAGTGAGTTTCCTAAGCTTCTCAAACGGAAACAGACCATCTCAACAGCAAACTAGTGAGTATCCTAAATCTAAAAGTAAAATCTTATAATTTCTCTTAGTTGTTTTGTCTAATACAATATATGTTTTGCCTTTATCATACCTGATAACACAGCAAAATATAAAATACATGAACTTTAGTGTCGCAGCAAAGCCTCCACTTGGCGCTACTAAGCATGTATTGGAAATCATAGAGGAACACCCCCTACCAAACTTAACGTTGTTCTTGTACCACAGCAGGATGCATACATCACTAGGAACAATGCTGCACCTACTCATATTGACTGAATGAATTCCAAAACATGAGGTGAAAGCTTCATTCCGCTCAAATTAGGTAGGTAAATACTTTAATACCGTAGCTTAAAAGTGTTAAAACTGTCAATGATGAAAAATATCAATTAGCGTGTAGACATTTCCTTTCCTAACCTTTTTCTCAGCAAAATAGTTGGAGCCTTGATTAGTTTTTCATCCCTTAATAATTAGTAGGCCGACATGGAAACTAAATCACAGGTCTTCACTTTTCCAATGCAATGAGAGAGTGAGAGAGAGACTCAAGCATCCCAATTTATTGAACCTCGTTCCAACCAAAACTGGAATGAGCACAAACTTTGTGGTGCGTGAACACTAGCCTATGAGATCAATCACACCTTCCCCATCAAACTTCATAAAGAAGAAAAGTAAGTGTTAAGTTGGTTTGAATCAGATTGCACAGTATGAAGCAAACGAAAATAGATGCAAAATCTGTTGTGAGATGCCTTTAATCGTGGCCTGGTAGAGGTCATCTTTGTCTTACTATTTATTATCTCACCTATTGACCTAGACACATTTATCTTCTCACCATATCCAACTACTATGCCACTGTATTGTAGAAAAGACCACAATTTTATTCCAGGAAAACAATTGAGATAACCATAAAATTGCCAGGATATGATATGCCCCGATTGCTTGAGTAGCTTCAACCGCTTAAATACAAAATTCTGTGATAAACTAGACATCATACTTCCCTGTCTAATATCCTAGATCTACCACGTCTTTCTTTCGGAGAGCAAATTTGTTTATGTCAAGCTTGGAGATAACAAACGACAATTACTATGAAAAAGCGACCCAAAGAACAAAGAAAAAGAAAAAACTTATCGATAAAGTGCACGAAGGAATCAAAGAAAGTAGGAGACCAAAGAACAACAACAACATATACAAAACTAGCAAAGAAGAAACACCCAAGTCCAAAATGGTGGCAAAATTTGAAAGAAAGAGCATAGCAAAGAAATAATGGAAAGTTAAAAGGGACTCACCCAGCCACAAGCCTAAATTGATCCATATACCGTTGCCGATGTCTCCCTGTTCGTGCCGGCGAACACGACATCGAAGTCTCTGCAACATTAAGGTCAAACAATTTTTCTCTTACTTCTAATTCTACAACATAAACCAAGATGGCAACTCTTTATGCAACGAACCGGTCAGGGGGTACATTCTAGTCTATGAAACTAGGAAAGAGGGGGTGGGAATGGAATTCCAAATGCGGGAAAGGTTTAACCAAAAAACGTTTAGTTACAGGGTTTAATTAAAAACAAAAATAAAGAAAATGATGAAAGATGATTCTTTTTTTTTTTTGGGTTTACAGATGAAAGATGATTTTAAGTTTGAAGAATGGTAGGAAGGATGGATAAAACTAACTAGTAAAAGTACGCACCTCTCTGACTCAAAACACGCACAGAAGAAGAAGAAGCATTCATAACCTTGATTCCTGCCAAACTCCCGAAACTTCAATTTGGTAATGCAATATATAAACTTCTGACAGAAACCCCCCGCGAAGAAGAAGAAGAACGTGAATGGATTTAACGCCCCAAGGACGTGAGACAGTGCTCGGAGCAGAGGTAAAGGAGGAGAAGCCCAAACCCCCAATAAAATAAAATAAAAACATAATAATATTATAGACGTATTATTACTATAATCCTATAAACAGAGACAACATGTTCCTCGACTTGAAACCCTGTTTTTGGTTTTTTCCAAAAAAAATAAAAAATTTGATGTGAGTAAAATGATCTTGAATGGGTATTGTATTTTGGAGAGGGCAATACTGGTTTTAGTTCTATAATGAAATGTTTCTTCAAGTTTCTCAAAGAAAATTAACAAATGAACAAACAAAAAAGAAAAAGCACAATTACATTCATTTTACTCTCTAATTAATGTTGCACTTTCACACACGACCCGACCACAGGATTGGAAAATGTATATAGGCACACACCCACCTACAAAACGACCCTAACATGGTGGGGTGAGGAGGGGAATGGCATGGGGTCCATAGAATTAGGATATGATAATGCTGCCGGCATCACGGCTCATCCCCTCATCCTCATGTTCTTCTGCTGCTGCTTCTTTTTTTTGTTTTTTTTTACACTTTTACCATTCAATTATTGGCCGGCCTTTGCATTAAACATTTAACAAAAACACCTATCATGCAATCTCAATATCACCTACCCTCTTTTTATTTATTTGTAATCATCTAGTTTATGCATTCGGCCCCTTTCTTCTTTCTTCTTTCCTCTCGTTTATGATTTTTCAATTTTCTTGACTTTAGATTTTATATTGGGTTCAACTATCATTTGTTCTTTGGACTTTGCTTCAATTTTTAACGTCACCGTCAACATTTTAAGTGTTTTTTTTTTTTTTTTCCTTAGTCCCACCATTCGCCCATTGCTATTAAATCACCAACCTGATGTAAAAACTGGGGCTCCTTATTGCACCAAGTCCATTAATAGAGGTAAGAATTCTTGAGCTAATTTTGCTATTACAAAAAAAAAAAAAAAAAAAGGGGCCGGATTTGAACAAGATTGGGATTAGTTTGAAAATTCGCATTGTAAAACTCAAGGTAGGAACTCCCTAACCAATTACAAAATTAGGTAAGAACTTCATCCGTATGTATAAAGGAAGACCACAAAAAAGAAACTAATAATAAAGAAATAAAAACCATTTTGAAAAGAAAAGGCTATCCAAAAGCACATTTCACACTTTAAACACAAAATAATGGATCCCATATGCATTAAAATAACACAGCCCGTTAGGCCTCCTACTTAAAGTGTGAAATGGAATTGGAAATTGCATTTTGTATAATATTGTTCATATTCAGTCGAAAGAGTAATAAGAATACAATAATAATAGGAAGATACTATATATAAAAATTTTTTCACCTATTTTTTTACCCATTAAGACATAAGTGAATGAATCTAGTATACATTGATTAATACATGTCTCATGTGCATTGTGTCAATAAATAAGAAATTAGGTGCAAAAAGAATTTATATATAACATTACTTATAATAATAACAAAATTAGGTGAAAAAAAAATTTATGTATAGAATTATTTATAATAACAACAAAACTCAATCTCTAGCTATTGTCGTTACTCACAACTAAATATCAATTTTGCCAAAACCATCTCAGAATATTGTGGATCCATATCTCAAAGTAGATGGATGGATGAATATGCCAAAAAGCGTTTACTTTGCACCAACGTCTATGCCTATCATCATCGTCGTGGTGGTGGTCATCATCATCATCATTACTCATCATGAAACTGTGTCTTTAATTGAATGAATGATTTTTTTATCTCATTGTCTGGTTCTGATGTGGAAGATAACGGCATGGTCTCTTTCCGGCGTCGGGTTTTGCTTTTATCAGCACGCACGACACGGCATAGCACTTGACTTTCCTTCCTTCCTTCCTTCTTAGGCACTGTTTCAATGTTGTGAAACTTAGACTGTTTAGCAAATCCAAAAAGAGACCGGTTACGGATCACATCACAGATTTAACCATTAAGTTAACTATCATCGAATCGCAAGTAAATTGTGACATCATAAATATGCCATAAATATATATAAAAATATATAAAAATAGATAATAAAATTATAAATAATTGCCTAAAAACATGTGAAGTATTTTTTAATTTTTTTTTCCAATGGTTTCCTTAGTTTCTAAAATACTAAGATAGGCATAATACATCTCTACTTGTTATAAATATGTATATGCATTATGCATGAAATTGTAAACAATTATAAAACAGTAACATATTTGCCTAGGCAAGAAGAAGAATTTTGTAAAGAATTTGTCAACCATGGCCATGGAGAACACTCACTCAAACAATCACACATGCACTAAAACAAAAAAACAAAAAATGTTAAAACAAATTTTGTAAAGAAGTAAAGTTGAAAAGTCCAAACTATAGCACTGTTGAATAAATTCAATAAATTTTATACTTTGATTCATGAAATTTACGTTATCAATGTATCATTTCCTAAAGTTGATTTTGTTTCAAATACCGGAAGACATCTATCATTGATGACTACTCTAAATTTTGTAAGTAGTTTATTTTCAATGTATATGTTTTTGTTGGTGCTCTAGAACCAATTTTTATGTGTTCGTAGGCAAAAGTTACTTGTTCAATCAGTGCACAATAAAAAACTCATTGATTTTTTTGAATTAAGGTAGGCCTATGGTTTACTATGTAATTTTTTTTATTATATTTTATTGAGATATGACTTTTTAAAATTATTTGGTGCTTGTAGAATAAATATTTGTGATGACAATATATTTACATAATGTAAAGAGGGGTACACAGAACTGTCGGTAACCAAACACACCTTTGAGGAACTTTATAGAATTTCAAATTTTCTGATGCTGATAATGGCCAGTAACTTTTATTTGCTAAGCAAAAAAGGTGAGAAGGGACACAACTCCCCAAACGTGAGCATGGGTATTTTTACTCATAGGTATAGTGTTCGATTTGAAATAATCGCCAGAGGTACTTGCCAAAGGATTTTTGCGGATGATAGAGGCTAATTTTCCTGATAAATGGTCAAAAAAAATTTATTTTTCAATCCGAGTACTGTTTTAACTTTATTCAGCAACTCAGGTTGAACGCTATTTTAAATAGCATTATTTAAAAAAACGCTTTTTTAAAAAACGTTTCTTTAGTATATTCTACCATCGTATACGGGGATTATTAGGTATTAAGGTATTTAAGGTTATTCGCAAAAAAACGCCATTTGAAATGGCTTTATGTACTTTGTAAAAAAAGCCATTTCAAATAGCTTTATTTTCATGAAAAATAAAGTTATTCGAAATAGCTTTTTTATGCCCTATATTCCCCCCCTCCTCTTCGTTTTCACGCTACTGTTTTTTTTTTCTACCACAGACAGTTCGCTCTCATCTATCTCTCATTTCTAGTCGTCTCTCTGTCGTCCCTCCCGCAAATCCTCTCTTGCATCACCTCTCTCACTACATTGAAGCTCGTCTCAAGTGGTCTCTCTCTCGACAAAGATTAGTTAGTCCTACATATACATTCATATATGCATATATATATATATATATATATATATTTGTTTGTGAATATGTAATGAATACCCTACATGAAGTTGATATTTATGTGTATATATTTGTAATGTTCATGTAATTTACTCAGATTTGCATCCAAACTGAAAATTTCATGCGATTATTTTTATTTTCTTGTATATTAGCTTCCATATTCAAGCCCCACATACAGAGCACAACATTCAGACTAAAGCAGAGACACCCTTCTGATCTCCTCCAACTCTCTTTCACGGTATGCTAATTTTTTTATCTCCTACCCTCTTCTGATCTTGCAGTCAAGTTTCCCCCTTCTCTCTTGCTTTGATCTCTCTCTCTCTCTCTCTCTCTCTCTCTCTCTCTCTCTCTCTCTTGTGGGTTTTGAAAATTAGTTTTAGTTTCATGTCAACATTTCATATGTTGATGACCTGTTTGTTCTTCATTCAAACTCCTATTTTAATTGGGTTGTTATTATCAGAACTTCGATTACTGTGTTTGCTCTTTTAATTCTCAATTTGGCTTATTTAATCTTTGCCCTTTTATTTATTGACAGAAAATCAATATGTAGAAGAGAAAGAGAGGTTAACTTTAGCCTTAAATTAGAGTACTTTGTTTATTGAACTGGTATTGCTTTTGATCTTCTTCTTCTTTTTTTTTCTTTTTTATGGGGTTTTGAACTTAAAATTTTTATTTTTTTAAATTTTTTTTTGAGGCCTGGTTGATTGTTTCTTCATGTAGTTCGATAAAATTGTGCTTCATAAAATAAAAATAAAAAATTGTGCTTAGAGCACTCCCAAGAAAATATATTTATATACATTCAATAATGTATTTCATTTAAATTCAAAAGTAGATTCAATTTTGGACTATCATATAATAGGTCATATAGGTTTCAACTTTTGAAAAAAAAAAATGACAATTTGATTAAATTTATAAATAGATTTATAAAATGATATACAAAAAAACTTATATACATACATAAATAGATTTTCTATATATACAAAAAAAATTTAATCTTCATAAAATTTAAAAAAAAAAAATTTGTGCTTAGAGCACTTCAAAGAAAATATATTTATATACATTCAATAATGTATCTCATTTAAATTCATAAATACATTCAATTTTGAACTATCATACAATAGGTCGTATAGGTTTCAACTTTTAAAAAAAAATGACAATTCGATTAAATTCATAAATAGATTCATAAAATTATATACAAAAAAACTTATATACATAAAAAATAATCTTCATTTTTATTTTTTCAACAATAATTAAATGGTTATCAATAAGTGAATAGGACCCCCGCAATAGGCTATGTTGTAGTCTTAGGCTGTGTTGTAGTCTTAGGCTATGTGAATAGCTATACTTTAGTCACATCAATGAGAGGTCTCTACCATCAGTACCATATGTGTATGTATCGTGCTATATAGCTGTGTTGTTTGGCATGAAATTTGTAGATATGCAATTCATTATTTATCCCTTAATTTTTACATTTTTAGTAAGGTAAAGTCTGCTTTTTGAGATGGATTAAAATTATATGTGTTTTATGATAGGCATAGGTAAGTAATGACGACAATGGTAATGTTTTATTTGGGGGGGAGGGGGGGGAAGATAATAAAAGATCGCCGAGAAGGTATATCCTATGATATAGAGGCTAGCGCCTGCTATGATGTAGAACTGGAGACCTCACTTGCTGGGTTACGAAAAATGATCATGCCTATGATGGCTGGGTATGAAGAACATGTGAATATAAAGTTCATATGTAGATACCCTTATCGACGAATTGGAGAAGTCCTAGTATATAAGAAGTTGTCGATCAATGACGACATGACATTGCAAACTGTCTTGAATCTCCCTTCGAGATATAGTGACCTGCATTGTGTTGAAATATACATTGTGAATGAGGGAAGCAGAATGACCACCAGTGTCAGTCGTGCAGATGTGAATTGGGGAGATGTCCAATCCTACGGTGAACTCTTGATGCTGGGGGGTGATGTATCGACGTTAGGGACATTTACTGAAATGCTTACACTTGGGCAAAGTAGTCAAAGCGTACAAGGTACAGATGCGTCGGGGCAACAAATGTCTAACCTATTCAGCCCAAATGAGGATTACTCGGAAGGCCGGAGTAATTTTCAACAATTTCAGGATTTTCACATTTCAGTTACACCTCACCCAGAATATGCTTCGGGTCAATGGGGGTGCGCAGAGGTGGGAGGTCCCAGTGCAAGTATGGATCTCGTGGAACGGCTCGGTGGTTTACATGGGATAGAGAGACAGGTAAATGAAGATGGCGATATGCAGTCCATTGAGTCAGATGAAGATGTTGATGTTTTGATGAGAAATGAAGGAAACATTGACTCCGATGACGATGGACACGAACAAGTGAACATTGCTGACTTCAATGACACTCCTGTGCCATTTTTTACAAACCTGGATGGGGTAAACGATAGCATAACTACTCAAAATTTATATGATCGCGGTCCGATATGGTCAGATGCAAATCCGGAGTTTGCAAAAGGGATGATTTTCAGAGACAAAAATGCAGTGATTAATGCATGTAACTGGTATCATGTGAAGAAAAACAAACATTATTATGTTGTAGAAACAAACAAAAAAATATGGAGTACTAGGTGCACTCACGATTGTCCGTGGAAACTGCGTGCGTGTTTGAAGAAGAATCATACTTTCTTTGAGATCACGCAATACCTCGGGCCACATACATGTTTACATGGGATGGAGAGTTTAGATCACCGCAATCTGAATTCGACATTCATTGCACACATGATTATGTCCCAAGTTGTGGTAAGTTGTTATGAGTTTTCAATTTAATCAAAATATTATGTAATGATGCCCTTCATTTATCAAGTTTAAGTATTTGTTTCGATCTTGTGGTGTACAGGAAGACCCTGGTTGGAAGATAGCATCCATAATGAAGAATGTAACAAACAATGCTGGTTTCACAGTATCATATAAGAAAGCATGGCTTGGACAAACAAAGGCCATTGTGATGGTATTTGGTGATTGGGATGAGTCATACGAAAAGCTTCCAAGGTACATGAGAACCTTACAGTGCAGGAACCCGAGCACAGTTGTGATTTCAGAAACACTTGACATTGGACGAATGAGAGAAGTTGCTCTGGACAGAATATTTTGGGCATTTCGGCCATGCATTGAAGGCTTCAAGCACTGCCCTCCAGTGATAGGTATCGACGGTACTCATCTTTATGGAAAATATACAGGAGTTATGCTGATTGCTACGGCTAGAACTGTGACGAAAAGAATTTTTCCCTTAGCTTTCGCCCTAGTTGAATCAGAAAACTATCGTGATTGGGCATGGTTTATCTACAATGTTAGGCATGTTATTGTGCCAGGGCAGGAGGGGATTACTTTGATATCTGATCGACATGCCGCCATATTGAGCGCCGTCAAACGTGAATGGGAAACACCACGACGAGGGCAACCACCTAGAGTCCATAGATATTGTCTTAGGCACTTTCGAAGTAATTACCAATCAAAGTTCAGTAACGCTAAAGTTAAGGATCTTATATGAAAAGCTGGAAATGCCCATCAAGTGCGCAAGTTCAACGAGGTAATGGAAGCAATTAAAAATTTATGTGAGCCGGCATACAATGAGTTGTGTAGGGAGGACCCTACGAAGTGGACATTGGCACATGATGGAGGTTATCGTTGGGGAGTTACAACCACTATTGATTCAGAGTGCTATAACAATGTATTAAGAGGTGCACGAGACTTGCCCATAACTGCATGTGTTCAGATTACCTTCTACCGCTTGGTTAACACTTTCAATAACAGACGAAGGGAAAATGAGCATGATTTAGGTAAGGGGTTGAGGTACGCAAGTGAAGTGCAACAGAAGATAGAAGAGTATCAAGCTCGATCAGCGGGTCATCGCATGACTATCTTCAATTTTGAAAAGTGTATATAGTTTTCTCGCCCATTGTTAGAATTATATACATCTAACTAATGCGTAATACAATGATCATGTTATTATAATTCAATTTTCAGGGGTCTGGGTTCTGCTGAGGTGGTTACAAATTCAACAAGCACGAAAGGGAATAATAAACATGCAGTGTCTCTGAATCCTCCGTCATGTGATTGCAAAAAATGGATGATCTATCATTACCTTTGCACGCACATGCTCGCAGTGTGCGCGAAATCGGGGAGACAACCATGGCACGTAATTGCCCCCCAGTATAACATGGACGTTTATGCTGGCGTATACAAAACAAGTTTTGAACCGATGGTGCACGAGCATTATTGGGCAATATATGATGGTCCGAAGGTCATACCCGATCCGAGTCGTCGATGAGAAGTCACATCCGGGCGCCCAAATACAAAATGAATCCATAATGAGATGGGCGTCTCTAGGAAACGAGAAACCAATCATTGCGGTATTTGTAAGGAACAAGGGCAAGATAAGCACAAATGTCCGAACCGGGCTCCCTAAGTTGTGTAATAGAGAGTAGTTAGCCAGTGTGATGGTTTGTTTCTATATGTACTAAAAAAATTAGTTGGTTGTAATTGTATTTGAACTTAATCTTATTTATGCACTATATTATTCATGAGTTGGTTTATTTCTATATGCTAAAGAAATTACTTGGTTTATTTCTATATGCTACACATGGCCTACAAATAGTACTCATATCTTTTACAAACTTTCGTCAACCTTCACAGCTTTTATTCATGAGTTTTTACATACTTCACAGCCTTTAGTCATTAGCATGCACATACTTTACAGCCTCCCATTTTGTATTATTGCATTTTTCTTTATTATGGACAGTCATATTATTGTATACATGTACTACTACGTGTCAAAATGCAAGGACTAGGATATAGCTTTGCCAAGGCCCACCGATGAGTCGATGCTGATGCTACAACTCTATCATTGATCCACAGACATATGGGAGCATGGGGTATGCAGTTACAGCTTTTTATATTTGCATGCATTTATTTTTTTTGTTCATGTATGTAATTTTTTATATACACTACATTTTTTACACAGGGTACGAAGGCTCTCCAGTGCAGACGTGGCAGTGCACATCTATAAAGTGTACATTTACATCCCCGTGTCCTGCAGTACGTTACCCAGGCATGATTTTATGGTGTATACCAACTTGGTACTATCCGTTTGGATCACCCCCTCATCACTGCCTTGGTTGAGCGTTGGTGGCAAGAGACACACACATTCCATCTACCTGTCGAGGAGGCCACCAACACATTACAAGACATTGCCATTTTGTTAGGTCTACCAGTCGACGGGGACCCCATCATAAGGCGACATGTGCCTACTACAGTTTCAGAGTGCCAGGAACTTTGTGCACAGTTACTAGGGGTTGCCCCAGTCGCACAACATTTTGATAAGGGCCGTATTAGGATTTCATGGCTACGACAGACATTTCAGGCGCTTTCAGAGGATGCTAATGAGGTCACAGTCCAGCGGCATGCACGTGCCTACATTATGCGCCTGCTTGGAGGGATACTGGTTACAGATTACTCGCAGACACACGTCCAAGTGTCATATCTTAGTTTTTTGGAGTACTTTGCCCAGGCGGGGAGATATAGTTGGGGCAGTGCAATCTTGGCCATGCTTTACAAGGCCATGTGTCGGGCTGCAAGGACTAGTGCGAGGCAGATTGCGGGGTCACTAGTGTTGTTACAGGTATTGACTTTGGTATACTGGACAGTGCTTTATATTAATGCTTATTTTATACAAGTTATATTTTTATGTACAAGTTATTTATTATGCAACTGTCACCCATTTGTACAGATATAGGCATGTGAGCGCTTTTCACGCATGGCCCCACGTCACATGGATGACACTACTGAGCGCCAGCAGCCATTAGTTTTAGGAGGGGTGCAGTTCCTTGTCGGACCATGGGGAGCCAGGTATAAACCACTGACTTATGAATCTTACCTACAAATACATACGCGTTACTAATAATTTTCATATTATGTTTAACATTTATGTCAGGTGGAGATGTAAATATACCATAGATATTACTTCCACCCATGTGGTCCGCGTTTACCGAGACCAGCTAGATCGATTGAGGCCTGACGAGGTATGTATAGAATATCTTCTATTAGTATTTCATATTACTTAATTGTACTATCATTGATGAAGAAATTGGTAATGTCGACGTAAACGCATGCAGTTCATATGGCGGCCATATGATGATATCATTCTTACACTCCCTCCATATTGTCGGGCATCGAGCGATGTCTAGTTGACTCGGTCCCCTTTACTATGCTTTGAGGTCGTTGAGGTGCATCTACCAGATCGTGTTTGCCGGCAGTTTAGGTCCAGACAGGATGTACCTGAGGAGTGTTTTACCTCTCTCAAGTTACATGGTATCGACATGCGAGGAAGGAGTCATACTGATTGGACTAATAGACATGCGGAGTACATACAGCAGTGGGATGATAGGCGTGAGCATCTGATAGTTGGGGTTCCAGAGGTTGCAGTCATGCGATATGATGATCCATATATGGTCTGGTACCGTAGCATTACACGCCCACTAGTGGGCAATCCAGCTCACCGCCCTGCTACGGGATACCTATAGGTGGGCTCCACCATAGAGATTGCGGTTAGTACACGGCCTTAAAATTTATTTTATTTTCCCGTAAATTGTTAACATCAGATAGTCATAAATACATCCTTTTATTTTACAGAATCGCCATGTCACATCCATACATCATCTCATAGATCGTGTCATTCTTGCGTATGGCTCGGCAAAGGCATTACAACATACGTGTAGGGCACGAGACCTTTATACCACGATAATTCATGTATTACAAAAGCAGGAGCGGATTACACCGTTAGCAGGTCCACTCGCTCCCCCTCCCGTGGAGCCATAGCCCCCAGGTTCATCGTCAAATCAGATGCCATAGTCTTTCGGTGCCACTAAGCCATACTCATCGCATGTGACTCCGACGATGCCAGCTTACACATATCACAGTGAGTCACGAGATGTACCCTCTTCATCACGTGCGACTAGTTCTGAGGTGAGACCATGTCGCACTGGCCCCCGCCACATTACCTCTCCTGTTACGTATGACCAGGGTTCTGGGTACTATACACTCGACGAGGATTTTGATGCATATGTCGACCCATTATTAGCATCAGGGCAGCATATAGAGACGCCTTTCATGCATACAGAGGGTCACGTTTCACCTCCCATGTCACTGCAGTACGCACCTTCATATCCACCATCATACACAGAGGGGCCATTTTAGGACGTTTTGCAGATCACACAGGTAGAGCCACAGCCACAGCCACAGCTAGAGCTAGACCCATAGAGATTACGTCAGATCACACGTGTCTATGAGAGTCGTAGGCCGAGGAGAGATAGGAGACCACCCCGATGTGGTACGGGAGGTCATGTGTAGTAGTTAGGGAACATTTTTTTGTTTTTGTTTGTTTTGTACATTGTACGGTTTGTTGTGGTTTCACAGTTATTTCATATTACATGTTTTTTGTAAAAACATATTATTGCAACATAAATACAGTATGATTCATCTCGTATGTTAGCCTTTCTTTTTAATTGTCATGTCAATGGTAAAGCCTGGCTTGTCATTCAGTCTTCATGTGAAGTAATGTCAATGGTAAAGCCTTGTTTGTCGTTGAGTCTTCACGTGAAGCCTGCACAAAAGGCTGATCATTGAGTCTTCACGTGAAGCCTGCACAAAAAACTGATCATTGAGTCTTCACGTGAAGCCTGCAACCCAATAAATTCACATAAATTATTTGCTCATACACTGTGCCATATTGCTTATATATACATCGTGTAATTACGTGAAGAATTGCTAAATCATACTTCCAAATATGCCAAATAGAAAAGGATTATTTAGGCCATCGTCTAGTCGTTCGGTTTCAAGCGCCGACATGGATGAAAATCAATCATCAGCCATCCATATAGTGTGTACATACACGGATCCAACTGGTAACAAATGGTATGGGCGAAAGCGTTACTTTCTTAATAAACCTATCAACATGCACGATACGATGGGTCCGGTGAGCCATGTCTTTATCGGCGATGCAACCTTACGTCCACCCCGCGGGGTGACTGACGACCAATGCATAAAGTTGCCGTGGGAGGATTTGTTCGATAAACGGTGTGAACAAGAGATGTATCGCCGATGGCATGGCCTACGTGTCCCAAAGGCCCGTTCAGCTAACTTTTTTGACAGGTCATCTTACACCAAGGTCATGAAAGCGCTCAAACGCAAGATCAATTAAATGCAACGAAGGTTGGATAGATATCATTTTACATGTCATGCAAAGAAAGAATGTGTTGATCCAACACAACGATTAATAGAAATTGCTGAAGATCCATTACTAGTTTCTGACCCAGAATTTTCAGACTTCTCAGAAGATGAAGATAACGATGACTTTGTTAACTATCTACCTAGTACCCATAGCATTGTTGGCAAACCACTATGTTGATATGAACATGGTCCCTAATGTTATTTGTTCAGCTTTTTAGTTTACTATGATGTAAAATAAGTTATTACATTTTCATGTAATATATGGATGAGTTTGGTTTTCTTCATATTTGTCACTGTTACTTTAGCATGAACATGGTCCCAGTTTGGAATTTATATAAAATTTTTGAATTTCGAAACTTTGGCTATTGAAAGTACGCCAACTCGGCTGTTGGGGTACCGAAATAAGGAGGAAGGGTCTGGATAGCGTGAAACTTTACGAGAGGCAACGGTGTGACAAGAGTGGGGTATGAGAGTTAACGGCACATCAATCGGTTTTCGGTTTGGAAGTTATGTAAAGTTTTCGAATTTCGAAACTTAGGCTATCAAAAGTAGGCCAACTCGACCGTTGGGGTACCGAAATGGGGAGGAAGGGTCCGGATAGCATGAAACCTTACAGGAGGCATCAGTGTGACAAGAGTGAGGTGTGAAAGTTGACGGCACGTCAATCAGTTTCCCGGTTTGGAAGTTATGTAAAGTTTTCAAATTTTGAAACTTAGGTTATCAGAAGTAGGCCAATTCGGCCATTGGGGTACCGAAATGGGGAGGAAGGGTCCAGAGAGCATGAAACTTTATGGGAAGCACCGGTGTGACAAGAGTGAGGTGTGAGAGTTGACGGCACATCAATCGGTTTCCCGGTTTAGAAGTTCTGTAAATTTTTTGAATTTCAAAACTTAAGTTATCGGAAGTAGGCCAACTCGTCCTTTGGGGTACCAAAATAAGGAGGAAGGGTCCAGAGAGCGTGAAACTTTACGGGAGGTAGCGATGTGATAAGAGTGAGGTGTGACAGTTGACAACATGTCAATTGGTTTCCCGGTTTAGAAGTTACGTAAAATTTTTACATTTTGAAACTTAGGCTATCGAAAGTAGGCCAACTCGGCCGTTGGGGTACCGAAATGGGGAGGAAGGGTCCGGATAGCGTGAAAATTTACAAGAGGCACCGGTGTGACAAGAGTGAGGTGTGACAGTTGACGGCACGTCAATCAGTTTCCCGGTTTGGAAGTTATGTAAAGTTTTCAAATTTCAAAACTTAGGTTATCGAAAGTAGGCCAATTCGGCCGTTGAGGTACCGAAATGGGGAGGAAGGGTCCAGAGAGCATGAAACTTTACGGCAGGCACCGGTGTGACAAGAGTGAGGTGTGAGAGTTGACGACACATCAATCAGTTTCCCGGTTCAGAAGTTATGTAAAATTTTTGAATTTCGAAACTTAAGTTATCGGAAGTAGGCCAACTCGGCCGTTGGCGTATCGAAATAGGGAGGAAGGGTCCAGAGAGCGTGAAATTTTACAGCAAGCACCAGTGTGATAAGAGTGAGGTGTGAGAGTTGACAACATGTCAATCGGTTTCCCGGTTTGGAAGTTATGTAAAGTTTTTAAATTTTGAAACTTAGACTATCGGAAGTAGGCCAACTCGGCCGTTTGGGTACCACAATGGGGAGGGAGGGTTCGGATAGCGTGAAACTTTACGGGAAGCACCAGTGTCACAAGAGTGACTTGTAAGAGTTGACGGCACGTCAATCGGTTTCCCGGTTTGGAAGTTATGTAAAGTTTTCGAATTTCGAAACTTAGGTTATCGGAAGTACGCCAATTTGGCCGTTGGGGTACCGAAATGCGGAGGAAGGCTCCGGAGAGCGTGAAACTTTACGGGAAACAGCGGTGTGATAAGAGTGAGGTGTGGGAGTTGACGGCACGTCAATCGGTTTCCCGGTTTGGAAGTCATGTACAGTTTTCGAATTTCGAAACTTAGGTTATAGGAAGTAGGCCAATTCGGCCGTTGGGGTATCGAAATGGGGAGGAACGGTTCGGAGAGCGTGAAACTTTACGGGAGGCACCGGTGTGACAAGAGTGAGGTGTGGGAGTTGACGGCACGTCAATCGGTTTCCCAGTTAGGAAGTTATGCAAAGTTTTCGAATTTCAAAACTTAGGTTATCGGAAATAGGCTAATTCGGCCGTTGGGGTACCGAAATGTGGAGGAAGGGTCCAGAGAGCGTGAAACTTTACGGAAGGCACCCGTGTAACAAGAGTGAGGTGTGAGAGTTGAAGGCACGTCAATCGGTTTCCCGGTTTAGAAGTTATGCAAAGTTTTCGAATTTCAAAACTTAAGTTATCGGAAGTAGGCCAACTCGGCCGTTGGGGTAGCAAAATGGGGTGGAAGGGTCCAGAGAGCATTAAACTTTATGGGAGGCACCGGTGTGATAAGAGTGAGGTGTGAGAGTTGACAACACGTCAATCGGTTTCCCGGTTTGGAAGTTATGTAAAGTTTTTGAATTTTGAAACTTAGGCTATCGGAAGTATGCTAACTCTGCCGTTGCGGTGCCGAAATGGGGAGGAAGGGTCCGAATAGCGTGAAACTATACGGGAGGCCCCAGTGTCAGAAGAGTGAGGTGTGAGAGTTGACGGCACGTCAATCGGTCTCCCGGTTTGGAGGTTATGTAAAGTTTTCAAATTTCGAAACTTAGGTTATCGGAAGTAGGCCAATCTGGCCGTTGGGGTGCCGAAATGGGGAGGAAGGGTCCAGAGAGCGTGAAACTTTATGGGAGGCACCGGTGTGATAAGAGTGAGGTGTGAGAGTTGACAACACGCCAATCGGTTTCCCGGATTGGAAGTTATGTAAAGTTTTTGAATTTTGAAGCTTAGGCTATCGGAAGTAGGCAAACTCGGCCGTTGAGGTGCCGAAATGAGGAGGAAGGGTCCGAATAGCATGAAACTTTACGGGAGGCACCAGTGTCAGAAGAGTGAGGTGTGAGAGTTGACGGCACGTTAATCGGTTTCCCGGTTTGGAAGTTATGTAAAGATTTCGAATTTCAAAACTTAGGTTGTCAGAAGTAGGCCAATTCGGTCGTTGGGGTACCAAAATGGGGAGCAAGGGTCCAGAGAGCGTGGAACTTTGCGGAAGGCACCGGTGTAACAAGAGTGAGGTGTGAGAGTTGAAGGCACGTCAATCCGTTTCTCGGTTTAGAAGTTATGCAAAATTTTCGAATTTCGAAACCTAAGTTATCGGAAGTAGGCCAACTCGGCCGTTGGGGTACCGAAATGGCGTGGAAGGGTCCAGAGAGCATTAAACTTTATGGGAGGCACCGGTGTGATAAGAGTGAGGTGTGAGAGTTGACAACACGTCAATCGGTTTCCCGGTTTGGAAGTTATGTAAAGTTTTTAAATTTTGAAACTTAGGCTATCGGAAGTAGGCCAACTCGGCCGTTGAGGTGCCGAAATGGGGAGGAAGGGTCTGAATAGCGTCAAACTTTGCGGAAGGCACCAGTGTTACAAGAGTGAGGTGTGAGAGTTGACGGCACGTCAATCGGTTTCCTGGTTTGGAAGTTATGTAAAGTTTTCAAATTTCGAAACTTAGGTTATCGGAAGTAGGCCAATTTGGCCGTTGGGGTACCGATATGGGGAGGAAGGGTCCGAAGAGCGTGAAAGTTTATGGGAGGCACCGGTGTGACAAGAGTGAGGTGTAAGAGTTGACGGCACGTCAATCGTTTTCCCGGTTTGGAAGTTATGTGAAGTTTTTGAATTTCGAAAATTAGGTTACCGGAAGTAGGCCAATTCGGCCGTTGGGGTATCGAAATAGGGAGGCATGGCTCGGAGAGCGTGAAACTTTATGGGAGGCACCGGTGTGACAAGAGTGAGGTGTGGGAGTTGACGGCACGTCAATCGGTTTCCTGGTTTAGAAGTTATGTAAAGTTATCGAATTTCAAAACTTAGGTTGTCAGAAGTAGGCCAATTCGGCCGTTGGGGTACCGAAATGGGGAGGAAGGGTCCAGAGAGCGTGAAACTTTGCGGAAGGCACCGGCGTAACAAGAGTGAGGTGTGAGAGTTGAAGGCACGTCAATCGGTTTTCCGGTTTAGAAGTTATGCAAAGTTTTCAAATTTCGAAACTTAAGGTATCGAAAGTACGCCAACTCGGCTGTTGGGGTACCGAAATGGGGTGGAAGGGTCCAGAGAGCATTAAACTTTATGGGAGGCACCGATGTGATAAGAGTGAGGTGTGAGAGTTGACAACACGTCAATCGGTTTTCCAGTTTGGAAGTTATGTAAAGTTTTTAAATTTTGAAACGTAGGCTATTGGAAGTAGGCCAACTCGGCCGTTGAGGTGCCAATCTGGGGAGGAAGGGTCCGAATAGCGTGAAACTTTACGGAAGGCACCAGTGTCACAAGAGTGAGGTGTTAGAGTTGACGGCACGTCAATCGGTTTCCCGGTTTGGAAGTTATGTAAAGTTTTCGAATTTCGAAACTTAGGTTATCGGAAGTAGGCCAATTTGGCCGTTGGGGTACCGAAATGGGGAGGAAGGGTCCGAAGAGCGTGAAAGTTTATGGGAGGCACCGGTTTGACAAGAGTGAGGTGTGGGAGTTGACGGCACGTCAATCGGTTTCCCGGTTTAGAAGTTATGTAAAGTTTTCGAATTTCAAAAGTTCGGTTGTTAGAAGTAGGCCAATTCGGCTGTTGGGGTACCTAAATGGGGAGGAAGGGTCTAGAGAGCGTGAAACTTTGTGGAAGGCACCGGTGTGACAAGAGTGAGGTGTGGGAGTTGACGGCACGTCAATCGGTTTCCCGGTTTGGAAGTTTGTAAAGTTTTCGAATTGCAAAACTTAGATTGTCAGAAGCAGGCCAATTCGGCCGTTGGGGTACCGAAATGGGGAGGAAGGGTCCAGAGAGCGTGAAACTTTGTGGAAGGCACCGGTGTAACAAGAGTGAGGTGTGAGAGTTGAAGGCACGTCAATCGGTTTCCCGGTTTGGAAGTTATGCAAAGTTTTCGAATTTCGAAACTTAAGTTATCGGAAGTAGGCCAACTCGGCCGTTGGGATACTGAAATGGTGTGGAAGGGTCCAGAGAGCATTAAACTTTATGTGAGTTATCGGTGTGATAAGAGTGAGGTGTGAGAGTTGACAACACGTCAATCGGTTTCCCGGTTTGGAAGTTATGTAAAGTTTTTAAATTTTGAAACTTAGGCTATCGGAAGTAGGCTAACTCGGCCGTTGAGGTTCCGAAATGGGGAGGAAGGGTCCGAATAGCGCGAAACTTTACGGAAGGCACTAGTGTCACAAGAGTGAGGTGTGAGAGTTGACGGCACGTCAATCGGTTTCCTGGTTTGGAAGTTATGTAAAGTTTTCGAATTTCGAAACTGAGGTTATCGGAAGTAGGCCAATTTGGTCGTTGGGGTACCAAAATGGGGAGGAAGGGTTCGAAGAGCGTGAAAGTTTGTGGGAGGCACCGGTGTGACAAGAGTGAGGTGTGGGAGTTGACGGCACGTCAATCGGTTTCCCGGTTTGGAAGTTATGTAAAGTTTTCGAATTTCAAAACTTAGGTTACCGGAAGTTGGCCAATTCGGCCGTTGGGGTATCGAAATGCGGAGGAATGGCTCAGAGAGTGTGAAACATTTCGGGAGGCACCGGTGTGACAAGAGTCAGGTGTGGGAGTTGACGGCACGTCAATCGGTTTCCCGGTTGGAAGTTCTGTAAAGTTTTCGAATTTCAAAACTTAGGTTGTTAGAAGTAGGCCAATTCGGCCGTTGGGGTACCGAAACGGGGACGAAGGGTTCAGAGAGCGTGAAACTTCGCGAAAGGCACCGGTGTAACAGGAGTGAGGTGTGAGAGTTGACGGCACGTCAATGGGTTTCCCGGTTTAGAAGTTTTGCAAACTTTTCGAATTTCGAAACTTAAGTTAACGGAAGTAGGCCAACTCGGCCGTTGGGGTACCGAAATGGGCTGGAAGGGTCCAGAGAGCATTAAACTTTATGGGAGGCACCTGTGTGATAAGAGTGAGGTGTGAGAGTTGAAAACACGTTAGTCGGTTACCCGGCTTGGATGTTTTGTAAAGTTTTTAAATTTTGAAACTTAGGCTATCGGAAATAGGCCAACTCGGCCGTTGAGGTGCCGAAATGGGGAGGAAGGGTCCGAATAGCGTGAAACTTTACGGGAGGCACCAGTGTCACAAGAGTGAGGTGTGAGAGATGACGGCAAGTCAATCGGTTTCCCGGTTTGGAAGTTATGTAAAGTTTTCGAATTTCGAAACTTAGGTTATCGGAAGTAGGCCAATTTGGCCGTTGGGGTACTGAAATGGGGAGGAAGCGTCCGAAGAGTGTGAAAGTTTATGGGAGGGACTGGTTTGACAAGAGTGAGGTGTGGGAGTTGACGGCACGTCAATCGGTTTCCGGTTTGGAAGTTATGTAAAGTTTCGAATTTCAAAACTTAGGTTACCAGAAGTAGGCCAATTCGGTCGTTGGGGTATTGAAACGCGAAGGAATGGTTCGGAGAGCTTGAAACTTTACGGGAGGCACCGGTGTGACAAGAGTGAGGTGTGGGAGTTGACAGCACGTCAATCGGTTTCCCGGTTTGGAGGTAATGTAAAGTTTTCGAATTTGCAAACTTAGGTTGTCAGAAGTAGGCCAATTCGGCCGTTGGGGTACCAAAATGGGGATGAAGGGTCCAGAGAGTGTGAAACTTCGCGAAAGGCACAGGGGTAACAAGAGTGAGGTGTGGGAGTTGACGGCACGTCAATCGGTTTCCCGGTTTAGAAGTTATGCAAACTTTTCGAATTTCGAAACTTAAGTTAACGGAAGTGGGCCAACTCGGCCGTTGGGGTACCGAAATGGGCTGGAAGGGTCCAGAGAGCATTAAACTTTGTGGGAGGCACCGGTGTGATAAGAGTGAGGTGTGAGAGTTGAAAACACGTCAATCGGTTTCCCGGCTTGGATGTTTAGTAAAGTTTTTAAATTTTGAAACTTAGGCTATCGGAAGTAGGCCAACTCGGCCGTTGAGGTGCCGAAATGGGGAGGAAGGGCCCGAATAGCGTGAAACTTTACGGGAGGCACCAGTATCACAAGAGTGAGGTGTGAGAGTTGATGGCACGTCAATTGGTTTCCGGGTTTGGAAATTTTGTAAAGTTTTCAAATTTCAAAACTTAGGTTATCGGAAGTAGGCCAATTAGGCCGTTGGGGTACCGAAATGGGGAAGATGGGTCCGAAGAGCGTGAAAGTTTATGGGAGGCACTGGTGTGACAAGAGTGAGGTGTGGGAGTTGGCGGCACGTCAATCGGTTTCCCGGTTTGGATGTTATGTAAAGTTTTCGAATTTCAAAACTTAGGTTACTAGAAGTAGGCCAATTCGGCCGTTGGGGTATCGAAATGGGGAGGAATGGTTCGGAGAGCGTGAAACTTTACGGGAGGCACCGGTGTGACAAGAGTGAGGTGTGGGAGTTGACGGCACATCAATCGGTTTCCCGGTTTGGAAGTTACGTAAAGTTTTCGAATTTCAAAACTTAGGTTGTTAGAAGTAGGCCAATTTGGCCGTTGGGGTACCGAAATGGGGAGGAAGGGTCCAGAGAGCGTGGAACTTTGCGGAAGGCATCGGTGTAACAAGAGTGAGGTGTGAGAGTTGACGGCACGTCAATCGGTTTCCCGGTTTAGAAGTTATGCAAAGTTTTCGAATTTCGAAACTTAAGTTATCCGAAGTAGGCCAACTCGGCCGTTGGGGTTCCGAAATGGGGTGGAAGGGTCCAAAGAGCATTAAACTTTATGGGAGCCACCGGTATGATAAGATTGAGGTGTGAGAGTTGACAACACGTCTATCGGTTTCCCGGTTTGGAAGTTATGTAAAGTTTTTGAATTTTCAAACTTAGGCTATCGGAAGTAGGCTAACTTGGCCGTTGAGGTGCCGAAATGGGGAGGAAGGGTCCGAATAGCGTGAAACTTTACGCGAGGCACCAGTGTCGGAAGAGTGAGGTGTGAGAGTTTACGGCACATCAATCGGTTTCCTGGTTTGGAGGGTATGTAAAATTTTCGAATTTCAAAACTTAGGTCATCGGAAGTACGCCAATTTGGCCGTTGGGGTATCGAAATGGGGAGGAAGGGTCCGAAGAGCATGAAAGAATATGGGAGGCACCGGTGTGACAAGAGTGAGGTGTGGGAGTTGACGGCAAGTCAATTGGTTTCCCGGTTTGGAAGTTATGCAAAGTTTTCGAATTTCAAAACTTTAGTTATCGTAAGTCGGCCGACTCGGCCGTTGGGGTACCGAAATGGGGTGGAAGGGTCCAGAGAGCATTAAACTTTATGGGAGGCACCGGCGTGATAGGAGTGAGGTGTGAGAGTTGACAACACGTCAATCGGTTTCCCGGTTTGGAAGTTATGTAAAGTTTTTAAATTTTGATACTCAGGCTATCGGAAGTAGGCCAACTCGGCCGTTGAGGTGCCGAAATGGGGAGGAAGGGTCCGAATAGCGTGAAATTTTACGGGAGGCACCAGTGTCACAAGAGTGAGGTGTGAGAGTTGACGGCACGTCAATTGGTTTTTCGGTTAGGAAGTTATGTAAAGTTTTCAAATTTTGAAACTTAGGTTATCGGAAGTTGGCCAATTTGGTCGTTGGGGTACCGAAATGGGGAGGAAGGGTCCGAAAAGCGTGAAAGTTTATGGGAGGCACCGGTGTGACAAGAGTGAGGTGTGGGAGTTGACGGCACGTCGATCGGTTTCCCGGTTTGGAAGTTATGTAAAGTTTTCAAATTTCGGAACTTAAGTTATCGGAAGTAGGCCAATTCGGCCGTTGGGGTATCGAAATGGGGAGGAATGGTTCGGAGAGCGTGAAGCTTTACGGGAGGCACCGGTGTGACAAAAGTGAGGTGTGGGAGTTGACGGCACGTCAATCGGTCACCCGGTTTTGAAGTTATGTAAAGTTTTCGTATTTCAAAACTTAGGTTGTCAAAAGTAGGCCAATTCGGCCGTTGGGGTACCGAAATGGGGAGGAACGGTCCAGAGAGTGTGAAACCTTGCGGAAGGCACCGGTGTGACAAGAGTGAGGTGTGGGAGTTGACGGCACGTCAATCGGTTTCCCGGTTTGGAAGTTTTGTAAAGTTTTCGAATTTCAATACTTGGGTTGTCAGAAGTAGGCCAATTCGGCCGTCGGGGTACCGAAATGGGGAGGAAGGGTCCAGAGAGCGTGAAACTTTGTGGAAGGCACCGGTGTGACATGAGTGAGGTGTGAGAGTTGAAGGCACGTCAATCGGTTTCCCGGTTTAGAAGTTATGCAAAGTTTTCAAATTTTGAAACTTAAGTTATCGGAAGTAGGCCAACTCAGCCGTTGGGGTACCGAATTGGGGTGGAAGGGTCCAGAGAGCATTAAACTTTATGGGAGGCACCGGTGTGATAAGAGTGAGGTGTGGGAGTTGACAACACGTCAATCGGTTTCCCGGTTTGGAAGTTATGTAAATTTTTTCAATTTTGAAACTTAGCCTATCGGAAGTAGGCCAACTCGGCCGTTGAGGTGCCGAAATGGGGAGGAAGGGTCCGAATAGCGTGAAACTTTACAGAAGGCACCAGTGTCACAAGAGTGAGCTGTGGGAGTTGACGGCACATCAATCGGTTTCCTGGCTTGGAGGTTATGTAAAGCTTTCGAATTTCGAAACTTGGGTTATCGGAAGTAGGCCAATTTGGCCGTTGGGGTACCGAAATGGGGAGGAAGGGTCCGAAGAGCGTGAAAGTTTATGGGAGACACCGGTGTGACAAGAGTGAGGTGTGGGAGTAGACGGCACGTCAATCGGTTTCCCGGTTTGCAAGTTATGTAAAGATTTCAAATTTCAAAACTTAGGTTGTCAGAAGTACGCCAATTCGGCCGTTGGGGTACCGAAATGGGGAGGAAGGGTCCAGAGAGCGTGAAACTTTGCGGAAGGCACCGGTGTGACAAGAGTGAGGTGTGGGAGTTGACGGCACGTCAATCGGTTTCCCGGTTTGGAAGTTATGTAAAGTTTTTGAATTTCAAAACTTAGGTTGTCAGAACTAGGCCAATTCGGCCGTTGGGGTCCGAAATGGGGAGGAAGGGTCCAGAGAGCGTGAAACTTTGCAGAAGGCACCAGTGTAACAAGAGTGAGGTGTGGGAGTTGACGGCACGTCAATCGGTTTCCCGGTTTGGAAGTTATGCAAAGTTTTCGAATTTCAAAACTTTAGTTATCGTAAGTAGGCTGACTCGGCCGTTGAGGTACCGAAATGAGGTGGAAGGGTCCAGAGAGCATTAAACTTTATGGGAGGCACCGGCGTGATAGGAGTGAGGTGTGAGAGTTGACAACAAGTCAATCGGTTTCCCAGTTTGGAAGTTATGTAAAGTTTTTAAATTTTGAAACTTAGGCTATCGGAAGTAGGCCAACTCGGCCGTTGAGGTGCCGAAATGGGGAGCAAGGATCCGAATAGCGTGAAACTTTACGGGAGGCACCAGTGTCACAAGAGTGAGGTGTGAGAGTTGACGGCACGTCAATCGGTTTTTCGGTTAGGAAGTTATGAAAAGTTTTCGAATTTCGAAACTTAGGTTATCGGAAGTTGGCCAATTTGGTCGCTGGGGTACCGAAATGGGGAGAAAGGGTCCGAAGAGCGTGAAAGTTTATGGGAGGCACCGGTGTGACAAGAGTGAGGTGTGGGAGTTGTCGGCACGTCGATCGGTTTCCCGGTTTGGAAGTTATGTAAAGTTTACGAATTTCGGGACTTAAGTTATCGGAAGTAGGCCAATTCGGCCGTTGGGGTATCGAAATGGGGAGGAATGGTTCGGAGAGCGTGAAGCTTTACGGGAGGCACCGGTGTGACAAGAGTGAGGTGTGAGAGTAGACGGCACGTCAATCGGTTTCCCGGTTTTGAAGTTATGTAAAGTTTTCATATTTCAAAACTTAGGTTGTCAAAAGTAGGCCTATTCGGCCGTTAGGGTACCGAAATTGGGAGAAAGGGTCCAGAGAGCGTGAAACTTTGCGGAAGGCACCGGTGTGACAAGAGTGAGGTGTGGGAGTTGACGGCACGTCAATCGGTTATCCGGTTTGGAAGTTATGTAAAGTTTTCGAATTTCAAAACTTGGGTTGTCAGAAGTTGGCCTATTCGGCCGTCGGGACACCGAAATGGGTAGGAAGGGTCCAGAGAGCGTGAAACTTTGCGGAAGGCACCGGTGTGACAAGAGTCAGGTGTGAGAGTTGAAGGCACGTCAATGGGTTTCCCGGTTTAGAAGTTATGCAAAGTTTTCGAATTTCGAAACTTAAGTTATCGGAAGTAGGCCAACTCGACCGTTGGGGTACCGAAATGGGGTGGAGGGGTCCTGAGAGCATTAAACTTTATGGGAGGCACATGTGTGGTAAGAGTGAGGTGTGAGAGTTGACGGCACGTCAATCGGTTTCCCGGTTTGGAAGTTATGTAAAGTTTTTGAATTTCAAAACTTAAGTTGTCAGAAGTAGGCCAATTCGGCCGTTGGGGTACCGAAATGGGGAGGAAGGGTCCAGAGAGCGTGAAACTTTGTGGAAGGGACTGGTGTAACAGGAGTGAGGTGTGAGAGTTGAAGGGACGTCAATCGGTTTCCCGGTTTAGAAGTTACGCAAAGTTTTCGAATTTCGAAACTTAAGTTATCGGAAGTAGGCCAACTGGGCCGTTGGGGTACCGAAATGGGGTGGAAGGGTCCAGAGACCATTAAACTTTATGGGAGGCACCGGTGTGACAAGAGTGAGGTGTGAGAGTTGACAACACGGCAATCGGTTTCCCGGTTTGGGAGTTGTATAAAGTTTTTAAATTTTGAAACTTAGGCCATCGGAAGTAGGCCAACTCGGCCGTTGAGGTGCCGAAATAGGGAGGAAGGGACCGAATAGCGTGAAACTTTACAGAAGGCACCAGTGTCACAAGAGTGAGGTGTGAGAGTTGACGGCACATCAATCGGTTTCCTGGCTTGGAGGTTATGTAAATTTTTCGAATTTCGAAACTTAGGCTATCGGAAGTAGGCCAATTTGGCCGTTGGGGTACCGAAATGGGGAGGAAGGGTCCGAAGAGCTTGAAAGTTTATGGGAGGCACCGGTGCGACAAGAGCGAGGTGTGGGAGTAGACGGCACGTCAATCGGTTTCCCGGTTTGGAAGTTATGTAAAGTTTTCGAATTTCAAAACTTAGGTTGTCAGAAGTAGGCCAATTCGGCCATTGGGGTACTGAAATGGGTAGGAAGGGTCCAGAGAGCGTGAAACTTTGCGGAAGGCACCGGTGTAACAAGAGTGAGGTGTGATTGTTGAAGGCACGTCAATCGGTTTCCCGGTTTAGAAGTTGTGCAAAGTTTCCGAATTTCGAAACTTAAATTATCGGAAGTAGGCCAACTCGGCCGTCGGGGTTCCGAAATGGGGTGGAAGGGTCCAGAGAGCGTGAAACTTTGCGGAACGCACCGGTGTAACAAGAGTGAGGTGTGGGAGTTGACGGCACGTCAATCGATTTCCCGGTTTGGAAGTTATGTAAAGTTTTCGAATTTCAAAACTTAGGTTGTCAGAAGTAGGCGAATTCGGCCGTAGGGGTACCGAAATGGGTAGGAAGGGTCCAGAGAGGGTGAAACTTTGCGGAAGGCACCGGTGTAACAAGAGTGAGGTGTGATTGTTGAAGGCACGTCAATCGGTTTCCCGGTTTAGAAGTTGTGCAAAGTTTCCGAATTTCGAAAGTTAAATTATCGGAAGTAGGCCAACTCGGCCGTCGGGGTTCCGATATGGGGTGGAAGGGTCCAAAGAGCATTAAACTTTATGGGAGGCACCGGTGTGATAAGAGTGAGGTGTGAGAGTTGACAACACGTCAATCAGTTTCCCGGTTTGGAAGTTATGTAAAGTTTTTAAATTTTGAAACTTCGGCTATCGGAAGTAGGCCAACTCGACCGTTGGGGTACCGAAATGGGGTGGAAGGGTCCTGAGAGCATTAAACTTTATGGGGGGCACCGGTGTGATAAGAGTGAGGTGTGAGAGTTGACAACACGTCTATCGGTTTCCCGGTTTGGAAGTTATGTAAAGTTTTTGAATTTCGAAACTTAGGCTATCGGAAGTAGGCTAACTCGGCCGTTGAGGTGCTGAAATGGGGAGGAAGGGTCCGAATAGCGTGAAACTTTACGCGAGGCACCAGTTTCGGAAGAGTGAGGTGTGAGAGTTGACGGCACATCAATTGGTTTCCTGGCTTGGAGGTCATGTAAAGTTTTTGAATTTCGAAATTTTAGTTATCGGAAGTAGGCCAATTTGGCAGTTGGGGTACCGAATTGGCGAGGAAGGGTCTGAAGAGCGTGAAAGTTTGTGGGAGGCACCGGTGTGACAAGAGTGAGGTGTGGGAGTAGACGGCACGTCAATCGGTTTCCCGGTTTGGAAGTTATATAAAGTTTTCGAATTTCAAAACTTAGGTTGTCAGAAGTAGGCCAATTAGGCCGTTGGGCTACCGAAATGGGAAGGAAGGGTCCAGAGAGCGTGAAACTTTTTGGAAGGCACCGGTGTGACAAGCGTGAGGTGTGGGAGTTGACGGCACGTCAATCAGTTTCCTGGTTTGGAAGTTATGTAAAGTTTTCGAATATCAAAACTAAGGTTGTCAGAAGTAGGCCAATTCGGCCGTTGGGGTACTGAAAAGGGGAGGAAGGGTCCAGAGAGCGTGAAACTTTGCGGAAGGCACCGGTGTAACAAGAGCGAGGTGTGAGAGTTGAAGGCACATCAATCGGTTTCCCGGTTCAGAACTTATGCATGGTTTTCGAATTTCGAAACTTAAGTTGTTGGAAGCTGGCCAACTCGGCCGTTGGGGTATCGAAATGGGGTGGAAGGGTCCAGAGAGCATTAAACTTTATGGGAGGCACCGGTGTGATAAGAGTGAGGTGTGAGAGTTGACAACTCGTCAATCGGTTTCCCGGTTTGGAAGTTATGTAAAGTTTTTAAAATTTGAAACTTAGGCTATCGGAAGTAGGCCAACTCGGCCGTTGAGGTGCCGAAATTGGGGGGAAGGGTCCGAATAGCGTGAAACTTTACGGAAGGCACCAGTGTCACAAGAGTGAGGTGTGAGAGTTGACGGCACATCAATCGGTTTCCTGGCTTGGAGGTTTGGTAAAGTTTTTGAATTTCGAAACTTAAGTTATCGAAAGTAGGCCAATTTGGCCGTTGGGGTACTGAAATGGGGAGGAAGGGACCGAAGAGCGTGAAAGTTTATGGGAGGCACCGGTGTAACAAGAGTGAGGTGTGGGAGTTGACGGCACGTCAATCGGTTTCCCGGTTTGGAAGTGATGTAAAGTTTTTGAATTTTAAAACTTAGGTTGTCAGAAGTAGGCCAATTCGGCCGTTGGGGTACTGAAATGGGGAGGAAGGGTCCAGAGAGCGTGAAACTTTGCGGAAGGCACCGGTGCAACAAGAGTGAGGTGTGAGAGTTGAAGGCACGTCAATCGGTTTCCCGGTTTAGAAGTAATGCAAAGTTTTTGAATTTCGAAACTTAAGTTATCGGATGTAGGCCAACTCGGCCGTTGAGGTACCGAAATGGGGTGGAAGGGTCTAGAGAGCATTAAACTTTATGGGAGGCACCGGTGTGATAAGAGTGAGGTGTGAGAGTTGACAACACGTCAATCGGTTTCCCGGTTTGGAAGTTATGTAAAGTTTTTAAATTTTGAAACTTAGGCTATCGAAAGTAGGCCAACTCGGCCGGTGAGGTGCCGAAATGGGGAGGAAGGGTCCGAATAGCGTGAAACTTTACGGAAGGCACCAGTGTCACAAGAGTGAGGTGTGAGAGTTGACGGCACATCATTGGGTTTCCTGGTTTGGAAGTTATGTAAAGTTTTTGAATTTCGAAACTTAGGTTATCGGAAGTAGGCCAATTTTGCCGTTGGGGTACCGAAATGGGGAGGAAGGGTCCGAAGAGCATGAAAGTTTATGGGAGGCACCGGTGTGACAAGAGTGAGGTGTGGGAGTAGACGGCACATCAATCGGTTTCCCGGTTTGGAAGTTATGTAAAGTTTTCGAATTTCAAAACATAGGTTGTCAGAATTAGGCCAATTCGGCCGTTGGGGTACCGAAATGGGGGGGAATGGTCCAGAGAGCGTGAAACTTTGTGGAAGGCATCGGTGTGACAAGAGTGAGGTGTGGGAGTTGACGGCACGTCAATCGGTTTCCCGGTTTGGAAGTTATGTAAAGTTTTCGAATTTTAAAACTTAGGTTGTCAGAACTAGGCCAATTCGGCCGTTGGAGTACCGAAATGGGGAGGAAGGGTCCAGAGAGCGTGAAACTTTGCGGAAGGCAGCGGTGTGGCAAGAGAGAGGTGTGGGAGTTGACAGCACGTCAATCGGTTTCCCGGTTTGGAAGTTATGCAAAGTTTTCGAATTTCAAAACTTAGGTTGTCAGAAGTGGGCAAATTCGGCCGTTGGGGTACCGAAATGGGGAGGAAGGGTCTAGAGAGCGTGAAACTTTGCGAAAGGCACCGGTGTAACAAGAGTGAGGTGTGAGAGTTGAAGGCGCGTCAATCGGTTTCCCGGTTTAGAAGTTATGCAAAGTTTTTGAATTTCGAAACTTAAGTTATCGGATGTAGGCCAACTCGGCCGTCGAGGTACCGAAATGGGGTGGAAGGGTCTAGAGAGCATTAAACTTTATGGGAGGCACCGGTGTGATAAGAGTGAGGTGTGAGAGTTGATAACACGTCAATCGGTTTCCCGGTTTGGAAGTTATGTAAAGTTTTTAAATTTTGAAACTTAGGCTATCGGAAGTAGGCCAACTCGGCCGGTGAGGTGCCGAAATGGGGAGGAAGGGTCCGAATAGCGTGAAACTTTACGGAAGGCACCAGTGTCACAAGAGTGAGGTGTGAGAGTTGACGGCACATCAATCGGTTTCCTGGTTTGGAAGTTATGTAAAGTTTTTGAATTTCGAAACTTAGGTTTTCGGAAGTAGGCGAATTTTGCCGTTGGGGTACCGAAATGAGGAGGAAGGGTCCGAAGAGCATGAAAGTTTATGGGAGGCACCGGTGTGACAAGAGTGAGGTGTGGGAGTAGACGGCACGTCAATCGGTTTCCCGGTTTGGAAGTTATGTAAAGTTTTCGAATTTCAAAACATAGGTTGTCAGAATTAGGCCAATTCGGCCGTTGGGGTACCGAAATGGGGGGGAATGGTCCAGAGAGCGTGAAACTTTGCGGAAGGCATCGGTGTGACAAGAGTGAGGTGTGGGAGTTGACGGCACGTCAATCAGTTTCCCGGTTTGGAAGTTATGTAAAGTTTTTGAATTTCAAAACTTAGGTTGTCAG
Source organism: Euryodendron excelsum (assembly GCA_033060915.1). NCBI lineage: Eukaryota > Viridiplantae > Streptophyta > Magnoliopsida > Ericales > Pentaphylacaceae > Euryodendron > Euryodendron excelsum. The sequence continues at coordinate 3,312,950 of CM065384.1, read as the reverse complement.
AAATAGGCCAATTCGGCCGTTGGGGTACCGAAATGGGGAGGAAGGGTCCAGAGAGCGTGAAACTTTGCGGAAGGCACCGGTGTGGCAAGAGAGAGGTGTGGGAGTTGACAGCACGTCAATCGGTTTCCCGGTTTGAAAGTTATGCAAAGTTTTCGAATTTCAAAACTTAGGTTGTCAGAAGTGGGCAAATTCGGCCGTTGGGGTACCGAAATGGGGAGGAAGGGTCCAGAGAGCGTGAAACTTTGCGAAAGGCACCGGTGTAACAAGAGTGAGGTGTGAGAGTTGAAGGCGCGTCAATCGGTTTCCCGGTTTAGAAGTTATGCAAAGTTTTCGAATTTCAAAACTTAAGTTATCGAAAATAGGCCAAGTCGGCCGTTGGGGTACCGAAATGGGGTGGAAGGGTCTAGAGAGCATTAAACTTTATGGGAGGCACCGGTGTGATAAGAGTGAGGTGTGAGAGTTGACAACACGTCAATCGGTTTCCCGGTTTGGAAGTTATGTAAAGTTTTTAAATTTTGAAACTTAACCTATCGGAAGTAGGCCAACTCCGCCGTTGAGGTGCCGAAATGGGGAGGATAGGTCCGAATAGCGTGAAACTTTACGGAAGGAAGCAGTGTCATAGGAGTGAGGTGTGAGAGTTGACGGCACGTCAATCGGTTTCCTGGTTTGGAAGTTATGTAAAGTTTTCGAATTTCGAAACTGAGGTTATCGGAAGTAGGCCAATTTGGCCGTTGGGGTACCGAAATGGGGAGGAAGGGTCCGAAGAGCGTGAAAGTTTGTGGGAGGCACCAGAGTGACAAGAGTGAGGTGTGGGAGTTGACGGCACGTCAATCGGTTTCCCGATTTAGAAGTTATGTAAAATTTTCGAATTTGGAAACTTGGGTTACCGGAAGTAGGCCAATTCGGTCGTTGGGGTATCGAAATGGGGAGGAATGGTTCAGAGAGCGTGAAACTTTACGGGAGGCACCGGTGTGACAAGAGTGAGGTGTGGGAGTTGACGGCACGTCAATCGGTTTCCCGGTTTGGAAGTTATGTAAAGTTTTCGAATTTCCAAACTTAGGTAGTCAGAAGTTGGCCAATTCGGCCGTTGGGGTACCGAAATGGGGAGGAAGGGTCCAGAGAGCCTGAAACTTTGCGGAAGGCACCGGTGTAACAAGAGTGAGGTGTGAGAGTTGACGGCATGTCAATCGGTTTCCCGGTTTAGAAGTTATGCAAACTTTTTGAATTTCGAAACTTATGTTATCGGAAGTAGGCTGACTCGGCCGTTGGGGTACCGAAATGGGGTGGAAGGGTCTAGAGAGCATTAAACTTTATGGGAGGCACCGGTGTGATAAGAGTGAGGTGCGAGAGTTGAAAACACGTCAATCGGTTTCCTGGCTTGGATGTTTTATAAAGTTTTTCAATTTTGGAACTTAGAATATCGGAAGTAGGCCAACTCGGCTGTTGAGGTGCCGAAATGGGGAGGAAGGGTCCGAATAGCGTGAAACTTTACGTAAGGAACTAGTGTCACAAGAGTGAGGTGTGAGAGTTGACGACACGTCAATCGGTTCCCTGGTTTGGAAGTTATGTAAAGTTTTCGAATTTCGAAACTGAGGTTATCGGAAGTAGGCCAATTTGGCCGTTGGGGTACCGAAATGGGGAGGAAGGGTCCGAAGAGTGTGAAAGTTTGTAGGAGGCACCGGTGTGACAAGAGTGAGGTGTAGGAGTTGACGGCACGTCAATCGGTTTCCCGGTTTGGAAGTTATGTAAAGTTTTTGAATTTCGAAACTTAGGTTACCGGAAGTAGGCCAATTCGGCCGTTGGGGTATCGAAATGGGGAGGAATAGTTCGGAGAGCGTGAAACTTTACGGGAGGCACCGGTGTGACAAGAGTGAGGTGTGGGAGTTAACGGCACGTCAATCGGTTTCCCGGTTTAGAAGTTATGTAAAGTTTTTGAATTTCCAAACTTAGGTTGTCAGAAGTTGGCCAATTCGGCCGTTGGGGTACCGAAATGGGGAGGAAGGGTCCAGAGAGCCTGAAACTTTGCGGAAGGCACCGGTGTAACAGGAGTGAGGTGTGAGAGTTGACGGTACGTCAATCGGTTTCCTGGTTTAGAAGTTGTGCCTGCTTTTCGAATTTCAAAACTTAAGTTATCAGAAGTAGGGTGGCTCGGCCGTTGGGGTACCGAAATGGGGTGGAAGGGTCCAGGGAGCATTAAACTTTATGGGAGGCACCGGTGTGATAAGAGTGAGGTGTGAGAGTTGAAAACACATCAATCGGTTTCCCGGCTTGGATGTTTTGTAAAGTTTTTAAATTTTGGAACTTAGAATATCGGAAGTAAGCCAACTCGGCCGTTGAGGTGCCGAAATGGGGAGGAAGGGTTCGAATAGCGTGAAACTTTAGGGGGGGCACCAGTGTCACAAGAGTGAGGTGTGAGAGTTGACGGCACGTCAATCGGTTTCCCGGTTTGGAAGTTATGTAAAGTTTTCGAATTTCGAAACTTAGGTTATCGGAAGTATGTCAATTTGGCCGTTGGGGTACCAAAATGGGGAGGAAGGGTCTGAAGAGCGTGAAAGTTTATGGGAGGCACCGGTGTGACAAGAGTGAGGTGTGGGAGTTGACGACACATCAATCGGTTTCCCGGCTTGGATGTTATGCAAAGTTTTCGAATTTCGGTACTTAGGTTACCGGAAGTAGGCCCATTCGGCCGTTAGGGTATCAAAATGGGGAGGAATGGTTTGGAGAGCGTGAAACTTTACGGGAGGCACCGGTGTGACAAGAGTGAGGTGTGGGAGTTGACGGCACGTCAATCAGTTTCCCGGTTTGGAAGTTATGTAAAGTTTTCGAATTTCAAAACTTAGGTTGTCAGAAGTAGGCCAATTCGGCCGTTGGGGTACCGAAATGGGGAGGAAGGGTCCAGAGAGCGTGAAACTTTGCGGAAGGCACCGGTGTAACAAGAATGAGGTGTGACAGTTGAAAGCACGTCAATCGGTTTCCCGGTTTAGAAGTTTTGCAAAGTTTTCGAATTTCGAAACTTAAGTTATCGGAAGCAGGCCAACTCGGCCGTTGGCGTACCGAAATGGGGTGGAAGGGTCCAGAGAGCACTAAACTTTATGGGAGGCACCGGTGTGGTAAGAGTGAGGTGTCAGAGTTGACAACACGTTAATCGGTTTTCCGGAAGTAGGCTATCAGAAGTAGGCTAACTCGGCCGTTGAGGTGCCGAAATGGGAAGGAAGGGTCCGAATAGCGTGAAATTTTACGGGAGGCACCAGTGTCAGAAGAGTGAGGTGTGAGAGTCGACGGCACGTCAATCGGTCTCCCGGTTTGGAAGTTTTGAAAAGTTTTCGAATTTCGAAACTTAGGTTATCGGAAGTAGGCCAATTTGGCCGTTGGGGTACCGAAATGGGGAGGACGGGTCCGAAAGGCGTGAAAGTTTATGGGAGGCACCGGTGTGACAAGAGTGAGATGTGGGAGTTGACGGCACGTCAATCGGTTTCCCGGTTTGGAAGTTATGCAAAGTTTTCGAATTTCAAAACTTTAGTTATCAGAAGTAGGCCGACTCGGCCGTTGGGGTACCGAAATGGGGTGGAAGGGTCCAGAGAGCATGAAACTTTATGGGAGGCACTTGTGTGCTAAGAGTGAGGTGTGAGAGTTGACGGCACGTCAATCGGTTTCCCGGTTTGGAAGTTATGTAAAGTTTTCGAATTTCAAAACTTAGGTTGTCAGAAGTATGCCAATTCGGCCGTTGGGGTACCGAAATGGGGAGGAATGGTCCAGAGAGCGTGAAACTTTGCGGAAGGCACCGGTGTGACAAGAGTGAGGTGTGGGAGTTGACGGCACGTCAATCGGTTTCCCGGTTTGGAAGTTATGTAAAGTTTTCGAATTTCAAAACTTAGGTTGTCAGAAGTAGGCCAATTCGGCTGTTGGGGTACCGAAATGGGGAGGAAGGGTCCAGAGAGCGTGAAACTTTGCGGAAGGCACCGGTGTAACAAGAGTGAGGTGTGTGAGTTGACGGCACGTCAATCGGTTTCCCGGTTTAGAAGTTATGCAAAGTTTTCGAATTTCGAAACTTAAGTTATCGGAAGTAGGCCAACTCGGCCGTTGGGGTACCGAAATGGGGTGGAAGGGTCCAGAGAGAATTAAACTTTATGGGAGTCACCGGTGTGATAAGAGTGAGGTGTGACAGTTGACAACACGTCAATCGGTTTTCCGGTTTGGAAGTTATGTAAAGTTTTTAAATTTTGAAACTTAGGCTATCTGAAGTAGGCCAACTCGGCCGTTGAGGTGCCAAAATGGGGAGGAAGGGTCCGAATAGTGTGAAACTTTACGGAAGGCACTAGTGTCGCAAGAGTGAGGTGTGAGAGTTGACGGCACGTCAATCGGTATTTCGGTTTGGAAGTTATGTAAAGTTTTCGAATTTCGAAACTTAGGTTATCGGAAGTTGGCCAATTTGGCCGTTGGGGTACCGAAATGGGGAGGAAGGGTCCGAAGAGCGTGAAAGTTCATGGGAGGCACCGGTGTGACAAGAGTGAGGTGTGGGAGTAGACGGCACGTCAATCGGTTTCCCGGTTTGGAAGTTATGTAAAGTTTTCGAATTTCAAAACTTAGGTTGTCAGAAGTAGGCCAATTCGGCCGTTGGGGTACCGAAATGGGGAGGAAGGGTCCAGAGAGCGTGAAACTTTGCGGAAGGCACCGGCGTGACAAGAGTGAGGTGTGGGAGTTGACGGCACGTGAATCGGTTTCCCGGTTTGGAAGTTATGTAAAGTTTTCGAATTTCAAAACTTAGGTTGTCAGAAGTAGGCCAATTCGGCCGTTGGGGTACCGAAATGGGGAGGAAGGGTCCAGAGAGCGTGAAACTTTACGGAAGGCACCGGCGTGACAAGAGTGAGGTGTGGGAGTTGACGGCACGTGAATCGGTTTCTCGGTTTGGAAGTTATGTAAAGTTTTCGAATTTCAAATCTTAGGTTGTCAGAAGTAGGCCAATTTGGCCGTTGCGGTACCGATATGGGGAGGAAGGGTCCGGAGAGCGTGAAACTTTGCGGAAGGCACCGGTGTGACAAGAGTGAGGTGTGGGAGTTGAAGGCACGTCAATTGGTTTCCCGGTTTGGATGTTATGTAAAGTTTTTGAATTTCGAAACTTAGGTTACCGGAAGTAGGCCAATTCGGCCGTTGGGTTATCGAAATGGGGAGAATGGTTCGGAGAGCGTGAAACTTTACGGGAGGCACCAGTGTGACAAGAGTGTGGTGTGGGAGTTGACGGCACGTCAATCGGTTTCCCGGATTGGAAGTTAGGTAAAGTGTTCGAATTTCAGAACTTGGGTTGTCAGAAGTAGGCCCATTCGGCCGTTGGGGTTCTGAAATGGGGAGGAAGGGTCCAGAGAGCGTGAAACTTTGCGGAAGGCACCGGTTTAACAAGAGTGAGGTGTGTGAGTTGAAGGCACGTCAATCGGTTTCCCGGTTTAGAAGTTATGCAAAGTTTTTAAATTTCGAAACTTAAGTTATCGGAAGTAGGCCAACTCGGCCGTTGGGGTACCGAAATGGGGTGGAAGGGTCCAGAGAGCATTAAACTTTATGGGAGGCACCGGTGTGATAAGAGTGAGGTGTGCGAGTTGACAACATGTCAATCGGTTTCCCGATTTGGAAGTTATGTAAAGTTTTTGAATTTTGAAACTTAGGCTATCGGAAGTAGGCTAACTCGGCCGTTGAGGTGCCGAAATGGGGAGGAAGGGTCTAAATAGCGTGAAACTTTACGGGAGGCACCAGTGTCTGAAGAGTGAGGTGTGAGAGTTGACAGCACGTCAATCGGTCTCCCGGTTTGGATGTTATGTAAAGTTTTCGAATTTCAAAACTTAGGTTATCGGAAGTTGGCCAAGTTGGTTGTTGGGGTGCCGAAATGGGGAGGAAGGGTCCGAAGAGCGTGAAAGTTTATAGGAGGCACTGGTGTGACAAGAGTGGGGTGTGCGAGTTGACGGCACGTCAATCGGTTTCCCGGTTTGGAAGTTATGCAAAGTTTTCGAATTTCAAAACTTTATTTATCGGAAGTAGGCCGACTCGGCCGTTGGGGTACCGAAATGGGGTGGAAGGGTCCAGAGAGCATTAAACTTTATGGGAGGCACCGGTGTGACAAGAGCGAGGTGTAGGAGTTGACGGCACGTCAATCGGTTTCCCGGTTTGGAAGTTATGCAAAGTTTTCGAATTTCAAAACTTTAGTTATCGGAAGTAGGCCGACTCGGCCGTTGGGGTACCGAAATGGGGTGGAAGGGTCTAGAGAGCATTAAACTTTGTGGGAGGCACTGGTGTGATAAGAGTGAGGTGTGAGAGTTGACAACACGTCAATCGGTTTTCCGGTTTGGAAGTTATGTAAAGTTTTTAAATTTTGAAACTTAGGCTATCGGAAGTAGGCGAACTCGGCCGTTGAGGTGCCCAAATGGGGAGGGAGGGTCCGAATAGCGTGAAACTTTACGGGAGGCACCGGTGTGACAATGGTGAGGTGTGGGAGTTGACGGCATGTCAATCGATTTCCCGGTTTGGAAGTTATGTAAAGTTTTCGAATTTCAAAACTTAGGTTATCGGAAGTAGGCCAATTCGGCCATTGGGGTACCAAAATTGGGCGGGAGGTTCCAGAGAGCGTGAAACTTTACGGGAGGCACCGGTATGACAAGAGTGAGGTGTGGGAGTTGACGGCACGTCAAACGGTTTCGCGGTTTGGAAATTATGTAATGTTTTCAAATTTTGAAACTTAAGTTATCGAAAGTTGGCCAATTCGGCCGTTGGGGGTACTGAAATGGGGAGGAAGGGTCTGAGAGCGTGAAACTTTATGGGAGGCACCAGCGTGACAAGAGTGAGGTGTGGGAGTCGACGGCATGTCAATCGATTTCCGGTTTGTAAGTTATGTAAGTTAAGTTGAACTGCTGCTGTGGGGGTGAATTGCTGATAAAAGAGCTATTTCGAATAGCTTTATTTCCCATGGAAATAAAGCTATTTGAAATGGCTTTTTTTGCAAAGTAAATAAAGCCATGTCAAATGGCGTTTTTTGCCTACATATAAACGCTATTCCGAATGGCGTTTTTAGTTTCGTATGCATTTTGTATAATAACCTTAAATACCTTAATACCTAATATTCCCCATATACGGTGGTAGAATATACTAAAGAAACGGTTTTTGAAAAAGCGTTTTTTCAAATAACACTAATTGAAATAGCGCTCAACCTGGGTTGCTGAATAAAGTTGAAACAGCACCCAGGTTGGGAAATAAGTTTTTTTTGGGCATTTGTCAGGAAAATTAGCCGATGATAGAGATGTTGAGATTTAAAAAACATGATATAATATGGGACCAAACTCCCAACTGTTGCATTTAAATTATGGGACAGGTCAGGAGGGACTGGCACTCATTTTTGTCGTTGAAAAAAAGAATAGTACAACTCTATTGATACATATGATTAATGAGAGTGTAAAAAGTTAAAACATAAAAGGATGGGCTGTTTTTGTGATCCACGTTTCTCTCAGGACAGCTTTGAACACATTCTTAGAATTTTGATGAACACGAAATAGTTGAAACAATCAATTCAAGTTACTTATCTATTCTAGTGATGCTTGTCAAACATAAAATTCATTGCTACAGCAAATGACTACTTGGAAACCAACACCATAGGTTTAGAACTAAGATGTAAATCTAGAAAATGATTGGCAGAGTAAGTAAGCGCATTGAAAATTGGCAACAATATTACAGCCTCCATTGGTGTATTCGAAATTAGCAGAGCCAATTAAGAATCATTTTCTTTATTCAGGAAGATGATACCCTCTTGAAGTACAAAGTAGAAACAACCTGAAATCCGACCCGAAACGAAATAACCTGCAATTTGTTTTCCCGAGGACTTTACTCGAACCAGAAAACCAAGGATTTTCCTGTCAGGCAAACAGAGAACTGAATGGAACTACAAAATTGTGGGACTTGTATATCCTGCTCATATTTGGCAAACCTAAGTAGAGAGTTGAAACTTCTATTTAAGGGTCTTTCCAGCCTCATAGGGGATTGGTTTCATAATTCATACACAAAAATAAAATAAAAAACAAAACAGAGGAAGAGAGAAGAAAAGGCACTGTGAGAAAAAGAAAAAATGAGAAAGAGAGAGTGCGAGAGACAAAAAAGGATGGAGAGAGACGGAGAGACGGAGAAAGAGTGAATACCTACTTCTATCGAACGTTAGTGTCGGAGTGGAGACCGGAGGGTCAGAAATTAATGAAGACTCATGCAATCGTGACCTCCCTCCTCACGGATCGTCAAAGAGGGCTCAGTCGCCCAGGCTTCTAATTTTATTTGCAAACCCTAAAAAATAGAAGGCATTTTATACATGTCGAAACTCGGCCGATCCCAATGACCTGTGAATGAGTCAACCGATTCCTGGTTCAACCATCGAGTTGAGCATTTTTTGCGAAATAGAACAATTTTTTCACCAAAATAGTTTTAAGGGTTAATCCAGATCGAGTATAGGCCTGGGTCAGAGTTCAACTGGACGGTACAGTCCGAGTTTTAAAACATTGCTTTGTTTGATTCTTGGGAAGAGAAGGGAAAAGCAAGGGACTCTTCCCTTCTCTTATTTGATTTGTGGTGTGAAAAATTAATTTTCTTCTATTTTTCTTCTAAATTCAAACAAGAAGGGAATCCTATTTGCTCCATTATTTTTCTCTAATTTCTTTCTCCCTTGTTTTCCATTTCCACATGTATCAAACAAGCCTTAATAGGCTTTACTACAGAAAGAAACCATTCAACTGACTGATTGATTGCCTTTCACATTTATATAAGACAATTATCATCCTCTTAGGAAAATAATTTTAAAATGCTTTTATACGTGCAACAAAGGTTGGCAGGGTTCTTTACTCTTTTTTGTTTTCTTTATGCTAAGCAAAAGGTGAGAGCAAGCGACCAATGATAGCGAACTGGTGTGACTATAGGAGTTCTTATCCACTATGGAATGTTTAGTCTGAGCGATAGCTACTGCCGAGATAGCAAGCATGTCACCATAGTCCCACCCCAGACCAATCGGACCAGAAGGCAGCCGCAAGAACAATTAGGCTGAGAGGGCGTCTTTGGCACGACTTGAACTTGGGTCCTGGTTCACGTAGGGCTCTTTACTCTACTAGTAAAATTTTCAACCTCCAAAAGTACAAAGAAAAGCCCAAGAAATCATATATAGGAGCACCACCTCTGATATGTTCACATTGATCTAAACATTCTTTAGTTATGGCTTCATTTTTGGTTTTTCTTTTCCCTTTTTGTGATTAAGAATCATTTTCTTTGTTCAGGAAGATGATACCCTCTTGAAGTACAAAGTCGAAACAACCTGAAATCTGACCCGAAACGAAATAACCTACAATTTTTTTTCCCGGGGACTTTACTCAAACCAGAAAACCAAGGATTTTCCTGTCGGGCAAACAGAGAACTGAATGGAACTACAAAATTGTGGGACTTATATATCTTGCTCATATTTGGCAAACCTAAGTAGAGAGTTGAAACTTCTATTTAAGGGTCTTTCCAGCCTCAAAGGGGATTGGTTTCATAATTCATACACAAAAACAAAACAAAAAACAAAACAGAGGAAGAGAGAAGAAAAGGCTGATTCGTTGAAGAGTGGAGGCCTTGGAGGTGGAGGGTGAGACTGTGAGAGAAAGAAAAAAAGAGAAAGAGAGAGTGCGAGAGACAAAAAAAGATGGAGAGAGATGGAGAGACGGAGAGAGAGTGAACACCTGTTTCTGTCGGACGTTAGTGTCGGAGTGGAGTTCAGAGGGTCAGAAATTGATGAAGACTCAGGCAATCGTGACCTCCCTCCTCACAGATCGGCAAAGAGGACTCAGCCGCCCAGGCTTCTAATTTATTTGCCAACCCTAAAAAATAGAGGGCCTTTTATACATGTCGAAACTTGGCCGGTTCCAATGACCAGTGAATGGGTCAACCGATTCCTGGTTCAATCGTCAAGTTGAGCAGTTTTTGCGAAATAGAACTGTTTTTTTATCAAAATAGTTTTAAGGGTTAATCTGGATTGCGAATGGGCCCGGGTCATAGTTCAACTGGACGATCCGGTCCGAGTTTTAAAGCATTGCTTTGTTTGAGTCTTGGGAAGAGAAGGGAAAAGCAAGGGACTCTTCCTTTCCCTTATTTGATTTGTGGTGTAAAAATTTAATTTTCTTCTATTTTTCTTCTAAATTCAAACAAGAAGGGAATCCTATTTGCTCCATTATTTTCCTCTAATTTCTTTCTCCCTTGTTTTCCATTTCCACATATATCAAACAAGCCTTAGTTGGCTTTACCACAGAAAGAAACCATTTAGTTGACTGATTGATTGCCTTTCACATTTATACTAGAAAATTATCATCCCCTTAGGAAAATAATTTTAAAACCCTTTTTATACGTGCAACGAAGGTTGGTAGGGTTCTTTACTCTTTTTTTTTTGCTAAGCAAAAGGTGAGAGCAAGTGACCAATGACAGCGAACTGGCGTGACTATAGGAGTTATCACCTACTGTGGAATGTTTAGTTTGAGCAATAGCTACTGCCGAGATAGCGAGCCTGTCACCATAGTCCCACCCTAGACTAATCGGACCAGAAGGCAGCCACAAGAACAATTAGGCTGAGAGGGCATCGTTGGCATGACTTGAACTTGGGTCCTGGTTCTTGTAGGGTTCTTTACTCTGTTAGTAAAGTTTTCAACCTCCAAAAGTAAAAGAAAAGCCTAAGAAATCATATATAGGAGCACTACCTCTAATATGTTCACATTGATCTAAACATTCTTTAGTTATGCCTTCATTTTTGGTTTTTCTTTTCTCTTTTTTGTGATTAACAGCCTATTTGGAACTTGAAAAATGAAAAGGAAAATTACTGGTTGCTATTTTTTCTGTGTTTAGTTTTGCAAAAAAAAAAAAAATGGAAGGAAAAAAGAGAGAAAAAGATAAATTGATTTAAAAATTTTCCTCATTTTTCCTTCCATTTTCCTTCATTTTCTTTTTCCCTTCCTTCTCCTTCTCCTTCTCTCCCTCAAGTTCCAAACAGGGTGTGAAGATCTTTGGGCATGTCATCTAATGTCAAGGACCTTCATGAGGCCGCTTCCCCATATGCTATGGGTCTGTGGCCATCTTGGGCTTTAAGCTTATCTCTTCTTCTTCTTCTTCTTCTAGCTCCCAACATGGGTAGGGCATAATGAACTCACCCAAAGAGAATAAAGTCCAAATACATGTAACCACCTGCAAACCACAAGTTTTCTACAGTTGGAGACCAAGTCTACAGTTAATCAGAGTTACACCATGTGGGTCCACCTAAAATAACCAGCTATTAAAAAGGCTATATTGTATATGTATCCATAATTTACATCCCATAGAGATTATAACTTTCATAATGCAACAAGTAACTTGACAACCTTCAACATAGGTTTGACAGCTAGAGACATGATACCCATCAGAAAATGGGTTTAGGTTACATATCTCACAACATTATGACTATTCATTTGAACATTTAAAAAGGAGAAATGTTCCTATTTGTTGCTGCTCATGCTTCTGCCCCTCTCATCCTTCACTTTTTAGCTTATACCATTCCCACTCAGTTTGGAAGTAATATCATTCCTAGTCTCTTGTGAATCAAAATTACAAGTACATTTGAACATTTTTGGTCATTTAAAAAAAAACCTACCACTAAACTACTCATATTCCAGTATTAGATATGCTTGAATGGAACAATACTGGGTCTCACATTACAAAGGAAATCAATGGAATTTTATTCCTAATCTCTTAACCCTTGCTCTATCCAAACCAAGCCTATCAGACATGATTTACTTTCATCTTCAATAGGTAACAAGCCATCAGGAAACAGAACCATAATCAATCTTAACTTCTTGACTCTAGATGAGCAACCTTATAGAATTGAATGATGCACATCTCTTTTTTTCACTAAAGATATGTCCAATGAGAGGTTTCAAACTCAGTGATGCACATCTCTTAGTATGTGCTTACATACTTAAAAACTGCCCAGGGTAACTCCTAAGGATATATACTCACCATTAGTACACAGAAAGGAATATCCAATTCATAAATCTCTTACATCTTACATTGGGAAAATAATCCAGGGAGAGGTCATGATTATTTAGAATTCTTTTGTGCATGAAGAAAATTTGTGAGCTTTTAGCATGTAAGCCACCCTTCCATCAATGTATCTTTGCCACACGAAGTGAAGTCACTATGGCAGACAAAATATACCTGACATTGAAGCCTGACGGAGTGCAAATAATGTAAATTCTTTTGATTTGATGAACAACTTAGCTGGTTTTGAGAAGTATCGGTCTTTGAATTATATAAGACTTAATAGCTTTTAAGTACACAAAATGGATTTTTGGGCAATAATCGACGTTTGTTGGTTTTGGTAATTTAAGAGGGGATGCACATGATTAATGTAGAACCCTAGCTTGCTTAACATCATGCTTAACTTAATAGCATGTTTATGTTGCATGATTATCCTTAATCAAGTTGCTTGTTTAGTATGGTTTAATGAGGGCTTGCATTGGGGGGATTATCATATTTTTTAGCATGATTAATTAGCTCAATCCACGATTAGTAAGCTTAATTAATCTCCATGCTTAGTTTATATTAATGATGATTAATTATCATAAGTGTGATCAATTATGTTAATTATGTAAATTGGAGGTGGATTAAGAAAGTAAGGAGGTGCTAGGTGGGGGTTTAACCCTAAAGCACCTAGGTGTGTGCTACACTTAAGTGAGGTGTGTGCATAAGGTGTGTGTTTCATCCATCTTGATAGACATGTGTGCATGTGTATGTGTGACATGTGGAATGATAAATACATCTTGTACCGATAATTGTCTTCAAGATAAGGGGGGAGAGAGAAGAGAGGAGCTTGTTAGTATTTTGAGTGTTTGGCAAAAGAGAAAGGGAGAGAAAAGAAAAGAGAAAGAGAAAGGAGAAAAGGAAAAGAAGAGAAAGGAAGAGGAAGAAGAAGGAATTGGAAGGAAAAATTTGTGTGTTCATTGTTGAGGTGAAGATTTCATACTTATGCTTGGTTCATTGTATTTTTATTGATGGTGATATGCCAGCATACTCTTGCATGCCATGGAAGTGAGATTGAGGTGAAGGAGGGAATGGTAATTAGAGGTTTCAAGTGGGAGCCTTGAAATCTTGTATATTGTTGTGTTATGATGTGCTGAAAACTTATTTGAGACCTTAGAAGTTTATTTTGAACATTTGGAATACTTATTGTTGTGTTGGGAATTGTTTGAGAGGCTTAGAAACATATTTTGAAAAGTTGCATTTTTAAGCTAAGGTGGGAGTCAACTCATTTTCTTAAGGAGTCGACACATATAACATTTTTCTAACAAACTTTTGTTCTCTATCCTAAGGAGTCGATTCCTAAAGCAGAGGAGTTGACAAGTTGAAGAAAATTTTACTCTCTACTCAAAAGAGTCAACCCCTGAGACTAGAGGAGTCGACCCTTTTTTATAGTTTTTCAAAACTTGAGTTTTCTGCTCTTAGGAGTTGACACACCTAACTGGAGGGCTTGACACCTTATGTTGGGGGTTAACACTTTTTCTTTAACTTCTAATATATCATTTGAAGGTGTCATTTCTTATGTTGGTGAACTATAAGCTTTACATATACATGATTTTTTTTATGTAACATTGTAATCTCACGAATTTAATGTGGTGATGTATGTTAGGTTTGAAGGCGGTTAAAGACACTCTAATTCTACCAAAGGAGTGATTCTTCTTGTTATAGTAAGTTGAGGTGGGGATATAAAATGATCTTATTCATAATGCATTGAATGTTTTATTTTCTACATTGGTGGTGATTGTTGGATTATGAGATAGCATTTGCTTATAATACATCTTATGTGCATATCTTGTATTGCACGGAGGAGGTTTAGTCGATATGGGACTAATCTAAGGTTTAGCCGATGTGGGGATAACCTAAAGGGTGTTAATGTGGGACATCCCTAATAATAAACCATTGATATATAGAGCTCATGTTATCAAAATAGCGCGCACATATGTGATGTATCATACATTGCATCACAAGAGGTATTTTCTATTGTTGATGGTGTATTATCTATTGATGATTAATTCAGTGGATGTTTATCATTTCTTGTTTATGAGTTTTATTATCTTATAAGCAAGTTGATATATAGCTCACAACCACACAAGTTGTTATGCAGGATAATGAGAGATATCTAGTCCACTATTGATATTGATGTTGAGTTGGAGAGCTTCAAAAAGCTCTTTAGTTGAGTTGTTGGTCGTGTACATTGTTATATATTATATTAAAGTCTTATTGGAGTTTGTTTATTTTATGATTTTGTAAGTGTGGATTAGCAGTTCTCTTTATGATGTATGTTGAAAAATTATAAGATGGTTTTTATTTATTTATATGATGATATTTATTCTTATCAGATTTCTATCTTTGGGATTATGTTAAGGTTTTGTTTACAGGTAGGAGCGGGCGTGACAATTTGGTATCAGAGCCCAGGTTTAAAACCAAAATTCTAATGTAGAGATGTTTTTAAGCCAAGGTTTAAGAACAAGGCTATATTGATGAGTTGGTGTCTAGAGTTGCAGTAGACTGTAGGGTATTGTTTGTGTCAGTTCAAGTTAGTAGGCTTATATGAGTCATATATATTACATACTAATCTTGAATTAATACAGAAATAATGGCTTAAAGAGATTCACTGAGAACAGTCGAGGAGGAAGCTTCATCAACTCCATTTCAGGGGTAGAGATGATAGGGAGAGGGTGTTCAAAACCTACCAGATCCAGCCGATAGAGTGGCAAATATGTTGGCTCAGTACATTAAGTATCAGCCAACGAGACCAGTGCAAAGAGCTAGTACGTTACATGAACAGTTTATGAAACTGAATCCTCCAGAGTTCATTGAGGCAACTAACCCATTGGTGGCAGAGGAATGGTTGAAGAAATTAAAAGCGATATTTGAGGTAATGGTTATGGCAGATGAGTGAAGACTGATGTTGGCTACGTTCATGTTGAAAGGTGGAGCTCAAAATTGGTGGGAGATAATGAGACAAATAATGAGTTCCCAAGGCGGTAGAGTATCGATTACATGGTAGCAATTTGTGGATATATTCAATGAGCAGTACTTTCCACTTATTTACAGATATCAGAAAGAGCAGAAGTTTATCTTTTTGAAATAGGGGAAGATGACTATGTTTGCATATGAAGAACAATTTACAACTTTGCACCTGATTTAGTGTATATCGAAGATGCTAAATGTAGAAGATTCCAACAGGGGCTAGAGTTGAGCATTCGCTCTCAAGTTTCGATGCTAGAAATGATGAGGTATGTTGATTTGGTAAATAAAGCAAAAATAGTGGAGCAAGATGGAAAAGAATTGTAAGGAAGGAGAGAACATTTCAAAAAGGGGAAATTTGAAATGGGAGTTGGAACGTCGAGCCTGAAACCATCAGAATCTGTAAGATTTGGTGGACAAGGAAGATCACAGTCAAGTCAAAGATTAGGGAGTCCAAGTTCCGGTAGTCTGAGGAGTTAGGGACAGTGGAGATCATCAGTAAGACCTTCTCGCTCTGGAATTTCTAGTGGTAGAAGCAAAGGAGTTACTTGTTACAGATGTGGGACAGAGGGACATATTATCCTAAAATGTCCAATGCCTTCGAGTGATAGGTGTCACCAATGTGGGCAGACAGGCCATATAGCAAAGAACTGTGCACAAGGTTTTACAGTAGCATCTTCTATAGGCAGTGTGGCTAGAGGTGGTAGAGGGACAGTTGGTAGCACTCAGCGAGGACGTGGGGTTGCTACTTCTGACTCACGGATTCAGGCATGAGTCTATGCCATGACACAACGAGATACACAAGCAACCCTTACAGTGGTGATAGGTATGATATTTGTAGCTGATAGAGATACCTATGCATTGGTAGATCCTAGATCAACTCATTCATTTATTTCCATTGCATTTACTAAGAATCTACATAAATCATATGCATCCATGGCACAACATTTACTTATTTCTATACCAGTGGGGAATATGGTGTTGGTGGAGGTGATATATAAAGGACTGTGTGTCGAAAATTGAGAAGAGGGAATTGATTGTAGACTTGATCCCACTGGCTATTCATGATTTTGATTTAATACTGGGAATGGAATGGCTATCATCATATCATGCATCTATAGACTATTTTAAGAAGGAAGTTATATTCAAAATGCCTAATGAACCAGAATTCAAAGTCCAAGGTGATTGAAATGTGGTTCATACATTTTTGATATTAGCTTTAAAAGCACGGAGATTGTTACAAAAAGGTTGTAAAGGGTATTTGGCATATGTAACTGATACAACTAAAACATAATCAAATTTGTCAACCATTCCAGTGGTAAGGGATTTTGTAGGTGTATTCCCAGATGAGCTTCCAAGAAATGTGTTGGATAGGAAAGTAGAATTTGCAATTAAGGTATTGTCGAGAACTTTTCCAATCTCTATTACACCCTATAGACTGGCGCCATCAGAATTAAAGGAGTTGAAAATTCAGCTACAAGATTTACTTAACAAGGGGTTTATTCAACCAAGTGTGTCACCTTGGGGAGGTTCGATATTATTTGTTAAGAAAAAAGATGGAACAATGCGGACGTGTGTTGATTATCGGCAACTAAATCAGGTAACAGTAAAGAACAAGTATCCATTGCCATGCATAGATGATTTGTTTGATCAATCACAAGGGGCAAATGTATTTTCTAAGATTGATTTTAGATCTGGTTATCATCAGTTGAGGATGAAAGATAGTGATGTGCCGAAGACAGCATTTCGAACAGGGTATGGGCACTATGAGTTTTTAGTAATGCCATTTGGAGTGACTAATGCTCCAACCATCTTTATGGACTTAATGAACTAGGTATTTCAACCATTTCTTGATTCATTTGTTATTGTATTCATTAATGATATATTAGCATACTCCTAAAGCAAGGAAGAGCATGAAGAACATTTGAGACTTGTATTACAAACTTTAAGAGATAAACAACTTTATGGTAAATTCAACAAGCGTGAGTTTTGGCTGGACAATGTGGTGTTCTTAGGTCATGTAATTTCCGATAACGGTATTTATGTGGATCTAAAGAAGGTAAAAATTGTAATGAACTGGGAATAACTAAAGAATGTATCAGAGATCTAAAGTTTCTTAGGGTTAGTGGGATATTACAGATGGTTTATTCAGGGGTTCTCATCGATTGCAATTTCATTGACTAGATTAACACGGAAAGATGTGAAGTTTGAATGGGCAGATGCTTGTGAGCATAGCTTTCAGGAATTGAAGACTCGATTAACTACTGCTCCAGTGTTGACAATACGCTTAGGTAAGGGAGGTTTTGTAATCTATAGCGATGCTTCTTATCAAGGGTTGGGATGTGTTTCGATGCAAAGAGGACAAGTTATAGCATATGCATCAAGACAATCGAAAACTAATGAAAGAAACTATCATATTCATGACCTGGAGTTAGCTGTAGTTGTATTTGCTTTGAAATTTTGGAGACACTACTTGTATGGAGAACCTTGTGAGATTTTCACCAATCATCAGAGTTTAAAGTATTTATTCACACAAAGAGATTTGAATGCGAGGCAACGGCAATTAATGCAATTAATTAAAGATTATGATATACTATTCACTATCATCCGGGAAGAGCAAATGTGGTGGCCGATGCTCTGAGTTGGAAGTCTTAAGGAAAATTGGCCTGTATACAATGTCATCAAGCATAGATGTTTCCAGAATTGATTACTTTAGGGTTAGAATTTGAGAGGATGGAAATTAACACCACGTTAGCGCATTTTTGCGTAAGGCCATTGTTGTTTGACTGCATATAGGAACTTTAACTTCAAGATCCACAACTTGAAAAGTTCAAGAAGCAAGTCAAAGAGGGAATGAAGACTGATTTCTCTATTCAAGAGGATGGGACTTTAATGTTTGGAACTCGTTATTATGTACCAAACAATTCAGATTTGAAGAATGAAATATTGGAGGAGGCACACCAATCATTGTATGCTATGGATCCAGGAAGTACTAAAATGTATCAAAATCTTCGAGAAGTGTACTGGCGGCCTAGCATGAAAAGGGAAATTGCAAATTCATGGTTAGATGTTTGACTTGTCAACAAGTGAAAGCGCAACATCAGAGGCAAGCAGGTTTGTTGCAACCTCTTCCTATTCTACAATGGAAGTGGGATCATATTACCATGGACTTTGTGGTAGGGTTACCTAGAACTTTGAATGGATATGATTCTGTTTGGGTGATTGTTGATAGGTTGACAAAATCGACCAATTTCTTGCCAGTTAAGACAACTTATACTCTTGACAGTTATGCAAAGTTATATGTTGATGAGGTCGTTAGACTACATGGGGCTCCTGTATCCATAGTTACAGACAGGGATCCAAAATTTACATCTAGGTTTTGGCCTAGTCTCCAGCAAACTATAGGTATAACTTTGAAATTCAATATAGAATTTCTTCCTCAAACTGATGGGCAGTCAGAAAGAACTATTCAAACTCTAGAAGACATGTTGAGAGCGTGTGGACTTGAATTCAAAGGAAGCTGGGTGGATCATTTAGCTTTAATAGAGTTTGCTTATAATAAAGTTATCAGTCCAGTATAGGTATGGCTCCATTTAAAGCTCTGTATGGGAGACAATGCAGAACTCCCGTTTATTGGGGTGAGGTGGGAGAAAGGCAATTGTTGGGTCATGAGATAATACAAGATACCACAGAAAAGATCAAAGTGGTTTGAGAGCACTTGAAAGTGGCACAAAGCAGACAGAAAAGTTATGATGATAATAGAAGAAGGGAATTAGAATTTGATGTTAGTGATTAAGTATTTTTGAAAGTTTCTCCATAGAAAGGTATCTTGAGATTTGGGAAGAAAGAAAAGTTGAGTACAAGGTACATTGGACCCTATACCATTGTTGTAAGAGTTGGCACGATGTCTTCAAGACAAGGGGGAAGAGAAAAGAGAGGAGCTTGTTAGTATTTTGGGTGTTTAGCAAAAGAGAAAGGGAGAGAAAAGAAAAGAGAAAGAGAAAGGAGAAAAGGAAAAGAAGAGAAAGGAAGAGGAAAAAGAAGGAAGTGCAAGGGAAGCTTGTTTCATTATGTTTTTATTGATGGTGATATGCTAGCATACTCTTGCATGTCATGGAAGTGAGATTGAGGTAAAGGAGGGAAGAGTGATTAGAGGTTTCAAGTGGGAGCCTTGAAATCTTGTATATTGTTGTGTTATGATGTGTTGAAAACTTATTTGAGACCTTAGAAGTTTATTTTGAACATTTGGAATACTTATTGTTGTGTTGGGAATTGTTTGAGAAGCTTAAAAACATGTTTTGAAAAGTTACATTTTCGAGCTAAGGTGGAGGTCAACTCATTTTCTTAAGGAGTCGATACGTGTAACATTTTTCTGCAAACTTTTATTCTCTATCCTGAGGAGTCGACTCCTAGAGTAGAGAAGTCAACACATTGAACAAAATTTTACTCTACACTCAAAAGAGTCAACCCCTGAGACTAGAAGAGTTGACCCTTTTTGATAGTTTTTCAAAACTTGAGTTTTTTGCTCTTAGGGGTTGACACCTATGACTGGAGGGGTTGACACCTTATGTTAGGGGATGACACTTTTTGTTTAGGGTTAACACTTTTTCTTTAACTTCTAATATATCATTTGAAGGTTTCATTTCTTATGTTAGTGAGCTATAAGCTTTACATATACATGATTTATTTTATATAGCATTGTAATCTCACGAATTTAATATGGTAATGTGTGTTAGGTTCGGAGGCAGTTAAAGACACTCAAATTCCACCAAAGGAGTGATTTTCATGGTGTAGTAAGTTGAGGTGGAGATATAAGATGATCTTATTCATAATACATTGAATGTTTTATTGTCTACATTGGTAGTAATTGTTGGATTATGATATGTCATTTACATACAATACATCTTGTGTGCATATCTTGTATTGCACAAAGAAGTTTTAGTCAATGTGGGACTAATATAAGGTTTAGCCGATGTAAGGATAACCTAAAAGGTGTCAATGTGAGATATCTTTGATAAGAAGCCATCGATACATTGGGCCAATGTTATCAATATAGCGCGCACATATATAGTGTATCATACATTGCATCACAAGAGACATTTTTTATTGTGTATAGTGTATTATCTATTGATGATTAATTTAATAGATGTTTATCATTCCTTCTTTATGAGTTTGATTATCTTATAAGCACATTGATATATAGCTCACACCCACATAAGTTGTTTTACAAGATAATGAGAGATGTCTAGTCCACTGTTGATATTGATGTTGATGTTGAGTTGGAAAGATTCGAGGAGCTCTTTAGTTGAGTTGTTAGTCGTGTACATTATTGTACATTATATTAAAGTCTTGTTGGAGTTTGCTTATTTTGTAGTTTTGTAAATATTCATAAGTGTGGATTAGTAGTTCTCTTTATGATGTATGTTATAAGATTATGAGATGGTTTTTATTTATTTATATGATGATATTTATTCCTAACAAATTTCTATATTTGGGATTATGTTAAGGTTTCGCTTACAGATAGGTGACTTGTGCAATCACGTTCATCCTAAGACAGCGTTAATGATGCTTGTTTAGGAGCTGGCATGGCAATTAAACTTTATTTTGCATTTATAAGTACCCCATTTTTGCCAGCTCGACAATCTCCGGTCTGAACAAACTCCCTTTCAAAACTCTGTAAGCACATTCAAGCCCAAATCAACTTTCAAACCCCAATCCAATCAGTCAACCGCTTCTCGAGCCTGCTGGGCCCAATAGAGGCCTAATGACCAAACCTGCCCCTTGGGCCGCTAGGCATGTTTTGAGAAAGTTTAAAATTCCTCAAAATGGTAAGTCCACCCTTCCAAAACGTTACTAAACTGTTAGGCGTCCTCCGCACGCCATCAAGCCCAATTCCGGTCCCATCCCGGCTAACTTCGGTCAAAATGACCGTTTTGTCCTTGAATGCCCCAACACGCTTAACATAACACTTCGATCCATTCTTGACCATTTTTAACTAAAACCAGCCAAAATGACTATTTTGCCCCTAACAACCCAAACGCGCCACAAAGCAACACTGGTCCTAGGATATTGAACGGTAGGTCTTGTCTCACACCCCCGTTTTACCTAAGGAGGACCTTACGACACTACGTACCCACAACTCGATAAAAGTTCTCGATAAAAGTTCCTTGGAGCATCTCGTAGACGCTTCACCTAAATTACCTTTTCTCTTGATTCCCTGGTTATAACGCACCGTCAAATAACTTGAGAAATGTGTAAACTAGGGAATTCTCGAAAGCTCGTTTGTAGGTCTTTCCATTGATATGACTCGATTGGATAGATCACTTTCCAAGGTCCCTCATCATATGGCTTGAAAACTGCGACTTTCAGCAACCCTTAGAGCGTCTCACAGACGCTCTGCCTAAATTGACTTTTTTCCCAATTCCTTGATTACAACGCATTGTCAAATGACTTAAGAAATGCATAAATTAGGAAATTCCCTAAAGTATTTCCAGAGTACTTTCCATTGGTATGGTTTGATTGGAGAGATCGCTCCCTGAAGACCTCAATCATGCAACACGAAAACAGCTACTTTTGAATCCTCGCAGAGCATATCATAGACACTTTGCAAAGATGCAATTTTATGCACATTTCCCAAGGCAATATCTCACACTTGCAAACACCATTTGAACTTTTTGAAAACATGAAAGTTCATGAGAAACCCTAGAAAAACACTGTGGGTGCAACCGTTTCCTCTGGCACCTTCCCAGTTAGCTCAATTATCAAGGCAAAGTTTAAACGAACACTCCTGGTGATGGAGCGTATGCTACAGATGCCCAAATTTTGATCAAATCGACCAGAGTTCGATCAACAGTCAAGATTTAGCCAGTATAATAGGTGCCACATGGCATTCTGGCAATGGAATAGTACTAGCGCATGTGCTACATGTGCTAGGGCAAACTTTGGCCAAGCGCATGTAGCACATGCGCCAACCTCCTCCTAGATTGCCTATAAATATAGCCTCCCCCTTTGCATATTCCAGAATCAAAAATTGTAGCAAAGCTTTGCAAAAATCGCTCCAGAACCTCGAATTCCTATACACCTTTCACATTCCAATCACTTAAGGTAGATTTCACCTCCTTCTAACCCATGCACTCCACCTACATAGCCTTCCATGCCATAGAACCCCTCCTTCTAGCCCCTCAAGCATACTTAAAGCCATCCAAGCTTAAGTCAAAACATCCATAAAAGATTGTAAGAGTATTGAAGGCAAAAGGTGATATCTCTTTTGTATTTTTGTCTTCCCCCACTCCTCTCTTCTCCCTCATAGCCTACTTAGGCTATTCTCTATTTTAATCCCCATCTTCTACCCCCCTTTCTTGCATGCTTGAAGCAAGAGGGCTCTTAGTTCATGCCTAGAGAAAAGTTGGCAAGAGCCACCTTGTAAGGGAATCTCTCACTAGTCTACTTTAAGATGGTATGACCTTAAAGCGCCTTGATTATGTGATGTAGCCTAAAGCCTTGTATGAATTCATGACCCCCTTGTACATTACTATCTTATTCATGTTTTGTGTGCTTGGCTTTATTTTCATGTTTATAACCATGTTTTTCAAGACTAACACTGTTCTCATTTTCATGCCATTTTCAAGCTCAATATTCTCTTCAAACTGGTTCTAAGAGTTGGTCCTTTAAAGTTTAGAATGAGACTCTAAGAAATCATGTCTTAGGAAACCTCCCCATTAACCCCACACTTTTGCATCTTTGCATTCCAACTTGCATAAAAATGATTTTCGAACTCTCTAATTCCCAAGGTTTCTCTTCATTCAAGTTTAGTGGTTGGAATGGCCCCATGGAACCCTCTCTTGAGTGGTCTCCCTTTTATATTGGTCATAGGAGCCCTAAATTGTTAGAACGATTCCCTTATCTTTTTGTTCTTCCACAAAAATGGTTTTCAAATTCTCTAATTCCCAAGGCTTCTATTCTCTCAAGTTTAATGGTTGGAATGGTCTCATGGAACCCTCTCTTGAGTGTTCTCCCTTTAGATTGGCCATAGGAACATTAACTTGTTAGAATAGTTTCATTTGGAAAACGGTTTTCCAAATCTTCTCAAAAATGGTTTTCAAAAGTTCATTCTCTCCATCTTTGCAACTAAAATGGTTTTTCAAAAGTTGTCATCATTGTGTTGATTCTTGAAATCCATACTCTTGTCTAGATAAAGGTTATAATGGTCCCAAGGAAACCTTCTTTGGAATGGTTTTCAAACACCAACCATATAAACCATACTCTTGGCTAGAATCAAATTTTCGTGGAAATGATCTTCAAAAAGGTTGTCCACCAAAGTCCTTTGCATAATAAGATTTGTTTTCCAAAACTCTTTTCAAAATGCATAAAAACACTTTTCAAAACCATCCTCCAATCCAACCCTAGGTTAACTTGACCCTAGTTATCTAACCCTAGGTTAACTTGACCCTAGTTACCCAATCCTAGGTTAACTTGACCCTAGTTATCCAACCATAGGTAAACTTAACCCTAGTTATCGAACCCTAGGTTAACTTGACCCTAGTTACCCAATTCTAGGTTAAATTGACTCTAGTTATCTAACCCTAGATTACCTTAACCCTAGTTGTCCAACCCTAGGTTAACTTGACCCTAGTTACCTAATCCTAGGTTAACTTGGCCCTAGTTACCTAACCCTAGGTTAACTTGGCCCTAGTTACCCAACCCTAGGTTAACTTGACCCTAGTTACACAATCCTAGGTTAACTTGACCCCAGTTATCTAACCCTAGGTTACCTTAACCCTAGTTGTCCAACCTTAGGTTAACTTGACCCTAGTTGTCCAACCCGAGGCTAACCTAACCCAAGTTAGTTGACCCTAGTCCATCTTAACCCTATGTTAACCTAACCTAAGTTAGTTAACCTTAGGTCACCCCTAACCATAGGCCAACCCAACCTTGGTTAGTATACTTCAAAGTTCCAACTCATAGACCCCTTTTAAATAATCTCCCAATTTAAAACTACTCCCATAGTTCATTTTTCCAAAACCTCCTACTCTCTTGAGATTTTAAAAACTGACTCCATAACCTTTTCAAACACTCCTACACTTTATCTTTAAAAATGTTTTCAATAACTCACAATCCTAACATATCCCTACCCCTTCTATGGTTAGAGACTCCAGACGAAGGTGGTATATCAAGAACAACCTCCAAGGTTGTCCATATTAGAGTTCCAAGATCCTAGGTGTTTTCAAAAACCACTTTCGAAAACTTTTCAAAAACCAATTTACTAAAACACTCCAAAATCATACCTCTAAGGTTTTCAAAACAAGACTTCAAAACACTTTCAAAACTCTCTTGAATTATTTCAAAAGTACTTCCAAAACTCCCTTGAGTTGTTCTAAATACATTTCAAAACATTTCAAAATCCCTTTTTCAAAAGTCTCAAAGTTCAACTTCAAAACACTCCAACATCTGATTCCAAATCAAAACTCTCAAGTTCTCTTCTTCAAAAGACCTTAAAGTGTCTCCAAACTTTCCCAAGACCTCAATGTATCCTCAAAACATTCCAAAGGCTCTAATGCACCTATTTTTCATCGGGCTCTTGCTCGAACTATGAATGACTTGATTCTTACCAAATGAGATACGTAGGCAACCTAAAATGGTGCGGTCATAACTTCTATTTCAACTCGAATCCCTTTTCAAAAAATTTCTATCAATTCAAAGCTTCTATTTCCAAACTCTTTCAAAACCTCCATGTTTTCAAATATTCTTCCCGAAACTTGCATCATGCATCATTCATCCAAAAAGTGATGACTAAACCCCGTCTTGTAAATTCTAAAGTGGATATTAAGTGGATAATGGTAACCGGTTATTCTAGTGAGTGAACAAGGGGTGATTAGACATGTAGGTACTGAAAGGGCGGGGTAGGGTGATGATTTTAGTATATCTTCCCTACACGTAACCAACGCTCAGACCATAGATTTCTGTTTTTGAAAGACCAAAATGAAGTTACTTTCTAAAAGGGCTTAAAACTTTCTAAAGGTTGCCAAACAACCTGTTTTCTCAAAAACCCTCTCTTGAGGGAGTTTTTCAAAAACCCTAAGTCTGATCTTCGGATTAATATTTAGTTTTAGGTGCCTTAACTCACCTTAATCAAGTTAGGTGGCGACTACTATTTTTCTAAAAAGCCCTTAATCAAATCAATTTCAAGTTCAAACCTAGTCAGACTCATCTTTCTAGGAGGATAAGTTCTAATAACAGAGTTCCGTGCTTTGTCTTCGAGCCGAAAGGACTTGGACCCAAAAACCGGGGCGCGACAGCATTTCAACAAAAATTTGGATGTTTTGCAAATTGAAGATCTTTTATCTTTTATTTCGCAGTTCCTTCCACTACCTTCAGTTGTTGGTTTCTATTTGGCTCGTTTCTTTATAAAAAAGAGTCTGGCATTAGACTTTGCCTTTATTGTCATTGGGAGCTTGATGGTTATGTAGTTTGTGCTGCATAATTTTTGGGATCTCAATATTTGGTTGGTAGGCATGCCTTTGAAGACATTATGTAAGCTCATAGTTGCTAATGTTGTGCTGGCAATGTCTATCCTTGGTTTAGCTCTTCTTCCACCAAAACTTCATTTATTGGTTGAGTTTGGTTTGATCAACCATGCTCTATTGCTATACTATATTGAGGATCGCTTCTTTAATTACTCAAGCATATACTATTACGGGTGATGTAATCATATATCTTTATATCAATTTTTCACAACTCTTTTAACTCATCTATCATTGGCTACAAGTATACATCTATATATTTCCAAGCGAATTTTGTCCAAGTATAAGTAATGACATCATAAAAAAGGTTGTTTCATATATTTTTAAGGTGGCAAATTATAAGGCATAAGTATTACTAGCCACGTGCTATAAGAGTTTGCTCATATTGCCAAATGGATTGAATGCATCACTTACTAGGCCTAGGCAGACATTATGAGAATCTTGGGCAAACCATTCATGCTCTTTATCAAATTCTTGCCATGTTTTAGAGTTAGCTAGGTGCCTAGATAAATTATTTTCATTGACACGCTTATCTTTGTGCCACCTCATATCTCTAGCTATCTTCTTTGACATAAATAATCTTTGCAATCTAGGTTTTAAAGGAAAATATCGTAAAACCTTTTGAGGAATCTTCTTACCTTTACCTAAATCACTTCTCCATCTGGACTCACCATATTTGGGACTTTCTTGGCAATCTTCATATTCTTTTTAGAAAAGTGCACAATCATATTTACATACATGTATCAAAATATAGCCAAGGCCCAAGTCCCACATTACATGTTTAGCTTCGTAATGGGGCTTCGACAATGTTTCTCCAATAGGAAGTGCATCATTCAACAAATCTAGCAACGTATCAAATGACTTATTGATCCATTTGTTGATATCTTTAAATGAAGTAACTTTACAAGGAATGACAACTTGGAATATTTTTGGCAACCAGGGTATAAATCATGTTGTGCATCCTTTTAAAATCTAGCCAAATTTTTAACTTCCCCTTTAGGCATGGGAGCACTATAGCTTGCAAATGCCTTATCTCTACAATTGTCCATAAATGACCCAACATACAAGTCCTCTAAAATTTCATGTATATCATCATCTTCAGCATCGATATCGTTATCCTTTTCTTCTTCATCGTATTCATCATCACTACTTAACTCATATGGTTCACCATGATGTATCCAACAAGTGTAACCTTCAGCTATTCCATTGTCGTATAGATGATCCTCCACCATGTCCATGGCATCAAAGTATATATTGTTGCAATTTTGACATGGACATCGGATCCTATTGCTTCGATCCACATGATTATTTGCAATGGTAATGAAATCTTTAATTCCTTATAAATAGGCATCACACCTTCTGTCTGTAAGCTACATCCAACTCCTATCCATCTTTATATATTAATTAAAAACATCATGTTGAAAAGCTAGATGACTAGAGCAATATATCTTTTGTGCTCCAATTGATTTTTCCTATCATATTTATATTAATCCTAAGAGAAAACAATTGTCGATATACATAAGTAAAATAGGAAGTCTAGAATATACCCTAGATGTGTTTTTGTACAACATAAATTAAAAAAGAATGAAATTATGTGTGTGTATATATGTATATTAGTTTGACACAAATGATAATGCAAATTAAAGTAGTACCTTTAGAATGGACTATAGAATGAAATCATAGCCAAGACCAAGATGTGCAAGGCTAAAAGTAGTCAAGACTAGATTTTCATGTTTAGACCAAAACTAGTTTGGCAAATAATAAAAATTTAACTAGTTTGGATAATAATAAAAATTTAATATAAAAAGAAATTTTAAACCTATTAAACCAAAAAATATACAGATTCACACACACACACACATCCAATGAGTGTAATCTGGAACTATTCCTTTATATGCAGATGATCCTCGACAATATCTATGGTGTAGAAGTATATGTTGTTACAATCTTGACATGGACATTAGATTATATTGCTTTGATCCACATGATTACTTGCAAAGTTAATGAAATCTTTAAGCCCTTGTAAATATGCATCACACCATCTATTAAGTTGCATCCAACTCCTATCCATCCTTACATCCCTATCATAAGCCCCATAAACAGATTATCGTTCATTGGTCACATGTTATGTATGAATAACTAACAAGCCTAACAATCCTTAACTTGAGTTTGATCCCTTAAAGGAATGAAAATTTATATAATCCAGAACAAGTTTATCTTATACGGTTGATAATGAAGTTAAATCTCCAGAAAAATTTTGATTTAGGGTCTAAGTTGTATGCATGCATGAATGCATCATTGACTCCAGATTCACACATAAAAAAACTAGCCAATCCCAAGAAACATTCCTTCGAAAAAAAATGGCCATATCAATGTTTCATAGAAATTCGTGTATTCAAACAAGATTACACTTATTTAAATTTTCATAGATTTCATTTCCAAAATATAGTAAATGAATATAAACTATTTCACAGGATATAACTGTCAAATCTTAAACTAAATCCTAATGATTAGGGGGATGCACTCATACACTTCGAGGACAAATAGCAAATAAGTAGTGCAAAGACATAAATGGAGCATATTGTTAGAATCTAAAAGAGAATCAAATTGGATTATGATGACCAATGTTTACCTTTAAGTAATGTTAATGCTATAACTTAATAGATAACAGGACACACCTACAAAACATGATGCAAGTATTAGAAAAAGGAATTCTATGCCAATTCATAAAAAAGTAAATAAGTAACATACATGTAGGTATTAAAAATGTACCCCTATTTGTACCTTAAGATAAACAACAATAAAAAGGAATTCAAATCACAAAACCTTATAATACATAGCTATTGAACTTAACTAGATCATAAAAAAGCTATACTAGCAATGTTAACACATTTCAGTATAGTGAATCTTTAACACATTCTACTCCTTAAACAAGTGGGAAGGACATAACCACTGTGGGCCCAATGAGAGCCAAGGTGAAGACCAGGAGAGACTGGCCCAGAGAGGTCGGCCCATGAGTGCCGACCTATCAAACAAAGCTCATACCGATCAGAGGTAGGGAGCCAAAGCAGTTGGCCCATGGATCCTAATCCAAAAGGTACTAGGACTAATGACATCCAAATCCCATTTCTAAGTGAATTAGGATAAATAAAGGATAAGTCCAATATATTAAACTAACTTTATCAAACAAGGATTCCGAGGAGGAAAGTAACTCCAAATCCCAAGAGGAACATGGTATTCTGAAAACTATAAAGATCCCCATGCACTAAAGGTGTAAGGTACGTTCACTTGAGCTTAAGCTCTCTAATATTGAATTTGAATCTAGCACCATCTAGTGGCCCCATGCCCAACAATTTGTCACTCTGAACGATTGACTGAGAGTTTTGGCAGCAGGATAAAGAGATTACCCACCTCAGGTCAACAGTCGAGGCGATGAGGGAAGCAATTGCCAGATTGGTGACACCGGATGCACGAGTACCTAAGAGATCACCAGATTGGTGACACAGAAAGAGGTTGAATTCAAGAAATATGAGCTCCCCAGCCATACAAAGAATAGGGAGCCATATAGCAAGTACAGGGCACTAAGTGGAGCGACGGGAAGATCAGCAGCCACGAAAGAATCAGACACTAGCAAGAGACCCAACAAGGGTTGAGCCAGAATAACAGGATTCAGAAAAGTGGTTGGAAGACCGACTCGACAACCGGGATAAACACCAAAAAAGGGTGGACAGCCCAGGATATAGCTAGAAGAGCCCTGGACCAGATTGTTTCTACCCACTTCACAGAAGAGATTAAGACATGCTAACCTCCAAGGAAATTTTTCCCACCAAAGTTCACTCCTTATGATGGGAAGTTTGATCCCATTACCCATGCTCGGCACTACAAGCAGATGATGGCACTATAGAGCTATAACGATTCACTCATGTACCGAGTTTTCCTTTCAAGCTTGGGAGAGGTAGCTTTACGATGGTTCGATAAGTTGCAATCCAAATCAGTGTCAAGCTAGAGACAATTTGCCGAGCTATTCACTAACCCATTTATAGCCAATAGCAAGTAGCTGAAGGAGGTGGACTACTTGCTGACTTTGTAGAAGAAAGATGACGAGGGATTGCGAGCGTATGCAAGGAGATACTGGAAGGCCTATAATAAAATAAAGGACTGCAACGAGTAAATGGCTATTGCACAGTTCAAGATCGATCTTCCCAGAGAACATCGGTTGAGGCAACCACTCATGAAGAAACCAGTCACCCGCATATAAGACCTAATGTTGAGGATTAAACAATATGCACAGGTGGAAGAAGATGCAATACCACTGACGCAGGAAAAGGTCGGCAAGAAGACTAAGGAGAAAAATGGGCATGAAAGCAAGAAGCCTATACGTGAGGAGAACAACAACAATAGTTAGGGTAAAAAAGCTACGGAAAGGGTTAACACAGTCTATAAGGACCCACTTTATAAGATTTTGCCCCAAATACGAGACAAGCCCTTCTTCAAGTGGCCCCCAAAGTTAGGAGGAAACCTTGCCGCATGAGACCAGAGGAAGTTCTGCTCTTACCAACCACTTGGAGGAATTGGCAAAGGCGGGACACCTTGACCAATACTTTGACTGAGAAAAGATGAAGCGAAAGGTAGAGAAAACAAAGCAGGAAGCCGCTCCCCAAAAGGAAGTCAAAATTGAACCTGCCCAAATAATCAACGTCCTCCATGGATCAACAAAATCAGCAACCATAAACTCACACAAATACCGGGTGAAGATCCAGAAAGCAGCACACCTCAGGGAGGTAATGCAATTGGAAGCTCCAAACAAAAAGGCAAAGGTCGATAGCAGTGCTAAGGCTATAACCTTCACCAATGATGACTTGGTAGGGGTGCAATTGCCACACAATGACGCATTGGTGGTGACACTACGATTGGGGGACTGTGATGTAAAAAGGATGCTGATTAATCAAGGAAGCTCCTCAAAAGTTATGTTTTATGACCTCTTCAAGAAGCTAGGACCGAAAAATGCTGATATCCAACAAACTTTGAACCCCATGGAAGGATTCAGCTTGAACCCCGTATGGTTGTTGGGAAAGGTAATGATCCAAGTTACTGCAGGGGGGATCACTATTTAGACAGAGTTCCTAGTGGTTATATGCCCTCCCCCTACAATGCAATCATGGATCGGACATGGTTGCACCTCATGAAAGCCATACCTTTGTCCTATCATCAACTGATCCATTTTCTAATTTCGGGTGGAGTAGGAGAGATAAAAGGGGACCAAGTAGCGGCTAAATAGTGTTTCCTGATGGCATGCGCCACGAAGGAAAAAACGGGCAAGGTGCAGATGATGAAACTTCACGAAAACACGCCCACGATTGATGATGTCGGGCTTTTACTAGAAAACAAAGCCGTCAGGACCTGAAGAAGGTTTATATAGATCGGCATGATAAAGAAAAGTACTTTTTTCTTGGTACTTCACTACCCAAATCTAAAGAAAAATCATCGATCAATCTATTAACAGAGTACATGGAAATATTTGCCTGGACTTTGTATGACATGACAGGAATTGACCCAGAAGTAGCTTGCCACAGACTTAGTGTGGACCCATAGTGCTGACCTATGGTCTTGAAGGGGAGGAGGGCAGCTACTCAGCATGTTGATGCTGTGATTGAAGAGGTGGATAGGCTCCTTGAAATGGGGGCAATACGGGAAGTCTACTACTCACATTGGCTCTCAAACACAATGGTGGTAAAAAAGAAGAATGGTAAGTGGAGGGTTTGTGTAGACTTCACTGACTTAAATAAGGCATGCCCCAAGGACCCTTTCCCCTTTCCAAAGATCGACCAGCTTATGGATGTAACGGCTGGATTTGAAAGAATGAGCTTCCTAGATACCTACCGTGGGTACCATCAGATCCCTTTTATGAAGAAGATTAAGAAAAAACTGCCTTCATCACCCCAAGGAGTATATTTTGTTACAAAGTAATGCCCTTTGGTCTGAAGAACGCAGGCATCACCTACCAGAGATTGGTCACCAAAATGTTCAAGCAACACATTGGCAGCATTGTTAAGGTGTACATCGACAACATGGTGGTCAAAAGTAAGGTCAGCATACAACACTTAGCCGATCTAAAGGAAGTCTTCAATATCCTGAAAAGCTATAAAATGAGGCTGAATTCCTCTAAATGTGTGTGTGGGGTAAGCTCTAGAAAGTTTCTCAAACTTTTGGTTGCACACCGGGGGATTGGAGCATATCCGTATCAAATAAGTGCAATCTAGAACATCCAGGCCCTGAAAAATATCAAAAAAGTCTAGAAGTTGACTAGAATGGCAGCGGCTCTCAACAGGTTCATCAGCTGATCTTCAGATAAGTGTCAGCTATTCTTCCAACTATTGAAAAAATGGGAGCAGTTCAATTAGAGTCCTGATTGCGACTAGGCCCTTGCAGACCTAAAGAAATACTTAGCCCAGCCACCACTACTTTTTACGCCACTGAAAGATGAAGAGCTCTATCTCTATCTAGCAGTATCAGACCACGCGGTAAGCATTGTCCTACTTCACCACCAAGATAGGCTAAAAAAGCCAGTCTACTACGTCAGTAAAACTCTTTTAGGAGGGGAGAGTAGATATCTTTCACTAGAGAGTTGGCCCTAGCGTTGGTAATGGCATCATCTAAGTTGGTACACTACTTCAGAGCCCACATCATCAACGTCCTCACTGACCATCAGCTTAAACCACCCCTCAGACGAGCTGATTTCTTAGGAAGACTAGTAAAATGGGCGGTGGAGCTGGGAGAATTCAACATCAAGTTCCTACCGAGGTTAGCAGTTAAAGGTCAGATACTTGTAGATTTCACTGCTGAATTTTCTATTGAACTGCCCCAGGAACTCAATCAAACACTTGATGCCGATTAACCAAATTGTGAACCCCCTTGGAGTTATAGGAGAATGCTAATCATTGGAAGCTCTTTGTTGATAGAGCATCCAACGACAGGTGGGCAAGACCGGGTATAGTCCTAATCACACCAGATGGTATGGCATTAGAGTAGGCAATAAAGTTAGAGTTTGATGCGTCAAAGAACGAGTCAGAATACGAGGCTCTGCTCGCCGAACTGCGCCGGGCTATAGAGCTTAAAATTGTCGAGATAGCTATATATTTAGATTCCCAGTTGGTGTTTAACCAGATTATGGGGGAGTATGCAACAAAAAAAAAAAAACAGGATGGCGCAGTACCTCGCGAAAGCAAAAGAATTGCACGACAAATTCAGTAAATTCAAGCTTCATCAGATCAGTCGTGACATCAATCCTCATGTCGATGCCCTAGCAACACTGGCAGCGGCCCTCAAGTCAGGATCAAAGAGAATAATTCACATGGAGACACTGCCTAACCTAAGCATTTTTCAAGAAAAAGTGCAAGCCTTAGCTATTGAGCAATTAGGGCCATCCTACATGGACCTAATCATCTCCTACCTCGACAAGGACGAGCTGTCGAAGGATAAGAATAAGTCATTAAAGTACTGGCTATCATCCGATCAGGAACTGTATAGAAGATCATTCACAGGCCCTTATCTGTATTGTGTCTACCCCGATAAAGTGCAAGGCATGCTATTTGAAATTCATGAGGGTATCTGTGGGAGTCATGTTGATGAAAGATCTCTCGCGCACCGAGCTATTTCTCAGGGCTGTTGGTGGCCTTATATGTAAAAGGATGCTACCCAATATGTTCTGAAGTGCGAAACGTGACAGAAATTTTTGCCAATAATTCACCAGCCTGCCAAAGAGCTCACAACCATTACCAGCCCCTGGCCTTTTGCGCAATGGGGATTGAACATAGTTGGACCACTGCTCCGAGCTCCAAGTAATAAGAGATTCCTCATAGTGGCAACTGATTACTTCACCAAATGGGTGGAAGCAAAGTCCTTATCTACTATCAGAGAAGTTAACACTAAGAGGTTTGTATAGAGGAGCATCATCATGAGATTCAACATACCTAGAGCACTGGTTTCGAACAACGGCACCCAGTTCGACAATAACATGTTTAGAGACTTCTGCATCTGGCTTGGGATCAAAAACTACTACTCCACGCTGGCCTATTTGCAGTACAATGGGCAAGCTGAGATATCAAACAAGACCATACTCAATGGAATCAAAGAGAGGCTGGAGAAAGCTAAAAGAAGATGGGTAGAAGAACTACTGAGTGTCTTATGGTCCTACAGAACCCTTCAAGGAGATCTACTGGAGAAACCCCTTTCTCAATGGCATATGGGGTGGAGGCAGTAATACCCTTAGAAGTCGGACTCCCAGCCATCAGATCGATAGTATTTGAGATCGGCCTCAGCAAACAGACTTTGGCAAAAGACCCCAACCTTATTGAAGAAAAGAGAGAGGCTACCTTGCTCAAACTTACTAAATATCATTAACAACTGAGCCTTGCCTACAATAAGTAAGTCCAACCAAGAGCTTTCGCTCCCAGTCATTTAGTGTTAAGAAAAGTACTGGGAGCAACCAAGAATCCGGTAGAAGGGAAGCTTAGTTCAAATTGGGAAGGCCCTTACAGAGTTGCTTCCTAAGTCGGCGTGGGGGCATACTGACTAGAAACTATCGAAGAAGGGCGACAATTACCCCGACCTTGGAATGCAAACAATCTCAGAAAATTCTATCAGTAGGGGTGTTCCCTAGATGATGTAATGATCTACAACAATTTGTGATAAATGCAATAAATGGCATTGTTTTCTCCCTTCAAAAGTTACAAGTAACTCAGCAAAATCAACAGAATTACAAAAAAGGGGATAACCATAAAAAAATAAGTGTAAAAACTTGGTCCTGTCTAACTTGTTGGCAGGTTGGACAATAAAGGCGATAAAAACCAAGTGTAAAAACTTGGTCCTGTCCAGCTTATTGTCAGGTCAGCCAATGAAGGCTATAAAAACCAAGTGTAAAATTTTGGTCATGTCCAACTTGTTGGTAGGTCGGCCAATAAAGGCCATAAAAAACCAAGTGTCAAAACTTGGTCCTGACCAACTTGTTGGCAGGTCAGTCAATGAAGGCCATAAAAAATCAAGTATCAAAACTTGGTGCTGTCCAACTTGTTGGCAAGTAGACTAAAGAAGGCCTTGGTTAATTAAGCTAGGTCAGAGCAAAAATTCAAGGTTAATATTTTGTGGTTTAATCGACAAACTACCATACAAGAATCAAGTTAGACAACAAAATTTATATTCATTGAAAACAGCGAGTTCATTATAAGACTTTGTGAAAGAAAGATAGAACTATGACAAAAAGAAAAAAAATAAGTACAGAAAGCTACAACTAAAGCTAAACCACGTCTTCAGAAGGCTTCTTAGCCTGATCAGCTGAGTCAGAAAGAACAAGTCCAGCTTCAACTGTCTTTGAGATGTCTGCCACAGTTGTCTTCAGCACATCTGTATCAAGGGCCATGGGGACACCATCTTTAGTCACCTCGAATGCAACCGTGGTAGGTACTACCAGAGTTTTAAGGTCCTTAGCCCTCTCGGCAGCATCCTCATCACTGCCCCCTAGTGTCTTCTCAAGGTAGTCTAGAATCTCCTTCCAAAGGCTGGAGGAGCTCTCCACATTCATTGCCTTCAGAGCCCCATGCCAACCTTCGATACGGATAGACTACCTGAGATCGACCATCTAGTCGACAGTATCATCCAAGTTCTGCTTATGCCTCTCCTCAAACTCGGCCTTCTCCTTAGCAAGCTCAGCTCTAAGACCATCGATTTCAACATTTGCCTTGTACAAATCCATAGTGAGTACAGCCTTCTCATCCTCTAGTTTTGACACGACGTCATCCTTCTAGAGTAGATCGACCATAGCTTGGTCCAGCACAATCTTTGCCTTATTCGCTTCTTTCTCAGTGGTTATGCTCGCTTGTTTTGCCTTAATCCACTCCAGCTTTAGTGTGCCATGATCTTCAGTAGTCGCCAACTATGGGTCTAACAACCATAAAGCCAGTATCGTTAGTAGCCGCGCTGCTACTTGGAAGAGGGTCAGCCGGCACGACTTTGGTCTTCTTTAGCGCATGCTCAATCAGCGCATCACCCACCACCAGCTTCTTTTTTGATGCCCTTGTCTCCCTCCTCTGCTGGTCAGGTTCAACAGCACCGACCTCTGCAGTGGGGGCAGGGGGAATGGGCTTCACCCTCTCGACCACTGGCTTTCCTGATTTCCTCAATCTCTTTGCCACCTTCTGCAACACCATTTTCTTGAGGTTCATCGTGTTGGGGGTATCATATTCAGAAGATGACGGATACACCAACTTACGCCTCTTTCCAATTTTGGCTGTAACTTGGTGGTCTAGCACCGTTAGCAAAGTAGATGTCGAAGCTAATTCGGATGACCTCGACTGGTTCGAAGATATGTCTTGGACAGAGTGATCCGTTAGATGGGCCACCGCTTCAACAGTGGTTTGAGGCAATTCAAATGATTCCCAACTTGGGAATTCAACCCATGTGGTCACCGGGATGGCGCGTTCAACGATTCAAGTCCCCAAACTCCCGACTGGTGGGAGCACGTTAGCAAGTACGTCGGCAACAGTCACACCGCCATCGAGATGTATATGCTCAATAGTTATCCCCACTAAGATCTCGGCAAACTCACCGGCTGCACCCTCAACCGCAAGCTTAGTAGTCACAGCGGGTGGGATCCCTTCCGAAGCAGTGAAGGTGGAAACTCAGAAGGGGTAGTTCAACAGGATGTAAGGAGTTCTAACGATATCACACAGCGGACTAGTGCCTTTTTCGTTAAGAACCTTGTATAGATCAGGCAAGTTCACACCCCACATCCGCTTCTTATTCTGACCAGTCACTAGAAAAATTAAAATAGGGAAGTTAGATATAAACAAGCTAAAACGCATGAACAATGAGAGGTCAGCACCAACCTAACTCTCTGGGGGTTCTACAGTATCGAGTCAATGGTATTTGGTGAGTAGGAAGGTTGCCAAACTCCCAAGGACCAGAAACCCAAATCCTGACATCATTTACTCCCTTACCCGAGGATGGGAGACACTTCACTATTTCCTTACTTTTGTCAGTTGCCCTAATATAGAATTTTCCAACTATCACGCCCGACTTTGCACAGAGTATATCTAAAGTCTAGTTCGGCAAGCCCTAGATTGACACTTAAAATTCGGTTCAACTTAAGCACCCCTATTACTACCCTATAAGTGTTTGGGTTGACCTAGGCAGGGCAGATATCGTGATGTTAAAGGAACTTTACAAGGAAAGGATGTAAGGGAAATTTGACGCCACCCTCAACGATGGCAATCACAGGGAAGAGCATCCCCTTTTCGATTTCTTCCATCCTATAGTCGCTAAGGTCAACTAGCTCTATGCCGACGTGGTCAGCAATGTTATACCTAGCCTTAAAAGAGCGATAGCCACTAGACTGTCTACAAGTTTCCTAAGGCGAGCCGCCATCAGGGGACAATGCAAAAAGTAGGACATAAAGCAAAGAAAGCGAGGGTTTGGAAGACTTACAATATTCGGGCCGAAACCATTCTCTCTCTCACTAGGAATCTCAAAGTAGGTTTGAATATTGAGAATAAATGAGTATGTGCTGGGAAGTTGGGAGGATCATTTGTCATTAATGAAATTTGCCTACAATAATAGTTTTTATACGAACATTGGGATGACACCTTATGAAGCGCTTTACGAGGGGAAGTGTAAATCTCCAGTTTGTTGGACCAAGGTCGAAGAGAGAAAGATTCTTGGGCTAGAGATTGTGCAATTGACTACCAATAAGATCAACGACTGTAAACTACTCAAAGTCGCCAAAAGAGTTCTGCGTACGTGCAAAGAAGGGACTTAGAGTTTGAAGAAGGGAGCCACATGTTCTTGAAGTATCTCCTTCTAAGGGGATAAATCATTTTGGTAAGAAGGGAAAGCTTAGTCCAAGGTACATTGGGCCATTTGAAGTTGTTGAAAGGGTTGGACCCGTTGCTTACCATATTGCTCTTCCACAGAAACTTTCACAAGTTCACAACATTTTTCATGTTTCTATGCTACGTAAGTATGTTCATGATCCCACGCAACGTGATTGATCACTATCCTTTGACCATGCATGAAGATTTGAGTTACGTTGAAAGACCGATTGAGATTCTGGATTGTCGTGACCAAGTTCTTAGGAATAAGGTCATTCTTGCAGTGCTAGTTTTGTGGCAGAACCACACATGGGAGGAGTCTACTTGGGAACGTGAGGATGAGATTCGAGAGCGCTATTCCTTTTTGTTTGAATGATGGCTTGTATCAAGTTTGGGGACCAAACTTATTTAAGGGGGGAGTCCATGTGTAATACCGTGAATCTCTATTATTTGATTAAATATGAATTTATTAATTTTTGTATTATCTTATTTTATTTTGGAGTCAATATTGACCAATTA
Source organism: Euryodendron excelsum (assembly GCA_033060915.1). Classification (NCBI taxonomy): domain Eukaryota; kingdom Viridiplantae; phylum Streptophyta; class Magnoliopsida; order Ericales; family Pentaphylacaceae; genus Euryodendron; species Euryodendron excelsum. The sequence goes on along the minus strand of CM065384.1, from coordinate 3,275,002 downwards.
AGGCCCAAGTTATAAAATATACTTTATATGTGACACACATAGGATTAATTCCTATAGTGGTCTCCTAATTACCCACACCCACATTGACCAATTAAGGCCCATGTTATAAAATATACTTTATGTGTGACATGCATGGGATTAATTCCCATGGTGGTCTCCTAATTAGCCACACCCACACTCACTCACTCACTCCACTCTCACACTTATCTGCCAAAAGAAGAAGGAAAAGAAGAAGAGAAGAGAAAAAAGAAAGAAGAACAAGAGAGGAGAATATTGAAGGAAGAAGAAGCTTGGAGAGTCTCAACCCAAGCTAAGAGAAGTCATTGATGAACTTGAACAAGCCTAAAGAAAGGTAGAAACCCTAGCTTGCATGTGAATATATGTATATCTATGTGAGATGGGACGTTTGGGTAATGCTTGGTGACTCCTTTGAGTCCCATTTGGCTAGATTTTGAAGCCTCATAAGCTTATGCTAGGGGTTTGAGGTGAGGGTTTGTAAAATCTCCAAATTTGTACATGTTGGGTTTGAGATTTCAAGCCCTAGATCCCTTTGATTGGCTTATTTATTTTGTCCCATTTTGAGTTATTGTGGTTTCCTTGGGTCAACCTTTGGACCCTAAAAGCATTTGAAGAGTTTGGGAAAGATTTGATGAAGTTTGGTTTTTTATTTGAGTGAGATTTGAGAATTTCATATATGAACAGTGTATTTTCGTTTTTCCCAACTTAAGGGTCGACCCTTTTTGTTTTAGGGTCGACACATTCGTCCAAAGAGTTCATAATGTCATTTTCCAAAAAAAGGGTCAACCCCTTTTGCCTCGGGGGTCAACACATCAGTCTAGATTGTTCACAATTTCACTTCTTCAGGAAACGGGTCTACCCCTTTGCCTCAAAAGTTGACACATTTGTCCAAATTGCACACAATTTCATTTTTCTCAGCAAAGGGTTGACACATTTGTCCAAAGAGTTCAAGCTTTATCTTACCAACAAAAAGAGTCAACCTCTTTGCCCCATTAATCAACTCCTTTTGTCAAAAGTGTCTGCCCTTCTCACCAATTATTCCATCCTTTTTATCCTTTGATTTTAACACTTCAACACCCCTCCCCTATGAGTTTACTTATCTTTTCTTTGAGTTATAGCATGAAGTCAATGTGGTTGATCATTTTATGTGTTCTACATGTAAGAGCATCCTTACTAAAATTCACCCTCAAGATTAGAGGTGAGTAACGTTAGTTGGGGACTGCGGAATTTTCCACGACCTGGCTATAGTGTATACGCATACTACCAAAAATTTTGATCTGATTAGCATAGCCTAATCTACGTGATTAGAATCATACATTCGAGATCTCTCTAGTTTGATCCCGAATAACAAGAATCAACACTAAACACGAAGCAACCGCTCGAACTCAACCTTCGAACTTTTGTTGTATTCCTCGTACACGCCTTGCTCTACAGAGAGTGGGCTCGCTGCTGCTAGGGTTTCTCTTTCTCACAAAAATGTGTATCTCTCAATTATGTACAGAGTGTAACCCTAGCAGCTCTTAGAGCGCGTATATATATAGGCTACAACAGGGACCATATGATTAGTATAACTAGGGCTTCCTACGCAAATAAGGACTCCTAATCCAACCAGGATTAATCCTTATTTACGTAAATTATAATTTATACCACTAGCGAATTATAATTGCACTCCTTGTTATACTAGAAATTATATTTCGAGTTCCATATTATTAAATGCCTATTTATCTCCCCACGTTAAAATTACAGGTAACCATATATTAAATTAAATTACTGACAATTAAATTTAATAAACTGATTTAATTCCTTAAGACCTTCCACTTAACTTATTTGATATGTCAGATTCATAATCCACCTGCAGGGTTTGACATAATTAAAACTTATAAACTTCCTCAAGGGGGTATCATCAATCCCTATACGGGGACGTGGATTCCATCAATTATAAATATTCACCATACACGTAATGTTATTGTCCAACTCACTGAGTTTATTGATCCACAAAGAATCTCACTCTTCTGCGAATCAAAACAATAAATACTACATGCACGTGTCTATTTATTTCATTAGGATTAAGAGCATAAGCACTTATAATAATCATGAGGTACTAATTGTTTTATATAGTCAGTATAAACACAATTACTTCAACACAATCCTGTTCAATACACACAAAGTATACTAGTTGCAAGGAGTTGGAACTATACAGTTCCCCATAGTTAAGATAGACCTATTAAAACCTTGTACTATGGTCCTACTGATGGTGTGTCTATTTCCATCTAAGACTGTGAACGATAAACTTATGTTCCATAAGAACCGATGATCTGATCTTCCGTATGTAAGTCATACTTTACACACTAAATCATGTACCATATAGAATAAGAGACACACATGCATAATCAGTAAATAAATAACACAATGCAAACATTTCTCACACAGATTCTCATTAAAATGGAATAACTAATTTATTAATAAATACTAAAGCCATTACGC